>CM031241.1:503274042-503359042 GCA_018340775.1 Taxus wallichiana var. yunnanensis
CTTCATTCTCTCTTTCATTCCTTTCTTTCCATGATGGAAACACCCCTATCGGGATGAGATCCCAAACCCCGAAGGCGAGAATATTGTGAGACTTGCAGTTCGTCTTTGGTAGAATAGCAATAAACCAGTTTCGCTTTGCTGACTCAAAGAGGGGCTATGCCCTACACACTGTTGGCTCGTCTATCCATAAATCTGCCCAAGCAACAGATTTTCAAACCAACATTTTTTGGTGACTCTACTAGGGATCGAACAGATCTATCAGATCTATGATGGTGGTATGATAGAAAATCAGTAAAAATCAGAAAAATCACTACCTGTTTGCAAATTTTAACTTTTGTTCAAAATCCAAAATTTTTACAAAAGTGACCCAAAATTAAAATTTTCTTCTCCGAGATCCATAGATCGGCCTAGTTGAAGATCTTTAGTTCACTGAGTTTTTATAAAAATTTGTATTTTTCCGTAGATATGAGATTTTGACAGTTTACCAAAATTTTCAAACTCTTTGAAAAAGTCAACTTTAGATCTGAAAATTAGCTTACTAAGCTTCACCATCATTTTATCCTTGTTTTTCTTTGTCATTAAACCGCAATCGGTTTTGAAGAGGATAAAATTAAATATTCGAAAAAGTACATGCTACTTCTTGATTTTTGTCGAAAAATTAGAAAATCAGCAAGAACAACCAAAAAGAGTTTTTATCCGCTTCACCATATTGCATATCAGGGAAGGTACACCGGCAGTGAACCATTTACTCGTAGCAGGAGAGCTCGTGGATAAGTCGATCCTACTTTTGATCTGCTTCAAAGGCACAACTTGATATACACCGACGCGCTTTTCATCACTAAGTTCGGTGATTAAATCACCATAAGTGTCTCACCTCCACAAAAGAACCGGTTTTCACAAGGAGCCTCCACATCCCTTTGTAGTGCCTTGCTGCTTAGTGGAACTGTACTTCCAGCCCGTGTTATTTTTCCACCCGTCCAGATGGCGGTACCATGGGGAAATGCTATGGGTCCCCTGGCCTTGCCGCATCCTGTTCACACTCCCACATGGAAACCGAAAGAATTTTCCCAAATTTGACGGGAGCGGGAACCAAAGCACGGATTCACACATATCTCGCATTCATCATGTCATGCAGTATCCTAGATGTGACCCATGAAGATGTGTCGGTTTACCTTTTTCTGGAAACTTTACAAGGGCCCGCAGCAGAATGGTTTCAACATTTGCCAACCGGATCTATTACCAGTTGGGCCACCTTGCGAGGATGCTTTTGAAGACAGGTACAAGCCTTGAAGATGCATTTGCATTGTTATCACAGATCACTCACCTAAAAAAGGAGGCCAATGAGACCATGCATGATTTTATCGCCAGGTTCAATGCATTAATCAACCGTGTGCCTGTTGCCATGCTTCCAACACCGAAAATCAGAAGTGTTTCTTCGTGAACGCTATGAGCTCAAAAGTAAGTTTCTTGCTCCTACAAGAACAAGTGGCTACCTTTATTCTTTCCCATGCTGCCATCAGAATTGAAGATAACTTACTAATATCTGGTGAATTAAAAAGGGAATCATCCAAGCTTAAATCTTTGGGCCCTTATCCCGCTACTTCGTCTGATCCGGCATTTCAAAAGATGGCAAATGATTTACTCACATTAAAGAAGCAGTTAGCCCAAGATTCCCCCGGTTCCTCATATCGGGATATCCCATGGAGGAATTTTGTTTCCAGCAATGTTCCTCAAAGACCACGCTTACCTGTAATTGCTCCGCGGTTGGCGCTTGAGGCTCCTCCGGTCAACGCTTTAGTCGAAATCGAAGAAGAGGAACAAGATTACGAAGAACCTTCGTCTTAAGGTGAAGATGATCAAGATGTCGGTGAGCCAACTGGCGACTCTACTATCGGGTATATGGAATTTGATGAGGAAGAATCTGATGAAGAAGAGGGTACACAAGGGTATGTAAGTAGACAATCATATGTTGTTTTTACCCGCCGCAAGGAAAATAAGCAGAGGTCACTACCCACGTGCAAAGGAGAAGGTCGTGTCAAACGCACCTCAACCATTGCTAAAAGAGGTAATCCTCTTCCTACTCAACCCCTCAAGTTAGGTCTTTTACAAAGAAATCTTTTCCCCCATCTCTCCTCCAAATCGAGACTTCTTCTATTTCCATAAAGACCAATAATCCTACTCTACCATCGCGAAGTGAGGGACTCATTCCTTCACCAGCGCAACCCTTAGCCGTGTTTGACATCATAGATCATGCTAAAAAGACTAAGATCCAAATGTCTGAAGCCGAATATCTTCAGTCAAATCCCGAATAGCTTGTAAGATTGACCAAGTATATTCAAAGTCAAGTTGTCATATATCCCTAGATCCCCTAAAAGGAATCCTTTCCACTCCTCCTACATCCCGCATAAATGTTGCCTCAACATCTGCATCAGGCAAGATAGAACCTTTCTATCTCTCCCTCCTAATCAATGGCCACAAGTTAAGTAACTGCATAATTGATTCTGAGCTTCCGATAATGGCATGCGAGCAAAATTCGCCCATGCTTTGGCCTCACCCTTACCAAGCCTTTTTGCAGATGTTATTCCTTGGAAACCAAGCAGGTTCCATTGATTGGTTAAATCAAAGACGCGCAATTCACATTTGTGGTGTTCCTAGAGAAAAGAGTAAAGATGACCGTCCTCATCATTGACATTCCAAAGAGCCTTATGGAATTTTGTTGGGAAGAAGTTTTTGTAGTGAAGTGGTGGGAAGATTCATATGGACTAATCTAAGGCTAGAATCCTGTCAAAGGTGTAATACGTATATTGGAGCCGTAATCACAAAAGAAGTACTTGGTTACTAACTCGAGGATCCCAAAGCTCAAATTCTTTTCGAATCATCAAGAATGGGAACTATTTCTTGTCTACCAAGTCTCGACAAAATGGTTGTTCGTCGCCCAAGAAGAAGATCTTAATAACATCTCGACTTTGCGGTTTGATGGCAATTTGCACGTGACTAGTGGGTGTGGCACCGGAGCCGTGATAATATCTCCCGAAGAGGAGATTATTCCTCTCTCTTTCAAGTTACAGTTTTTCAACACAAATAATACTGTTGAGTATGAATCTCTACTACTTGGCATGCAAGCCACAAAGGAAAGAGGGATCAAAAATCTGAAAGTACAAGGTGATGCAGAGCTAGTCATGAATCAAGTTAAGAGGATATATCAAGTAAAGAATGAGAGGCTCAGGCATTACCGCAATGCGGTGTGGGACAACATCGAAGAATTTGACACTTTTTCAATAGAATCCATTCCAAGAGCTCAGAATGACATGGCTGATTCATTGGCCATTTCAGCATCCCTCATGCTCCTCACCCAGGTTTGAAAATAGACAAATACACCATTGAGGTGGTTTTCCGCCCAAGTGTGCTGGACAATTCTCAGCATTGGCAAGTATTCAACAATGACAATCAACTCATTGCCTTTCTAGAAAAGGTGGAAAATTTTAAGGAACTTCACTTTGAAGGATCCACTTTCATGTGCCGTGAATCACCACCACCAAGAGGATGAATCCGAAGGAACGATGGCATATGTTATCTCAAAGGAAATAAAATTCCAAAGGGCCTGGTTTCTTTAGAGAGGTTGTTTGTGACAAGGCATGATCATTTTTTTAAAAAGAAAAGGCGAGATGATACTTGGCTCCTCCCCGTAAACCAAATCGGTTAATTTAGGTTCGGTAGAACATCCGCAGCTTGTGAACATCGGAAAACATTGCACACATGAAGAGAAGCGGAATTTTTTCAAATCATAAAGAAATACATGGATGTATTGGCATGGTCCTACGCCGATCTAAAGTCTTTTAAACCAAAAGACGTCCCATGACATCCTGTTGAAAGAGGAAGTCAAAGCCTTTCGCCAGAAGCAGAGGCATTATAACCCTAAGATCTCAGGTACTATCCAAGCTGAAATTTAGAAAATGCTAGATGTGAGAATCATTTTTCCTATCCATCATAGTACTTGGGTGGCAAACATTGTGCCAGTGCACAAGAAAAACGATGAAATACACATATGTGTAGATTTTCAAAACCTGAATCAGGCTTCCTTAAAGGACAACTACCCACTTCCTATAATGGATCAAGTTCTATAAGCGGTAACTGGATCAGAAATGTTGTCTATGCTTGATGGTTTTTCAGGCTACAATCAGATTGAAGTCTCACTTGAAGGTCAATTTAAAACAGCATTCACTACTCCCTGGGGCACGTTTTCCTACAGCAGGATGCCTTTTGGCTTGACCAATCTTTGGCGCCACTTTTCAGCCGGGCCATGGACCTCGTGCATTTAAAGGTATGATGGGGAAGGTAATTGTGGTTTATCCGGATGACTTAACTATGTTCTCTAAATGAAAAAATGATCATTGTGATCATTTGGAGCAAGTATTGGCCGGATGTCAAGAGCATGGGATTTCCCCACGAACCCGAAAAAGTCTGTTTTGGATTCACGGAAGGAAATTTTCTAGGACATGTTGTTAGAAAAGAAGGGACGAAGATAGATACCGAAAGAGTTAAGGCTATTCAGAGCCTTACTTTGCCTACAAGCAAGACCGGCGTCCACTCTTTCTTCGAAAGGTGAATTTTCTCAGGCACTTTGTTCCCGACTTTGCTAAAAAGACTCGTCATATATTAGACATGATGAAAGGGTCACCAAATTTCCGATGGAGCGAAGAAGGGAAGAGGTCATTCAAAGAAATAAAAGCTTCCGTCGCTCATGCACCAGTCCTGGTATGTCCCGATTTCTCCAAGGATTTTATCATGTATAGCTATGCATCTGAGCATACTGTATCTACCATCTTGATGCAAAAGAATTCTGAGAATGTTGAATCCCCATTGCATTCATGAGCTCTCCCCTCAAGCCTCACAAATTAAAAATGTCTCAGTTGGAAAAGCATGCCTTCGCCGTTGTCAAAGCAAAAAAACTTGGGTATTACATTTTAAATTCCCACACAAAAGAGTCTGGTCCCTGACACGGTAGTCAAGTCAATTTTAACTCAATAGGAGTTAGGAAGCTTGCGAGGAAATTGGATTGTAAAGGTCTAGGAGTACGATCTGGATATAAAACCAACCAAGTTGGTAAGAGGCAAAGGCCTATGTCAACTTATGGCCAAAAACCAAGGGTCAGAAGTTTCCGGAGGAAAAGATGGTTGCACCAATGAAGCACAAAGCCGGTTGGAGAAACCCGATTCACTGCCTATGGTCCTATTCGTCGCAACCAGCGATGAGTGGTATTCCGATATTGCTTTCTTCCTCACCTACGGTGAATGCCCGATCACTTAACTACAAAGGAGAAGCGCTATAAAGCTCAGAGCAGCCAAATATGTCATCTGGGATGACGGTTTATACAAACGCGGATAGATGGCATCTTCTTGCGATGTGTCGACAAGCCACAGCAGGTGAAGTTACTTGAAAGTTTTCATAATTCAGCCTGTGGGGGCCATTTCTCCTCTTCCGTGACAGCACACAAGATCATCCCGGCCAGCTACTATTGGGCCGACGCTTTTCCAAGATACAAATACTGGTAGCAAAGTGTGAGCCTCACAAGGCTTTTTCGGAAAGCCCAAGTGGGTTGCTTTTCCCCTCGGGCCGTCATTGTCAATGAACCCTTCAAGTAGTGGGGAATTGATTTTATCGGTGCACTCAATCCCCAATCAAGTTCCGCAGACACATTTATGTCCTAACAATGAACAGATTACTTCACCAAATGGGTGGAAGCCATACCTGCACAAACATGCCACTTCCAAAGTTGTTTACGGCTTCATCAAAGAAAATATCATTGTCGGGTTTGGTGTTCCAAACAAGATCGTCAATTCTAATAATACTTCCAACTTTTCTTCACGGGAAGTTATTAGTTTTTCTATGAATATGTAATAACTTTGGCTCACGCCTCGATTATTACCCTCGGGAAATGGTCAAGCGAGAATCCAAGAATAAAAATTTGGTGACCATCATACGAAAGCTAGTGGATGAGAATAAACGAATGTGGTACAAGTCCTTATATGATGCTTTGTGGGCAGACCGCATTACTCCCAAGAGATCTCTCGGTATGTCACATTTTCAAGTGTTATATGGCACCGATGCCGAGCTTCCCATTTCTGCTGAAATCCTGCTCTGCGCTTGGCACGGGCAATCGAAGATGAGACTTTTCAAAATTCCCTTGAAAAGAGGATCATGTACCTAGCAGAGCTCGAAGAAAAGAGAGTAAAGGTGGTCGACAAGATCACCAAACATCAGAATCAGGTCAAAAGATTGTTTGATAAAAATATAAGCAAAGAAATTTCCGGTGGGGAGACCTCGTCCTTTTGTGGGACAAACGAAGAGAGCCAAAGGGCATGCACGGAAAATTTGATTCCCTGTGGAGAGGACCTTTCAAGATCAAGCAGCTCAACGGAGAGAATAGTTTCTATCTCTCGTATCTAGATGGAACTAATCTCCCGCTTCCTATAGCGGGCAGCATCTGAAAATCTTCGGAAGTAGAGCTTTGCTCTCTTCTTTGTATTTTCTTTTGTCGTGTGTTTACTTTTTTCGTGTGTTTTCTTTTATCATGTGTTTACTTTTGTTGGTTGTGTGTTTCCCTTTCTGGTCCCCCTTGTTTTTGACTCTGTTACCCAATGGATAGGCACGTGAGATTTGGGATTCTCTACCCCTGACGTTCGCTCAGAGATAGTCCTCAGAAAGAGCTAGCTGTTATCCCGTAAAATTGGCAAGGGCAATTTTACAGATAACCCTACCAAAATTTTGTTCCGGTCCCTCGTCAGGGACTCCTTGCATTCGGAACGTTACAAAATCCCTTCCCGAAATCTAGTTTTCCAAACTTAGCCATTTTTGGTCTTTTTTGGTCGGGCGCACATAATGTCTATGCAACATAAAGTATTCATGCGCCCCCTTTAAGTCCTTTGGCGCACGGTTTGAAGTGTCAACAGGCGTTTTGATGCACCTCACTATGTTGTGCCTTTCTTGCATGCACCAAGGTGCATGCGCCTTCATGTCAACAATACTTTTGTTGCGCCACTTTTTGGTGCACCAAGGGCGCACATATTCTTGTGTCAACAAAACTTTCGGTGCGCCAAAGGCACACATAACTTCATGTTGACAGGTATTTTGATGCGCCAAAGGGTGCATGCTTTCCGTTGTCGACAGTGCTTTTCATGTGCCACTTGAAAAATTTGGTGGCACATTTATTACCACCTCGCCTATATATAGGCGCATCTGCACTGTCATTTTCATCCGTCTGAATCACGTGATTTTTCTCTTACCTCTGTACCTGTCAGCGACACCTACCCTGTCGTTTTCGAATCACGTCGTGGACCCGGTTTCACATTTCTCCATTATATAATCCTGGTAAGAGGTCCTCTGTGCTTTTGTGTGTTTTAGTGTTTTGTGTTTTGGCTGCTTGTTTGTGTGATTAGAAAGATCTGTCAAAGCATGAACTCAACTACCTGGCTGTGAAACCATGACTTCCCCCTACCTCGCTATTTTTTCCATTCTTCTCCATGCATTTCCCCCTCTTTCCAGATCTGCTGGTAAAGGGGACTCTGTCCTGAAAAGATGGCTTGGAACTCTTATTTTTAGCTTCTTCATCACCCAAAGATACCCTTAAAAAGAAGCTTAAATGCATGTAACCCCTCAGAGAAAGAATCATGGCTTGAAAATAAGACACTTTTATTTCCTCTTTTGGCGCATCAGTCACCACTGCAACATAATACACAGTCGTGCCAATGGCACATATACCATGTCTGTTACATAAAGAACAGTTGCGCCCTCAAGGCGCACTTCCTTCGCTTGTTACACCCACTAAACTTGCACCCACTTGGTGCACCAAACTCATATGTTGCAGTATTTAAACCTGCGCCCATTGGCGCACCCTGCATCCATGCAACACCAACTTTATTTGTGCCAAGTGAAAAACTGTAAACGGCGCAGGTGCATCCATTGTTACAACAACATCATGTTATGCAGACCTTCCATGCGCCGCACCAAGTTCCCCAGTGGCGCATGAAAAAATGATGTTACACGCATTAAACTTGCGCCCTTTGGCACATCCTGTACCCGTGTAACATGAAAAATATCAGCGCCTTTATAAAATGCATACATATGGCGCAGCGCACTTCTGCTTACAACAACAAAAATGCAACCTGCGCAAAGATCCATGCACCATACGCCTATTGGCGCTGATTTATCGCTTGCAGGCAGCAGTCCTTTCCTATGCGCCATGCTATTTAGCCCCAGTAACCTATAGTATTCATGCGCCTTGCGCCCTGAGGCCTTAAAATCACTAACTCTTTCTTCTGTTGACGCTTTAATGGAAGATCAAACAACTAATATGACCTTCTTGCGTTGGGTTTCACTTCTTCTTCTTGTAGATCAGCAACTGAGCTCAGAGCTACATATGTCAACATCAAGCAAGAGACCTACCAAATCTAAGGGTAAAGCCAAACTCACGAAGAATAAATGAAGTACAAGCATCGGAGGGTCAGGATGCCCGAATCCCGCGAGAATGTAACCTAGACATCAGAGATTCAAAACTTGGTCACATTGACATGGAGGATTTTTGGACCAAAACCCAGAGGGTCACAAGAAGTCCATGGATGGACAAAATGATGGGTAGTACACTACATTTTTCTGGTGGGATCCCAGTTAGTGCTATAAAAACAAGTTCATGATGGTAGTAGCCCGATGCTACAACAAAGACACAAGATGTGTCCATAATGAGAAGGGCAAGGTCATAATCAACCTCACTGCCCACCACTTTGAAACAATGCTCGGCATTCCTCACCACCAGCACTTTGTGGCCGTAAGCCAGGAGGATTGCATCAAGGCTTGGGATGACAATGAAGATCAGTGTATGCAATGATGAACAAAGTATACCTGAAGAACAAAAAGGTGGTGACCAGGATGGCCACAAGTCATTCATCACAGTGAATTTTCAGAGGAACTCAGTGACACAATCACGTTCCTGAGCAGAGTCTTTGGGCTTCCTGATGCCCATTATTTTCACAAGTGGATGCTGAGGTACCTAGAAACGATGAACAAAAATGTGCCGATCAACGCTTTGAGTGGGCGGAGATCATAAGCAACACAATATCTGAGCAGCTCCAACAGCTTACCACAACGGGAGGTTCTATATGAACTCCTACGTAGTCTATGCTGCAGCTTCAGAGAGAGACTATCTAGCTCTAATGCGGTGTGGGGTTTGGCCCCAAGTTAAGATATATGAATACTATCCAGAACTGAAGCTGGAAAATAGTATTCCCCAGTTCACAAAGATCAACAATGCCTTCTTCTACGGCATCATCTCGCCTTTTGAGGTTGAATATGACTCACGGTCGTTTACCAAGAGCATCGTAGTAGAGCACATACGGAGAAATCGGGTGCCCTGTTCACTCAATTCCCCACCTTTACTTATCTAAGGAAACTAACTTCTTGGGGAACCAACTAAATTGCTTTGAGATATGCCGGTCCCAAGTTGATCCCGTTGGAGCCGTCGAGACAACTTATCACCTACTACGAAAAGTGTCTCAAGAGAAAGAAGGGTGGAACTCCTTTCCTCCTCACGGTTGGCCAAGGTATACGTGTCTCTCTCACCACAAGGCAAAGGACATGTTTGCAGAGCTAGAGTCCATTGAATCTAAAACATAACTTCCCAAAGAAGGCCCATTTCGACCCAAGAAATTGTCTCCCCAGGGCTAAACTCGATCCGATCCACATCCCTCAGATCAAAGATATTTCCATCGACTTGTATCATGAGGTCGAGCTCAGGAGGAAGGATCATTCCCGCTTGGCCTTAGCAAGAATCATCCAAGTGGGCGTGGCCATCATCCCAAAAGGCTATCAAACTGGCTGATCAAGAAGTTGATCAAGTATATCTTGACACAAATGGGGATGATTGGCCTTTTGCGGTGATCGACGTAACCAAATTGCCTCGCATAATTGAGGAAAGGGTCAAGGAAACTCTGTGAAAAACAGAGCATTGGTGCTGAATGAATAGTATCATTTACCTCAGAGTTAATTTCATCACATCTCTGTTGGGCAACGCACCTCCTCGGTCAAAATAGCAGCCAAAGGGCAAGGGGAAAGGCAAAGAGTGTGAATCCAACTCCACCCGGAGGAAGCTCCGAAAGTCCTCCTTCTCGCTTGACAAGAACAACAGTTGTAATCTCGAAATCTTAGAAGAAGAAGCGGGGAAGATGTTCTCGAGGGTACATCCACTCGGGATGTTGCCACGACCGTAACTATTGATGTCTCTTCCGTCCCTTCTCCTTCTCCTCCTTCTCCTCCTCGAGTGACCCAAGCGACCATTCCTTTGGTCGTGTCCTCTCCCCATCTTCTACTATTCCCCCTTCTTCCTCATCCATCTTCTCTTCTCTCACGGAGCTTTCCCCCTCCATTTCTTCCCTCATCTCTCGCTCCCTTCCATCCTTATGTCTACCTCCCCTGGACAGTGATCTCTTCCTCCCACGAGCACTTCCTCGGCTTTCCTCTCAATGCTACCTCCACGTGTTTCCACGTTTCTCCCTTCTACTACTGCAGCTGCCCCTTCTCTATTTCTCGTTCCTTCTCCCACAAGTCCATCCCGGATCTCCCAAAGACTGAGTCAACGAAAAGGAAAGTTCCCATCACACCGATGGACTTCTCTCGTAATCCCATCAAAAGGGGCTAAGAAGCAAAACCCGATAACCCTCTTCTCTTAGAGTGCATCGGGAGAGAGTGATGGAGATCGCATACCCCAATCCTTTGAAAGATAAAAGGATCTGTCTCCAACAGATTACACGGTGACTCAGTCACAATGGGGACATCTTCGAAATTCCTGCAAGGAGAGGCCCTTTCTACAGTTGACGCCATTTGCAAGAAACTCCAGGAAGCAAAGGAAAAGAAAAGTTTGCTAAAGGAGAAAAATAAACATCTTCTCCGCGCCTTGCAGAAAATGGGTAGTGCGCCTCCTACAACTGCCGCCGAAACTCCTGAGCCTTTGAGTCAGGATAAAATCAATGAATATGCCAAAATCGGTGAGCAGGGCATGGTAGTTTCCTCCTGGAGGAGCCAAATCCTCAAAGAAAGTGAGGGAGTAATCGCTAAGTTCACTAGGCTATATCGTAATATCAATCGGTCGAACAGAGAGCTCCAGGAAATAGCAGGACCCATCTCTCAAGAGCTTTATCATGCCAGATATGCAACACGAGACCTTTTCGAGAAAATGCTCGACTATTCAATGATGATCTTGTCAAGTTTGGTGTATTTGGACACCCTAGAGCCCTTAATAAAATCCTTTCCACTTTGGATTATCGGGTTGATCAAATGGAGTTTGTCCTAGAGAAGATCGACAAGGTAAAGGAGGAAGCCCTGGATGCAATGCATCAAATGGAACAGATTGTTCTCAGAATGTCTCCAGGGTTGCTCACTCCTTTCGCCTTAAGAAAGGTCGAGGAAACTATTCGGATATTCAAGGAGATCGTTTCACGAGCACTTTGGGGCCGAGGTCATGTTCGACGCCGAATCCATCAATAACCTTTTGGCGTGTCATGACTTCATCAGGTACCTGATAGAGGCAGAGAATGATTATTCCAAACTCCCAGAAAATCTCATAGATGAGCGGGATACCTACGAAGCTATCAACGATCGACACAAGGATCCTTCCGAGGATCAACTTCAACCCATGATCAGCAAGTTCATGGAGTACCGTGCCTAGCCCACATCTTTTCGCTTGAGCAAGAAAAGCGGATACCCCTTTCACCATGGACGATGACAAATAGTTTCTTTCTTCCCAACTTTCTCTTTGTAAAATATCTAAAACATGTTGACACAAATGGTGACATCATCCATGTTGCACCATGGGATGATGTCATCCACCAAAGTTGTCAAAAGTCAACAAATGTCTTTGTAATCTATTGTAAGATATTTTTGTTATTAAGTGGGTTTGTTTGCTTTGGTCTTCTTTTCTTCTCTCCTTCTATATATACTTGAATACTTGTTGTATTCAAGGAGTGGATATCTTTTAGATGAAAAATAGAAGTGAGAAGAAAAGGCTTTGTACTTTTTGTAACAGAAGAAGATATTAATGCAAATATTAAGACTTTGTGCTAAATATGTGTGTTATGGGCGTCTGATCTTTCTTATGTCAGATCTATGCGTTTATTCTGTTGAATCTATCTCTACTTTTTTTTCATTTATTCATCAATATTTCTTTATTCGTTTATGCAAGTAGGTTTGTCTCTGTTTACTACCAATCCCAAAACATAAACCCTCTAACCCTTCTGCTTTGGAATTCATTTATTTTCTCCCTTTGGACCTGATCTTTCTTCATCCTCTCTTTCATTCCTTTCTTTCCACAGTCGGAAACACCCCTACTGGGATGAGATCCCAAACCCCGAAGGGAGAATATTGTGAGACTTACACGATTCTTCTGGTAGGATAGCAATAAACCGGTTTCGATTCTGTTGACTCAAAGAGGGGCTATGCCTCGCACACTCGCTTGCTCTTTTATTCATAAATCTACCCAAGCTTGCGTATTTTTAAACCAACACGGCCCAATATTGTGGAGGAAGAGACTTGAGTGAATCATACAAGTGGCCATCTCCTTAAGTGTATGTTCCTTTCTTTCTACAACTCCATTTGCGAAGGGCTATAAGCATCGTATGCTTTGTGAAGAAATCTCTTCGAAAGTGTAGAAATCCATGAACCTATTGTTTACATATTCACCTCCATTGTCAGTTCAAAGAACCTTGATAGACCGTTCCACCTGCTTTCAAGAAGAGGCTTAAAGTCCTGAAAATTTCAAAGACTTGAGACTTAAGCTTAAGAAAATATACCCAAGTATATCGTGAATATTCATCAATGAAGGTTAGCACATAAAGAGCTCTAGTAAACGAAGGAGAGAGAAATGGACCAGAAATATCACTATGAGTAAGACCCAAGGGACGAGTAGCTCTCTAGGATTTTCCTTTGTCAAAGTTCTTTTCAAGATGCTTTCCAAGGGACAACCTCACAAAGACCCTTAGAAAACTTGACGCTGGGTAACCCATTGACCATTTTGTTTCACTCAATTGTTCAAGGTAGTGATAATTTATATGTCCAAATCACTCATGCCATAGCTTACTAACCTCATTTACATGAGTGAGCAAGGCAAAGGGTGTAGAATCAGAAGTAAAGTGGGAAAATATATATAACCATGAACAGGTGATCCGCCTTTCCCTATGCCACTCGTAGTGTTATCCTTAAGCTCACAAATAATCACCGAGTTAGGACCAAATTCCACTCGTATTCCTTCACCAAGGTGATTAATTTGGTAAATCGATAGGAGATTGGTAGAGAGATCAATAATGCTCAACACTTGGTAGAATGTTCCCCCATCCATCTCTATCGATCTACTCATCGGAGACCGACACTGTTGTGTCATTACCCATCGTGATTTGGGACATCCCATAAGGCTTGATGTTGGAGAAGTCAACATGCGAAGAACCCATGTGGTATGAGGCACTAGAATCTATAATCCACGTCGATGAAGGAAAAACTTTGGCTAAAAGGGCCTTTCATTTATTCTTATCGATTTAGAACCTTTTGCGGTGGAAGACTCGACCTTCGGAGCATTTTGTTGGATAGACTCATTAACACGTATTTTATTTTTCTCAAGTAATTGAGTAAGGTGATCAATTTGTTTTCTCATACTCGTATGCTCTTTATGACCGGATTCTTGCAATAGGAACAAAAATACTTGTCTTTCTCGTGCTCTAGGCTCATAATTCGAAGCGTTCGTGTTATTTTTAGTATTAATCTTGGTTTTTTTAGGTTGATCCTTTTTTATTTCTTCTTTTCAAAGTTATTCTTTTCCTTACTCGATACAACAGGGCATGTGACTTGGACTTGAGAGACCCCATTTGAATGAGTTTTTCCTGTTCTCGAATGAGTTGGGACAAAAAATAGTCAAAGGAGGGTATATTCCAATCCTTGCCCAAGGAAAATTTTGTAGCATAAAAATTTGACACAAAGACAAAATATTCGGACCTAACTTAGAGAGAATCAACAAGATCGGTTGAGAATATTTCTTCTCTACTTGACATTCCTTTAACAACGATCTAGTGTGGACAAACTTTGAGAAGAATGCTTTGATAGGTTTTCAAAATCACTAGGATTCAACCCTAGTAGTTCATTTTCTAACTCATGCACTCTCATGTCATCGTGTTGTCCAAAATTTCATCTAATGTTGTTCACCCGAGACTTAGGTGTTTTAGATGACTCAATGGGAAGAGAAAGTTAGGAGAAATGGACATGCAAAGAAGACCTAAAGCTTCATCACTATGGTTTAACCACTTAGATTTTTAGTTTCGCTGCCTCTGGTTTAGTCTCGCTTCCCATGGTGATGCGGAATAACCCTTTACCCCTTAGTTTCGTTATTGTTTTCAATCTCCATTCAAAAATTCAAACGTCATAAGTAAAGGAATTAAAAGTGCATCCATAGTCAAAAGAGAGAGAAGAAATGCGAAAAAAGAAACAAAACCACCCATGACAATATAATAACCCCCTTTTTCAAAGCAATTTATAGTTTAGTGCATTAAATACAATCGGAATTGAAGGCAGCATCCGAAACACTTGGTAACTCACCTTGCAATCAGCATAATAACGTGCAAGAGAGGAGACCACAATCGTGTTTCAAGAAGCACAACAAAGTAACACCATACACAAGAACAATAGAAAAAAACTAGGAAGGAGGCGAAATCAGATCCTGGTTGTGAGAAAAAATGTCTCATGTCGCAAATGATACCCCCTTGCTGCAAACTATGGCGGATGCACTCACTAGTCGCAAGCAATAATAAGGGTAAAAATACAATGGTTTAAATGAACTCAAGATGAGTCCCGAGGATCTTCAAAATGCCGAAAAAGCACGCGAAGACAAAAAGTGCTTAGAGTGTCACTGCACACTTGAGCGCACGATTAGTAAAAAAATTGACAATAACGCATTAAAATTTACCATTTGGAAACGTCTGATTTATCTATTTGGACTAAAAAATGATAAAGAATGTTAATTTAAAAGACAATTTTAAAAAAACTTTATCTAATCGTAAATGAGAATCGTAATTTTTTAAAAATTAATTATGATTAATATCTAATTTTAAAATTAATTAAATATTTAAAATACTTAAATATTAGAAAGTATTTTAATATATTAAGGAAAGCTTTTAAAAAATGATATATTAAAAAAATTTAATTAGAAATTATTATTTTTAAAAGGAAAGCTTTTAAAAAAAAAAACTAACCAAAAAAAGATTAAGCTTTTTGTGATTTTAAAAAAGAAAGAATTTTAAAAATACTTTCTAAACTTACAAAAAAATGTACATTAAAAGGAAACTTACCAAAATGCGTGGATAGGGTGCGTAGGTTTTTGCTGGAGGTGAGAGCACGACAGAGGAGAAAGATCGCGAGGGGCGATGGAGTTGGGGTCAAGGTAGGGCATGGATGATCAGACACGACCAGCATACACGCAGGGAAAGGTGAGCATATTTGGTGCATTTGGCGAGCACGTTGGTGAAACCACAAACAGTAAATAAAGACAGGGAGCACACTAAGAGCAACGCAGCCCACGGTTTGGGAGGAGGGAGGGACCCTCCACAAGCAGAGAGCACACCATGAGCGAGCCGACCACGACCACGAGCAAGCCGACCACGACCACGAGCACACAAAAAAACCAAACCAGAGAGGAGAGAAGGCTCAAGACAGAGCCGAAACCCCACAAATGTTGCAGTCCAAAATGCCAAGAACACGATTTTTTTTACCTGAATCTGTAAAAAAAGTGAAAAAACACAGAGAAACCAAAGATCTAAAAAAATTCATTTTAACAAAAAAATTAAAAAATCTCTATTTTAACGGATCTCCAAATGTAGTTGTAGCTAACTAAATTTAGCTGCAAAACCCCTAAAAGACTCAAGGAGATCTGCACATGCACAAAGAACACAACAAAATGACAACTTTCCAAGAGCAACTTGTTAAATACGTTAGCAAGGAAAAAACTAGAATATAATGATCGAAAACTTGCACGAGGAGTTAAAAATGAAAAACAAGAGTAATCACAACTCAAAAATGAGTGCACGTTTACCCGATCTCAGCTCTGATACCATGAAAGAGTTGACGAATCGTATTAGAAATTGTGCACCACGATGAAGTTGCACTCTGGTTGAATCGTAATGGCTCCAATGTAATCACAAGGAAGAATCGATCAACAACTGAATAACTTGCATAACAAAACAAAGCTTACACATGTAGAGAAAAGACAACGAGTGTCTTGGCATGCTCATAAATTTCAAATGAAGGGATACATATAGGGTGTTGAGTAACCCTAGTGAATGACTCAATAGCAAACCCTAAATCTAACCCTAAACCTAACCCATGTGAGATGACCCTCCATATGTGAGTGGAGGACACATAAGATAACTCACACCAACAGATAGAGGGTATGATAAAAATTTCCCCACTATATCCCTTTCTCTGGATTTTCATGTGACCTTTTTATAGCCCTGCAGTGCTTAAGCAAGATTTTTTTCACTTCCTCCTCTCTGAATCTCATGCCACCAATTGTCATGACCACATGAGGGAACATTTTTATATCCTTCTTGTACCCATTCTGAAAGGGAAGAAGAGAAAATAAAATGTTCCCCACTCTAGCCCTATCATGATCCTCCATGTGACTCGGTCTTAGCCCTTCAGGTTCTAAGAGGTGGTTTTCCCCATTTCCCCATTGTGCAATCAGAAGGAGACACTTGTCAAAGCCATGTGAGGGAAAAATTTTGTGCCCATTTTTTCACCATTCCCAAGGGGATAGAGGATAAAATATAATTCACCCCATTCCATGAAGTGAAAACCCTAACTGTTAACATACCTGTTGTTACTTGTTCCTACTTGCTACTAGTACTCCCATTAACCAAAAACACTGTTGAAAGCTTTAAAAAAATTAAGAACTTATGCTCGCCTAATTTATTCACTATACCTCCATTTTTCTGATCAAAACCCTCCTAAATCTACAATTTTACTAGACACTATCAAAATTCATTCAGGGAAGCCATGAACACCAAAATCATGAAAAACTCATAACTATTAAACCTGTAAGCGAGATCCATTGAAATTTCCTCAATTCTTCCTCATCACGGGAACCTTCAAGAATAATTTAATAGAAAATTGGATGATGGCCTGATTTTTAATGGCATTAAACCCTTATTTTATTCCATAGATGATGCTTTTTCATTTTCCAAGCATTTTGGTGGGCAGATCAAGGTGAAATTTGGAGCATAGAGTCCCGCAAACAAGTTGAATCCAGTGAAGAATTTTTGTCACATTCAGAGATGCATAAGTGCTATTTTAAAATAGTAAGTATCGAGTACCCTAAATTACTAAAAATAGTAAGTTCCTCAAATATTTTCATTCAGAATATTCAAATAATAGTGAAGACGATATAAACTAGGAATTTTTTTCCAAAAAGTAAAAAACAACTTTCCAAAAATAGAAAATTTCAAAAATCAACAAAGCAATATCAATGAAATTATTCTTATCATGTTAGGGGTTTCATAAAATATAATTCAGGTGAAAAAACACATTTTCCCAAAATAGTAGCTCCTGAACCCTACCTACTAACAATAGAAAGTCTATGATTTAGATGTAAAAAGTTATTATCATCTTCATTTTATCTCATCTTGTTGATTTTTGCAAGTATGAAGTTAAATTTTTCTGGTCTAGATCTTGTTTCAGCCCTAGTATCAAAATATATTGGGTGGGATGATATCGATGTTTCTCATATGGATTTGGAAGATTTGAAGAACTAAATTCTTGGTAGTCCCAAAGAACCAATGCAAGACAAAGTGTCAACAAGTGTATTATATGCCATTGATGGTCATCATGTATCTATTTAGAGTGTTGAGTTTGTAATGGCATGTGATCATCACTATGATCCTCAAACTAGAATCATAAGGAAAGATGATAACTCAATATTGGCAGTTCTCACTCCTAAAGGAATTTCAAAGTGTATGCAAATCATGACATGGAACAACATGCTCATCATAACAAAGGATTTTACATCACACGAATGGTCAAAACAATAATCCTACCTCCAAGGTATTCATGGTTAAAATAGGGAAGGAAACCATCTCGCATGCCAAAACCTTTATCCAAAAGTGAGTTTGATGAAGGATTTTTCGATGCAATCATCCTTAAGTGTTAGGAAATATATCTTAGTGCTCCATTTGTATGTATGGGTAAATAATAATTACATGTGTAATTATTATTATGGTAAATTAGTGAAAGTACATTTACTATGTAAATGTAAATAGTAAATGTAAAATGTGGTTAGTATGTGGTAAGTTAGTAAGTTAGAATAATAAAAAAATTAGTATTGTTTTATTATTATATTGGTGAGAGGTTGAAACCATATGGGTGTATGGTTGATATGAAGACAAATGTTGTTGTAAGGATTTTTATTTTACATTTCCTATATAATGGAGTGTAATGAAATAGTGAGTATAATAAAAAATATAATATAGAGTTTTGATTTCAATTATTGTCTATGTAGCTATTTCATGGATTCTTTGTATTAGATCAGATTAATTTCTACATTTAGTACCAGAGCAGGTTAAATATGTCTCAAATAATATCTTGTAATGTTTGTTTTCCGATCTGGGTTTCTCCAAAATTTTGTATGTGGAACGATCTATTATACGGGAAGCTACAATAGAAATTTCAGAAAAACCCAGTTTGTATTTTTGGAGAAACGTGCAATTTACTATACAGCACATTGATCACTGTTGTTTTTTTGAAGAAATCAGAGAATCAAAGGTAATTCAAATCTACATTCAATTTTTTTTTGATATTTAGATTCAAGTAAATGGATACACCATTATGTAAATTTAATGGGCTAAAATTCCTTACATGGAGAGTAAAAATTTAGATGCGATTAATGAATAAAAACCTATTGAGGATAGTAGATGGAAAAGAAAAAACACTACGGATATAAGCAAAATTGTAGAATGGGAAGCTAGAGATGAACAAATAACGATGAAAGTGACTATAAATATGAATAATTTCTATACTAAGTTAATTTCTTGGAGGAAGGAGGCACGGGGAGGTTGGAGTTCATTCAACGACCTCTCGTCGATCCAACGACGGGCCGTATCGATTATGGTGATTATTTTTTTATATAGTGTGTTCTGTTATTTCTTTGTCTTTCCAGAGTGTTTGGTTGCAGTGTTCCTATTTTGGTTTTCAGAATAAAGGAAATTTCACATTGAGGGGGAACATGATCTCAATGTTCCATCTCTATTTTCTACATTTCTCGGTATTTTCTATATATGCACGTGAGATTTCAAAATGAGAATTTCCTATGTTATTCCTTGCGATGAGATGTGATGAGGGCTAAGAATAATACTTGGCATATCATGATGTGGTTGTAGGTAAACCACTTGAAAACCTTTATGTTTGGTTTGTAGTACACCACTTGTAATACCACCATTTTTGGTTGTTGGTAAACCCTATGCAAAACCATCACCCTTTTGGTTTGTGGTACACCACTTGTAAAACCACCATTTTCGGTTGTTGGTAAACCCTATGCAAAACCATCACCCTTTTTGGTTTATGGTAAACCAGTTGCAAAACCATCATTTTCGGTTTATGGTCAACCCTATGAAAAACCATCCATTAGGTTTATGATCATCCTGTAAAATCATCAGATCATGAGCAGGTGCAAGTATAAGGCAGGTTTTCCCCATGTTCGCACTAAGGGGGGAATGTTAGGAAATATATCTTAGTGCTCCATTTGTATGTATGGGTGAATAATAATTACATGTGTAATTATTATTATGGTAAATTAGTGAAAGTACATTTACTATGTAAATGTAAATAGTAAATGTAAAATGTGGTTAGTATGTGGTAAGTTAGTAAGTTAGAATAATAAAACAATTAGTATTGTTTTATTATTATATTGGTGAGAGGTTGAAACCATATGGGTGTATGGTTGTATATGAAGACAAATTTTGTTGTAAGGATTGTTATTTTACATCTCATATATAATGGAGTGTAATGAAATAGTGAGTACAATAAAAAATATAATATAGAGTTTTTGATTTCAATTATCATGTGTGTAGCTATTTCATGGATTCTTTGTATTAGATTAGATTAATTTCTACATTAAGTAGGGTAATGGGAGGGGAAGCTAGGAAATATTTTCAGGATTGGATGACACGATTCATCCTATTTATCATTAAGGGTAAGTAGATTATTGATTGGGGACAAGTAATTATAGAAAACATCCATCAAAATTTGCTTCAATCATCGCTACCAAGAAGTTTTCAATGACATCCTACTTGTTCTAAGCTCTTACAAACATAAGATTGTTCAGAAGCTTTACCCTCACTCTGAATATCTCTCAGAAGGTCCATGCCTATGACAAGTATCTGTAATTAATCCTGAAGGAGAGAAACCACCATATCTCAAGAGTGAATTATGCATTTATTATGTTTGTCATAAGATTGTTGGAAGGAAATCCTAAATCAAGATTGTCTTTTCAAGATGTCACTTTGATCAAGAGGTATGGATCCTTCTTCTCTAAAATCTCAACATTTTCATACATCATAATATTTGTATTTGACCTGCGCTTCGCATCATCTTCAGGTTACCTCAAAGAATAAGATCGTGATGTTCGAGTTATACGACAACTCACTCACATCAATGGAAGACTCCATAATGGAAAGAAGAAAATTACTTCATTCCCAATATTTCTTGGGCTCTTCTCTTCTAAGAATTCTAATGATTTTGCAAACTTGGAATCTTCCTTCACTCCTTTTAACCTCTACTCATACACACCAAGGGCCCATATTTCAACATTTGGAACAACCGAGAAACATTTCATCTTCCTGATTTTCACCATGTTCCATAAATAAAGGATTATTGGGTGAATTACTCAAATGATTTTGAGGTTAGGAGTATGATCATATGAGAATTACAATCAAAGAAATGAAAAATTTCAAGTTATATTTATTCGAGGATGGAATTGAAGATGATGGAACTGAAATGTACGATCCTGAGTATCAAGTGGTGAAAGCCTTTCCCCTCCCACAAGTCTCATGGATCATTCATGAGTAAGTGAACATAAATTAATGAACCGAAGTGGTAATTCAGATATCCAAATAATGTCTCAAAAATAATAAATCTATACTCATCGAATCAGGAAGTTTCCTTACTCTCAAAAGGAAAACATATCACCTCTCCACTTTAAAGGAAAATGATAAAATTTCAAGATCTTATCACTCAAGCGAGATCTCAATAATAAAGTAAGTAGAATCCAAGGTCCCACACTACATGAGGTTGTAAAAGAGGTCAGAGAAATACAAGATCCTAGAGAAGGTTTGGAACAGGAGAAATTGATCCATCACATCAATCAATCCCTCAATGATCTCCAAGTATCTCCTCCTTTGTAGTTACACCAACTCAACTAGTACAAGATGTACCTTATCACTTAGAGAAAGAAGAAAAATCATGCCTAACATTGAGCCTAAAGAAACTAAAATATTTCCATGGGTACAAGAAATGATTAGAGGAGAAACCCACATGGTTCAACAAAAAATGGTTCCATATTTTCAATCCATATCCATAATGGTAAAAAATGAAGAAAGGAGAGAAATATCAAGTTTCTTCCCACTTCTTCAGTGATGCTTTGGGAAATCATTACGTGGAGGTAGTTCAGATGAAGGTAATCAATCCTAGTCTGACTACAAAATGAGCACCATTCCTCTAGGACTGAAAATTCACAAGGAATATGCCCAAATGTTCAAAGAATCATCCACTTTCCTTCTTGCAAGAAACGAGGAGTATAAAGAGAAAATTAAACAACTGGAAGATCATGTAAGAACCATCACCTCGTATATACAAACCTTCATAGATCTAAATTCTATTTCTTCTCTTCCAGTTGAGGAATTTTTCCCCATTAGTATCTTTGATCTATAATCCATCAGAAAGACTCGAGGCTTCACAGTGTAAGGCATGGAAAATGACAAGTGGGTGAGAAAGATTCTTGAGAAAGGTAGGAATTTGCTTCCTAAGATTCTCTCATTGTTTGAATACATGATTGCAACTGCCACAAAAGTAAGGATGACTAGAGACAAAATTGAATAATAAAAAGAAAATTGGGACTAGGTGTTTCCAATGGTAACCAAAATGGGAAAAATCAACTCTTCTATATTGGTGGTAAGAAATGTGTTCAGCTCCGCTTCTGAGGACCTGTCTCAATTTTTTGTTAGAACTCTTGTTGTTTTATACGAGATGCTAAATCAGCTCTCTATGAATTGGATTCATAAGAGGAATGAACTTAAAATATGTAAGAATATATCAATGTGGAAGTAAAGAAACTTGGAGTACCCGTGGTAGATGAAAACAATTTAGTGGATCATCTCATGATACTATTTTATTGGTTAAGAAGGAGGTTAGAGATCCATTTTATTTTAATGAAGATATTGTACGTACCCAAAATTGTAAGGTACTGTACTGCGGAACGGTGTAATAAATGCCCCAATGATGATACAGGTCTCTTCGCAAGGTGTTCGGGATCCAGAAAAGCTCTCCGAATATGCGTTAACATCCCGCATACCCCGCTTAGCCCCCACATGCTTTGTTTTCCCCTTTTCCCCTCTTTTCTTGCCCCTTTTCTCTTTAGTAATGAAACCGCCACCACCTGGGCGGCGGCGGTCTTATAACTGCCCGCCTGGACAGGCGGCGGTCTCCTAGTAACCGCTACCCTAAGCAGGGCGGCGGTCCTTTACGCATTTTCCAGAACGTTCTTTTGACGTAACTCGCGTGAAATATCACGTTTCACCAGCTTTCCTTGCCGACTTGAGCATGCATTTATGTTTTTGGTCCCCTGGAATAGTGTTTTTCCTTTGTTTATTGTTTAGGAGTTCAGTTTGATTTTGATTTTGGGTGATTGAATTCTTATAAATGCATGGCTTGTGCTCAAGCAAATGGCCTCTCTCAAGTTTTATCTTCTGGATTTTCTTTCAATAGATTTAGTTTTCCTTTGCTTAGAATACTTAGTTTTCTTCATTGCGTGTTTTGGTTAGTATTGTGTTGCAGCTGGTAAGCCACATATCCATCTTGTGCAAGTGCAGTCATTACTTGAGGCCACCAATTTTACTCCAATCTTCTCATTCTCAGTGCTGTGGTCTGTTAGTTTGCTTAGGATTGATAGTGTAGTTCATTTCATGCTTAGTTTGCATTGACTAGCTGTTGGTAAGCCACATATCCAACTTGTGCAAACAGTGTTGCTGTTTTATCTAATCCATTAGAGTAGAATAGCTTAGGAAGCCATTAAAGTTACAGGTTTTTCTCTTCATACAGGATAGTTTCAGGTTCTGGACGCATTTTGTTGCACGATTCGCAGTAGATCCCGCTAGGAATTGCATAAGCCAAGCTCTGTACTCTTGCGCTATCCCTCTCCTATCCGCATTCTATTCTGTCTGCATTCTGAAGGTTGTCCCTTGTTCCAACACCTATTCCTATTGATGCAAGCATTACACGCTTTTCTGGATCCACGTGAGCACAAAGAACGAAGAGATCATACTGAGGGGACGAGATCACATACACCATCGGATTCGCCACGCATTACTATGAAATCCGGGTTCATCTTTCAAAGTTTTAGTTAAATCTTATCAAATAAAGTAGTTAATTGCTTTATTTTATTAATTCTATTCTTGACATTACCAGGGAAGCTGTGGGGATTGATAGTTTCTGAGAAACTATGATTCACTCCTCACTTCTGAGGTAGGGTCAAGATCTTGCAAATAGATTAGCTATTTCATTGTTTAGAATAGATTTACAAAATTGCACAGACAAATAACCACACTCGGTTATCTTGTTTGTTTTAGTTATTAGTTAGTTGTCAATTCTAAATATTTTAAATAGTTTGCTTTCTTATAAATCGTCGAAAAATACAAAAAAATAAGTTATATATGCTAGAAGTATACTTAGATTTCACTTTATTATAGTTTGTTTTATTACTGCTTTTTTGCATGACAATTACGGGACCTAGGGAGCCCAGGGAATACATTTTCGAGCCAATCGTGCCTCAGCCCAATCTCATAGCGGCAATAAGCGGCATTGACCGAGAACCTTAGGATCTGAAGTCTTCCAAACAACAACAGATTTCCAGCAGAGTCAGATCTCAGTTAAGAGGATTAAACATAGAAGACGACCAAGCACATACATTTTGGTCAAATCAGCCAAACTACAGATTACCCTAGGAAAACATCCACATGACTGTAGAAAGGTTTGAAAGAGAACAAACGTTCGGGTGTGATCCCTTAGTTCCACAACCAAATGCAGGAGACACCCTCACAGACATAGATACCGGCCTAAGAATCCAAGTTGCAAGAACACCTGTGAGGTATTCCGAGAAGATCGCACAACTGTTGATTCTAAACATAGAGGCTGAAAAAGCGTATGATTATTGGATACTAGGGATCAGGACTTGATTCCACGCATGACCATAGCTGGTCCACAACAACCACGAGTCTACGGTTGTGACCCACAAATCCCACAGCCTAACGAATCCATAAGAGAATTAGACATAGACACTGGCCTACGCACACTAGTATTTCAGTCTACTCCACTTCCACCTATTATCATCGAACAATTATCCCTACTGGATATAACAGCTAACAAGCTAGAGAGTTCTGGACTAGGCCAGAGAACCGTCCATAGAGTTGACTATATTTACCATCCACCATATGACCCTATCAGGAGAAATACACGAAACCATCCCAGGTCATTTCCCACGCATTCCACAACCCATAGATCGAATCACGCCAGAGCTCGATATTGATTGGAGCCTTCGAGCAGTCATCCTTGCTGATCGATCTATCACACCGGTCCAGGTTAGAAGGGCCTTCTTTGCCTTAGATTCGCAGATTCCATTAGTGCGTGTTGAAGACATTAGATTTCCTAACTAGTCTGTCCGTATACTACCTATATTCCATCCCCACCGGCTGTCTCGGCACGACCTCGGGAGGTCGGGTACGCGGAAGAGTCACTTGTAGATTCCCATGCTCGCTTGTCACTTTTCCGGCGTACAAAATTGGTGAACCCGACGTGAAGCAAACAAGATTAGTAAAACTGACATAAACTGCCTACTTTCTTGTCTGGAGTCATAGTATTACACTTTCACTTTAGTACGCCTTCTTAGAACCACTTCATTAAGCTTTCATAAATCACCTTCGCTTCTTCCCATTGTCGGGTATCATATACCCCAGAATATGTCGGGATTCGATGCTACGGCGAGACCCCTCCACAGGTCTTGAGGCATACTATGCCCAGCAAAATAGACAATCATCACCCTCACTCTCGATGTGGGGCGACAACTATTCAACTAGTCAGTTGTCAACGCAAACTCCAAGGACTAGATATAGCTCGTCCTTCCAAGCAGAGGGGTTGGAACAACTCGCTCAAACACAAACAGAGCCTTCAGGCTCAAATAATATGACGTTCACTGGAGAATCTGTTTCATCTCCTCAGGTGCTACTTAGACCACATATTAGTAGACAATCAGACCCATACTCGGTTCTAGATGATGAGTACTCAACGCGTTATTCCCGAAATGAACAACGCTCTCAAGGCATGTACCCACCTATAGGAGGTTTGCAAATACAACCCGAGTTCTCTCCTCAAGAAAATACCTCTATGCCATCACGTATAGAAAATACTCTCAGAGATGCTTGGCAAGATAACGATCAGTTCATAGCAGGATATCACATACCTCCGCAAAACCATAGTATACAACAAACGCCACCAAGGCAGAATATCGTGACTTCACCAAACAAAGTCATTTCAACTCTAATAGAGAAGGTTAGAGGATTAGAACTTGCCCAAGCAAGTCAAAATTCAAAATTCATACAAACAGGGAGTTCCAATCCTCCGCACCATCCTAGCCAAGTAGATCTCCTCACAGGAGTAGGCACGTTAGGCATGACTCCTCAGTATTCACAACAAATGCCAACTAGACCCACTATCGCTAGCACTGTTCCTCCAGGTCTAGTACAGAGCAATCCATTCCTGGATAGTACCCCTTCGTACTTAAACATGTACTCAAAATCACCACAAGGGGATATGTTCTCCTCTCCGGCATGTTTGCCCAAATACAAGGGTTGCCTTATGCCCCTGCCAACGCGTACGTTACGCCATATCAACAACCCGTTCCGCCACCCCCCTCAACAGACACCATCAATGGTTGAAACATATGCGATAGGGACTTATTCAGAATATTTGAAAGAGCCCTTAGATTTCACCATACGAAGCGTTATGCTTCGAGGCCTCTTCGATTTGCCCAAATACAAAGGTGAGGGAGATCCGAATGCATATCAAAGCTTACGCTTCTGACCATTCGAAATTACTCCCATGGGATGGGGTTGTTGCTAAAATATTCCCAAAATCGCTGGAAGGCATTGCTCTCGATTGGTATTACGAGAATACAGAGGCTTCCATACATTCATTCAAACAACTTGTGTCTCGAGTTCATCAAAGCCTTCGACATGAACAAGCTGTTGAGAACAGGGAATCGGGGAGTTCTTACACATCAAGCAAGAACATAATGAATCATCATTCCCATTTCATCCAAAGGTGGCGTACGAGTCCTTTATTCCTCGGCAAGCGCTCCAAATATGGATCGATGGAACTATGTGATTTATTCCTTCATTCTCTTAGTAGAGAGTGAAGGAAGAAGTCAGTTCCCACTAAGAACTTATGACGAAGTACTCGAGAGCGCTCTGCGAATAGATCAGGCAGCAATAGATAGTGGTCGTAAGACATATGGAGCAAACGGGAGGTTGATCACCTCTAACCAAAATACTATGACTTACCCCACAAACGCTAATCAAGGACCTAAAATCCTTAACAAAAATCGGGGTGTAACAACGGATGGAGTAACCGACCAGCCCAAAAAGGTAAATATAGTCAGTACTCCATCACAAACAAACAACCAAAGAAACAACAACTTTACCCCGACAATCAACGCAGTGGATTTTAACCATCCACAACAACAACAACAATGGCGTAATCCCATACAAGGGGCGGGTCAAAATTCATTTGGTTACCAAAACCAAAGCCAGAAACAACAAATGCAGAATTTTAATCCTAATAGGCAACAGTTTGATCAAAATTTTAGGCCACAATACAAACCAAACCAACAAAACACGAATTACAATCCCAATTCTTATTGTGGTTTCCATAAAATTCGGGGTCATGACACTAGAACGTGTCGTGACTACAACAAGTTCATGCAACGTTTACCGGAAGAACAAAGATAGTTCTTCACAGATTTGTTTTTGGCAGATCCTGTATCATCACTACCCAATACGCTCGCAGGGGCAGTTTCCCCTCAGAATGCTCCTCTCAAGATCTTTAACGATCCACTTCCAAATCATGATAGTAATAGGTTGAAACCAACTGGAACAAACAAGGGTGCAATAATAGGAAACAATGACCATGAAGCCTCGACTTCGCTAAATCCATTAGTTGCGCCCCAACTAGGGAGTCAACCACGACCTAAGGTAGTTGGATTGGTAGAGTTAGACTCGGAATTACCCATTGAAGCGGTTACAAGAACACGAGAATATTTTTCTCAACCAAGTCCAAGCCACTTGCCAGAAACGGATAACATCCAACAAATCATAACAAAACCTGTGGGTGCTTACGATTTAATTAATGATCTAACAAAAACCTTCTCGCATATTTCGTTCCTTGACTTGCTAAAGAACTCCCCTGCCCACAGGGCTGCTCTTTTAGAGGCGTTAGGTTTAGGTCATTTAATTAATATCACTCCACCACCTGAAACACAGGTAAATCATATAGACTTTGATGTTCATCCTCCGGGACAGGCAGATAGAGATGTCGAATTCATATTCGAAATAAGTAAAATGCCTACGGATGCTGAGATCACTCGCCGAGGTGATCCAGCCTTACACTTGCAAGTATGGGTTTATAATAATTACGTAAAACGGGCAATGGTTGATGATGGGGCCGCGGTTAACATAGTCCCCTTCTCTTTCCTCCAAAAATTAGGATATGGTGAAACAAACTGTTCCACCACTCGAAATACATTGAGAGGCTATGATAGCCTTAAAGCCACTTCGATAGGAACCATAATACTACCGGTCACCTTAGGACCTAAAACAATCCTGACTGAGTTTTATATTATAGATCGGGAAACTAATTATAATATGATCCTCGGCCGACCATGGATACACCGCATGAAGGCAATCCCTTCTACATTATTTCAAGAAGTAAGATTCTTGCATCTAGGAAAGGTATTTGTAGCCAAAGGTGATCCAAAGCCATTTGATGTGCACCTAGCTGATTTAAAGAAAAGACCAGGTGTACACTCGGAATTTGAACTTCCAACAAACCAACTTAACAAACCCACTGACTCAAAGCCAAAGGAAAAGTTGGTACCTACAACGGATCTTGAAACCATCAGCATAGCCAAAACAACCCCAACTCCTGACGATAAAGCTAAAAAAACTGTATCATTAGGGACTACTGCAAAAATCGTTGAATTAATAGAACAAGATCTACCAATGTTCTTACCATTTGATTCGGTAGGCATAGGGTATTCCCTAGGGGTTGGCTCTCTTCCAGCAGAAGATCTCTGCATGGTGGAAGTAGAATGCGCAAACGCAATGAACCCCCCAACCTCTATATTCCCAGCTAAGTATTGGACTCTCCATTTTGATGGGGCTAGGTGCCGTTATGGAGCGGGGGCAGGTATAATTCTTACTTCACCCGAGGGAAAAGTCCTGCCATTTGCCTTTAAGCTAAATTTCGAATGCACCAATAACGGGGCAGAATACGAAGCCCTCCTCCTTGGTCTCACCTTAGCCAAAAGAATTGGTGTTGATAATATCAGAGTTTTAGGAGACTCACAATTAGTGGCAAACCAAGTTTCAGAGGTATATGAAACTAAAGCCGAACATTTACAACTTTACAAAAATGCCGTATTAGATTTAAGCAAGGCATTCAACTTCATATCTATTGAAGCAATTCCCCGAGAGAAAAATCTCCTCGCTGACTCGATAGCAACTTCAGCGTCACGTTTTACTCCAAGCGATGAATTAGAAGATACTCATTTCACCGTGTCCATTCGTGACGAACCATTGATAAAAACAACGACAAATCCCCTTTCAAGCGAAAGTGAATCTACCACCCCAAACCATATCGATAATGATATAGCCACTTTGCAATACTTAAACGCCTATGCAGCATTGCATCTTTCCTATCCTATGCTAGATTTGTCCTTAAATCCACATTCCTCTTCCTACTTCGGAAATCCCATGATGAGTTTTCCTCACAAAAAGAACCCAGCATATACGCGGTGAAGATGGGGATGATTTGGACTTACCCCCAGCACCGCCTGAGTTTGAAGAGGGTAACGCCTCCTTGATCGAAGAAACGATCGATGTCAACATCGGAACGGAGGACGAGCCGAGAATCTTAAAACTAGGATCTTCGTTAACACCAGAAGAAGTAGAAATACACACTCGGATCCTCAAAGAACATCAGAAGGCATTTGCATTTAATTATAAAGAAATGACAGGAGTTGCACCCCACGTTGCGGTACACAACCTCGTCACTAAATCAGATGCAAAGCCAATTAAGCAAAAATCAAGACCTATGAAACCCAAAGTAGCTCTCATGGTAAAAGAGGAGGTAATAAAACTCCTTCAGGTAGGATTCATCAAGCCAGTTGACTACTCCCAATGGGTATCTAACATCGTTCCCGTTCTCAAGAAGAATGGAAAGATACGCATCTGCATAGATTTCCGAGACATTAACAAAGCATGTCCTAAGGATGACTTCCCATTGCCATCCATAGATGTAATTGTTGATGCAACAGCTGGATTCGAACTTTTGTCTCTTATGGATGGATTCTCGGGATACAACCAAATCAGAATATCCGAGCAAGATCAAGCTAAAACTACGTTTATAACTCCTTGGGGAACCTATTGCTATGTTGTCATGCCTTTCGGTCTCAAAAACGCTGGTGCTACCTACCAGCGGGCTATGACATACATATTTCACGATCTAATTCATAAAATCATGGAATCTTACGTGGATGACTTATTGGCCAAGGCCAAGAAATGTTGTGACCATCCGGAAGTACTCCGCGTCATTCTTTCACGCCTAATAGAATACGGAGTCACGCTAAACCCAGAGAAATGCGTCTTTGGTGTAACGGGAGGGAAGCTCCTAGGTTATATCATATCATCACGGGGAATAGATGTTGACCCAACCAAAATTCGGGTTGTTCTCGAAATGATTCCACCTTCGGATGAATCTGGAATCAGGTCATTTCTCGGAAAGCTAGGTGCAATCCGAAGATTCATCCCGGACTTAAGCTTCGCCATTCATCCAATCAACAACTTACTCAAGAAAGACTATAGCATTGATTGGACCGAAGACTGCAATGAAGCTTTCAACGCAGTTAAGCGTTTCTTGCTATCACCACCTACGCTAATGCCACCTAAGCTAGACCGCCCGTTGATTTTATACTCACGAGCTACCAATGTCTCGTTAGCTTGCATGTTGGCCCAAGAAGACGATAACAAAGGAACGTGCCATTTATTTCATTAGCCGAACACTGCTCGACTATGAAACACGCTATACACAAGCAGAGCGAGAATGTCTCGCCATAGTCTTCGCAACCAAACGCCTAAGACACTATATGCTAAATCAAGAGACAAGGGTCGTAGTAAAAACTGACCACTTACGAACTTTCCTCACACAAGGGTCTTTGTCTAAAAAGGCTGGACGTTTTATAACCTTAATGGGAGAGTTCGAATTAACTTTTGTAAACCAAAAGTCAGTTAAGGGACAAATCATTGCGGATTGGTTAGCTGATAATCCATTAGATGGAGGCGATCTAGTAGATTTGGATTTTCCAGATGAGTGCGTATACTACGTCGAAACCCGACCCGCTATCTCTGAGTGCCCTTGGTACGTTGATATCATTAGCTATATCATGGACCATAGGTATCCAGAAGGAGCTACACCGCAACAAAGAAGGCGGTTACGCATTATCGTAGCTAAGTACGTTATTATAGAGCAAGTTCTCTATCGAAAGGCGTTCGATGGAATGCTCTTAAGGTGTGTCGACACAGAAGAATCCAAGAAGATTCTCTATGAATCTCACAGCGGAGTATGTGGAGGCCACTTCGGCGGCCACGCCACTGCTCGAAAAATACATCGAATGGGCTATTTTGGCCCACTCTAGAACATGACACAATAGAGTTTGTACGCAGGTGTCGCAAGTGCCAAGAATTCTCCCATGAGATTCACATGCCGGCACAAGTTCTGCAACCAATCGCTACTCCGTGGCCCTTTTCTACATGGGGCCTGGACTTGATAGGGAAGTTCTCTCCCTCATCCACAGACGGCCATAATTTTATAATCACGACCACTGAATATTTCACCAAATGGGTAGAGGCCATGCCTCTTACCACCATGCACTGTTACTGTAATCGCCAAGTTCATTTTGAACCAAATCATTTGCAGTACGGTATCCATGAAATCATTATCTCGAGATAATGGAACTTCTTTCAAGAATGAAGAAGTTCGTGAACTATGTAACAAATTTAAAATAAGCCATCATACGGCTTCCTTGTATTATCCCAAGCCAATGGGCGGTGAAGCAACAAACAAAACATTTGAAAAGCCATTCTCCTTAAAACGGTAAAAGAAAACAAATGAGATTGGCATTTAAAGTTATATCCGGCCTTGTGGGCCCACCGAACCTCAATAAGAACACCAACGGGAGCAACTCCTTTCTCGCTTGGTATTTGGGGCGAAGCGGTTCTCCCACTTGAGGTTGAAATACCCGATCTCCGCATTTCACTACAAGGATTACGGATGAAGACGCTTACAGAGAAGCACGTCTTTCCCAACTAGAAAGCCTAGATGAAATTAGGTTAGATGCTGAACAACGACATAGAGTCTATGCCGACCGGATGTGCCGGCAGTATAACAAGAAAATCTATGAACGTGACATATACGAAGGTGATCTAGTTCTAAGGCTGGATAGCCGGATCGACAAGAAGATTGGCGAAGGAAGGAAATTCCGGCCCAAATGGTTGGGCCCATACCGAGTCATGAAGGACTACGGAAATGGTGCATACCTCTTATGCACGCTAGAAGGTGAGGAGTTTGGCGAAACAGTCAATTCCCTCCACCTCAAACGTTTCTACGCATAAGCAGCTAACGCTACTTATATAACTATCTACATTGCATTTTCATATAAATTAAGATCATTTTGTCCATTCGTTTCTTACACAAATCGTGATCAAGGAATCTATTCTCAAGGCAATTCACTACAAACTCATGATGTTGTTGGCATAAACTCTTTAATCATATCTCTCCATTTTCATGATATCATCAATCATTTCAGAATCTTTTATCAAATAAAATAGACATGACAAAGTCTTAACGGTAACCATACCAAGATCTGCAAGTCTTTTCTCGCCTTGATTTCTTCTTAGAATAAGTGTCATTGCCTATGGTCTGTTCTAGAAGCTTCATGGTGTCACATCTATCCCATATGTATATCTCTTTGGAAATAAGGACATACTGACATTTTACTCAAATAAACAAGTCAAACGTTGATCAAACAGAAAATTTTAATTTTACACATTTCCCTGCCCCACCAACCTTCGGTGATGAGCTTGCGTCTCTTACTAGTGACGTAGGGTTGGGAAAGGATGGAAATGCCCTTACTCGCCTACGCTTTTCCCACGGTGATAAACTCACGCTTCTTACTAGTAGCGTGGGGCCAAGTGTAGGGGGTCCTCTTGACAAATAAATGCAAATGGTCATACGCAAGCAATTCAAACTTTCAAACTTTGAGTCAAAAACAAATGAAACGGATGTTCAAAATTCCGAAAGAGTCAAAAATCCTAAAAACCCAGATTTTGTCTACCATGTGGCCATCTACGGGTCTAAGTCTGGATAAACCGCAAGGCAAGTTGCATCCAAAACTATGAAGTCACTCGGGTGGAGTCAGCTTGTAGCTTTCAATTTGGTTCCGCCAAAGCTTTGTCTATCTTTCATCACTATCATTTCATCACATTTCATAACTTGCGCCCTTCTTGGCTCTTGGTGATGAGCCCTCGCATCTTACTGGTTGCGTGGAGTTAGGAGTGGGGCAAGTTTATCTGTTCATCATATTTGTTATTTTCATCACTTTGCCAAAACAAACATGAGGTATCCAAATTGCTCACAGAAGCTAAGATTCAAAATCACAATATATCTACATTATCATGTATCAGCATCATGAAATACAAAAAAAAAAGTAAAATTAAAGCATTACATCATTTGTTCACCATTGCATACATTCTAGAAAGCATATAAACATACATCGTAGTATACACAAAGCAGTTGGAAATAGAAAGGAAACATGAGTGACAAGCTTTTGATCCAAAAATCAATGCATATATATAAATAATCAATGTTTGTATACAATGCCATCATGCACTAGGCATGGTCAAAACGCTCAAAGAGCCCGTGATATACAAAAGAATCTATGATACAAAATATACAAGGGCCAAGTGGCCTCTCAACCCCTACGCGATCCCGCCGAAGGTGCGCGCCCTCGCCTAGGACTCCGGCTACACCGGCGCTCTGAATGAACGGAAGGCTCGGGGTCTCGAGGGGCAGCCGCGGTCTCACCATGAGAATGGCTCCTCATAAGATGCTCGGCTGTCCTATAGCCTGCCAACTCTGTACGGAGAGTCGACACCATCTTGGCCACGTGCCAAATGGGAGCGAAGACGTCGGTATGCCTACCGGCTGCTGAAGGCTCCCCGGTATCTACAGATAGCTCCACACGGGTCTTATCCATAGGGATCATCAGAGAATCAGTGCATACCCTACGGATTAGATCCCGCCACTCGTCAACAGTCTCTGCAAACAAAGAAGAAAAATGAATTAGAAACTAGGCAAGAGGCTAAAAGATACAATATCAAAACACAAGGAGAGATAGCAATTAAAACAAATCCTAAATCAAACAAGCATTGAAAGGAAGAAAGGATAACTTACTCGGATCACCGGGCCTCCAAGATGGGTCGCTAGGGCCGGCCCAGCACCCCGCCGATGCGCTGCCGGGGGGGCTGCTCTCTGTAGTAGGGCAACATGACGTCCCGCGACGGACTCATCCTCTCCACCATGGCCCTGGGAGAGTGGCTCCTCTGAAACTAGAGTCTCTCTCTCTGCACTCTGCTCGGCCCTCTCTGCCTGCATGATGTCCTGAGTGTCATGCCACTCAGGATCACTGTCATCCATCTGCTCCTCCGATCCTCCCTCTGTAAACTCCTCAGAATCGGAGTCAATGTCTATGGGGTCATCGCTTCTTTATGAGCGGGACCCTTGATAATCCAGTAAAGGTGCCCAGGCGCACCGGCTCTCCCTCGCCCGAACAATCCCCACAGCTGCAATAGGAATGCCGGGAGTAACCACTTGTCCAACCACGGCCTCTGGCCCCCTCTAGCCTCGCGGGGTGATCTATAAGCCACCCTTGGAGGAAGCATGCCCATATATGGTAGGCCAAACTGCTGAGGAACCTGCCGAAAGGATGTACCTCCACCCGTCCCACACGGTCGATGAGCTGCCCTGTGGTGGAGCAAGAGATCAATGTAAGAGTCTCCTCTCCCCATATACCGGCCATAAGCTGGTACGGTGTGGCCTCCATATCTGTTGTAGTGAGGCAAGCAACTGGCTGGTGAGGTGCTCTAAGCACCGACATGTCTGACCATCTGGCTGCCCTCACAGCCCCGGGATCTGCCACCTCCACGCCTCTGCCATAGGGGATAAAACGCTCATACACCCAACTCATGACTAGAGTAGGGTGGCTCAAAGACTGTCCCTGTAGACGGACCACCCTGTATAAATCATGGTAGGTGGTCCCCAGAATATCTGCGCCCCAGGCGTATATCCGGCCATGCCCCTCTATCTGTGCAATGATGGGGGCCCAGCAGTATAGTAAAGTATCCCCTCCCTTGTCCCCGATCAGCCTCGAGGCAAGGATCCCCATGATAGCCTGTCGAAATACGGGGATGGGCAAAGAAGGAATGGATCGAACTCTCACTCCCTTCTTCGGCCCCGTGGAGATAGCTGCATCCCCCATGTAGCCTGCCCACTGTGCAATCTGTGCTCGGGACCTGCTTGTCTCCAATGTGAGTCTCCTCCCGATGATCGGGACCCCCAGGATACGGTAGACATCCTCCAAAGTGATGGTCCACTCACCGCGGACCCCTGGCAGTCGGAAAGTGTTCCGATCTGCATCCCAATATGAAAACAAGTCACAAAGGATGTGACTAGATGGTGCGACATGAGGCACACGCGATATACGCAGTATACCGGCCCTCTGCAATGTGTCCTCCTCGTCTGGTGAGAGGGCATCCAATACCCCGGGCAACCAATCACACTCCCTCTCTCGACTCCATCTGATATACTCCTCCTCGCCTGCATACACCCAAAAACACACAAAACAGAGCAAGTTAGTATCTAATCAATATCGAGAGAGTCATAAAAGCATATAGAAATGATAAAAATACAAGTACAATCTCAAAAGCAAGCTCCTTTTGCTTTTTGCAAAACCACCATACCGAGAGCGGGAGGCGGTTTTGTAACCACCGCCTTTAAGGCGGCGGTCACATGTAACCGCCGCCCCATCTGAGCGGGCGGCGGTCAGTCTTAACGCCGCCACAGCCGGGCGGCGGTCGCGTCCAAAAACCGCGGGTTTTAACCCTAAAAATCCAAAAACATGCAAAAATTGACCATTTAACCTAAAAATGGAGCCTACCCAGTAGCCCCCCTAGGTGGACCTTTTGAACCTAGCATTTTCAAAAATACCCCCATTGCAAAGAATTTTCCATTTCAAATTTGAAGGGGAAAATGCAAAATTAAAGAAAACCAACTTTGTGATCTCGCGGGGTGGCGTTCATGCGTGGGGGCATGATCACTATCTCGCTCCGGGACGTTTTGACTCTATTCGTGCAAGAAACCGTCACCGTGGGTCCCAGAGCTCAAAATCAATCAAATCGACTCGCGCAAATGAATAGGAAAATGGGCCCACTTTCATATATATAGCACCCTGATTCATTTTAAATGCCTTTTTCACAGGTTCGGAGCGCCGACGGAGGTAAGTTCCTATCCCCGCACAAATGGTACGTTCTCTTTCCCTATTATTTTAGTGTTTATTTTCCAAATTATTGTATCTATCTGCACTTGAGTTCTCTTTTCATTTTGCAGGTAGCGGGAATTTTGGATGGCGTCATTTCGACACACGGACGTGTAAGGTATAACTTCTAACTCCCCATTTCGGGACTGCCATACTCGGACCCACCGTTTTATGCCTCTTCATGGCTAAAACGCTTCTCCGAGGGGGCAATATGTACGTACCCAAAATTGTAAGGTCTTGTCTTTGGAGCAGTGTAATAAATGCCCCATGATGATACGAGTCTCTTCGCAAGTGTTCGGGATCCGAAAAGCTCTCGAAATATGCGTTAACATCCCATGACCCTTAGCCCCCACGTGCTTTGTTTTCCCCTTTTCCCTCTTTTCTTGCCCCTTTTCTCTTAAGTAACGAAACCGCCGCCTGCACAGGCGGCGGTCTCTTGTGTCGCCATACAGGCAGGGCGGCGGTCTATAACTGCCTGCCCTAAGCGGGCGGCGGTCCTTTACGCATTTTCCAGAATGTTCTTTTGACGTAACTCGCGTGAAATATCACGTTTCACCAGCTTTCTTGCCGACTTGAGCATGCATTTATGTTTTTGGTCCCCTGGAATAGTGTTTTTCCTTTGTTTATTGTTTAGGAGTTCAGTTTGATTTTGATTTTGGGGTGATTGAATTCCTATAAATGCATGGCTTGTGCTCAAGCAAATGGCCTCTCTCAAGTTTTATCTTCTGGATTTCTCTTTGCAATAGATTTAGTTTTCCTTTGCTTAGAATACTTAGTTTTCTTCATTGCGTGTTTTGGTTAGTATTGTGTTGCAGCTGGTAAGCCACATATCCATCTTGTGCAAGTGCAGTCATTACTTGAGGCCACCAATTTTACTCCAATCTTCTCATTCTCAGTGTTGTGGTCTGTTAGTTTGCTTGGGATTGATAGTGTAGTTCATTTCCTGCTTAGTTAGCATTGATTAGCTGTTGGTAAGCCACATATCCAACTTGTGCAAACAGTGTTGCTGTTTTATCTAATCCATTAGAGTAGAATAGCTTAGGAAGCCATTAAAGTTGCAGGTTTTGTCTTCATACGAGGATAGTTTCGAGTTACGGATGCATTTTGTTGCATGATTCGCGATGTAGATCCCGCTAGGAATTGCATAAGCCAAGCTCTGTGCTCTTGCGCTATCCCTCTCTATCCGCGTTCTATTACATGCGCATTACGAAGGTTGTCCCTTGTTCCAACACCTATTCTGTTGATGCAAGCATTACACGCTTTTAGGATCACGTGAGCACAAAGAATGAAGAGATCATGCTTGAGGGGACGAGATCACATACACCATCGGATTCGCCAGCATTTACTGCGAAATCCGGTTCATCTTTCAAAGTTTTAGTTAAATCTTATCAAATAAAGTAGTTAATTGCTTTATTTCGAGTTAATTCTATTCTTGACATTACAGGGAAGGTGTGGGGATTGATAGTTTCTGAGAAACTATGATTCACTCCTCACTTCTGAGGTAGGGTCAAGAATCTTGCAAATAGATTAGCTATTTCATTGTTTAGAATAGATTTACAAAATTGCACAGACAAATAACCACACTCGGTTATCTTGTTTGTTTTAGTTATTAGTTAGTTGTCAATTCTAAATATTTTAAATAGCTGCTTTCTTATAAATCATCAGAAAATACAAAAAAAGAAGTTATATATGCTAGAAGTATACTTAGATTTCACTTTATTATAGTTTGTTTTATTACTGCTTTTGCATGACAATTACGGGACCTAGGGAGCCCAGGGAATACATTTTCGAGCCAATCGTGCCTCAGCCCAATCTCATAGCGGCAATAACTGACATTGACCAGAACCTTAGGATACAAGTCTTCCAAACAACAACAGATTTCCAGCAGGTCAGATCTCAGTTAAGAGGATTAAACATAGAAGACGACCAAGCACATACATTTTGGTCAAATCAGCCAAACTACAGATTACCCTAGGAAAACATCCACATGACTGTAGAAAGGTTTGAAAGAGAACAAACGTTCGGGTGTGATCCCTTAGTTCCACAACCAGATGCAGGAGACACCCTCACAGACATAGATACCGGCCTAAGAATCCAAGTTGCAAGAACACCTGTGAGGTATTCCGAGAAGATCGCACAACTGTTGATTCTAAACATAGAGGCTGAAAAAGCGTATGATTATTGGATACTAGGGATCAGGACTTGATTCCACGCATGACCATAGCTGGTCCACAACAACCACGAGTCTACGGTTGTGACCCACAAATCCCACAACCTAACGAATCCATAAGAAAATTAGACATAGACACTGGCCTACGCACACTAGTATTTCAGTCTACTCCACTTCCACCTATTATCATCGAACAATTATCCCTATTGGATATAACAGCTAACAAAGCTAGAGAGTTCTGGACTAGGCCAGAGAACCGTCCATAGAGTTGACTATATTTACCATCCACCATATGACCCTATCAGGAGAAATACACGAAACCATCCCAGGTCATTTCCCACGCATTCCACAACCCATAGATCGAATCACGCCGAGCTCGATATTGATTGGAGCCTTGAGCGGTCATCATCTTGCGATCGATCTATCACACCAGATCCGGTTAGAAGGGCCTTCTTTGCCTTAGATTTTTAGATTCCATTAGTGCATGTCGAAGACATTAGATTGCCTAACTAGTCTACGTCCGTATACTACCTATATTCCATTAGATAAGGTTACACCCGTAGCATATTTTCAGTAAGGAGTTAAAAGGGATCGAGATCTTTCTAGTAGCACTCTCCATGAGTCCGTCTCTAAGTGAATATCCATCGGCAAGTGCATCATCTTCTTTTTAGTAGTTATCTCCTCTCTTCTCTCTTTCCCACCCCTCCCTATCTTCTTTCATGTTTATTTCTTGATTGGGGGTTTACTTTTCACTTTTCTCTTATTAATTAAAATGTGATCTATAATTATACTTTGTAATGAGTCTCCTTCAATTAATAAAAAAGGGACTCAATTTCTTTCCTAAGATTACGAAAGGTCACATGTTGTAAAGGTTAGTGAAAATTCATGTGGGGTAGGAAAAGATTCATTTTGAAAATATATATATTGTATGACTCCCTCATTTCAAAGGGTTGTCAATTTGTTAAGTTCATGAGTAGATAGTTGTTGCACTACAAATAAAAATTAAAGATAGTATTTCCTCTATACCCTTTTCATATATTCTCTCTCTCTCTCTCTCTCTCTCTCTCTAGTTTTGTGAATGTGTCAATATTACATGAACAATAATGGTGTAAAAGCCTTTTATGAGTGAATGAATGGAATTTTATGTTCATGATTTAGTTTGTCTTTTCATAGCTAGAAAAGTTGTTTTACCTTCTAATTGTGTGTTGATAAACTTTTGTTAATACTTATAAGAATATGTTTAAGCCTACTTGTAGGATTAACCCCCTTCATCTAGATTCTCACTCTTGTTATCTAACCTTCCTTGCAATTTCTTCCCCTTACACAAGGTGCGAAATTTCCGCAGGTTTAATGGAGTGTGCTTTTATGATCCACGACCTATTCGCCAACTACATAGTTTTTTTAATTTGAATGCAATAAAGGGATCCTCCCCTTTTCCAATAAATATGGACATAGTCCCGGAGCGTTGGTGAAAATTAACTAATTTTTCCTAGTGATAAATTATTTTTCCAACATTTTTGGCACTCACCGTGGGGAAGATTTTGTTGTCTCTGAACCACTTCATAACTAGAAAATCCCTAAAAATTAATCACCTGCAAAATACAAAAAAATTGGATATTGAAATCTATAAGAGCCTCCATGTATGCTCAACATTTTCCCCTCCATGGTTATCCCTTGTAATCCTCTTGTATTACAACACAATCTCTTGTTCTTTCAAGACACCCAAGAGGACCTCTCAGTTGATATAAGGAATTGTATTTAACATAATATAGATAGATACAATCATTATTACACTACTTCAAGAATTTTGTACCTCAAGGATGAACATGCTCAAGCCCTTCAACATTCCATATAAGTTCAAAGTCAACAGAGAAGAGCTTAAGACAAATCTATTTTGAGTTGTGTGTCTACCTAACAAGCTGGCTGACATGAGGTTTACAAGATCTAACCTTGCTAGTGGCATCACAGATCAAAATTTTGAGTAGAAAAAAAAAGATAACTTTAGACTCTCCCTTGATCAAATAAGGAGGAAAACTTATTGATAATATCTTGCATATTTTGATCATGATTTCCCGTTGTCGAAACACTAGAACAACCATTAAAATTTTCTCCTCCAAGTGAAGGAGAACAAGAAGAACCGTAGAATAATTTGGGGAAAGTTTTATAGAGGGAGAATCATAAGAAGAACATCATATGGCTCAACAAGCACAGTTTCCTTAGGGGAAAAACATAGGTCTTTTGGTTCTTAACCCTCCTTTCCATGATTTACATAAATGGTCATGAAATAAATTTCCAACATTTTAAGGTGAGGGGAAGAAGCACCCAGATGATCAAATTGTATCTTTCATCACTGCGTGTGGGGTATTAGGCATAGGATATGAAGATGTGTCATTCCTTCTATTTGTATAATATTTGCAAGATGTGGTCTCAAAATGGTTTTACCATTTGTTGAGGATGTCAATAACCAACTAGGATGACATGAGAACTAAATTTGAATCTAATTTCAAGCCTATTGAATATGCTCATGCCCTTTTGGCCTAATGGTCTCAACTAAATAAGCAACCCTTTGAACTAATGAGGGAATTTGTAAAAAAATTCAATCGAATGCTCTACAAAATCCTCAAATCTTCCTTTCAAATGGAGGATAGGAAGTTAATATTATTCACAAATTCTCAACTTCCAAAATTTAGATGCATGCTTGAGAAGGACTCAACCAACTAATTTAATTCAGAAACAAAAATTATTGTTAAAGTTCAAGATGACCTGATAATGTTAAGGAAAATCAAAAAAAGGTTCGAGCAAAGAACAAGACCAAATTTTAAATGCAGGAACAACAGACTCATTAGTACAGAAGCTAGCTAATTATGTTCTCCCCCTCAGTAAGTAGCTCGCTCAAGCTTCCATGAATAGAGATGCTCCTAGGAAGAACTTCCTAAATAAGCAAAGGATCGGTCCACTAACTTTGAAGGCTTGCTCTTGAATTCCCTCCTACTAATGCAGCCTGTGGTGTTGAGGAGGAAGAAGGAGAAATTGAAGAACTATAGGAATAAAATGAGGATGGTAACATATTTGAGATTGAAGAAGTAAAATATGAGGTATAAGTCAATTTCATTGAGTATTCCTCGAGAAAATATGATGATGATGGAGATACACCCATATAATCATGTGTAGTATTCACCCACTCTCAATCCAAAAAGAGCTTCCTCCTTCACCACTTTGAAGAAGAAGAAGAAATAAGGTCCTCATGTGGTGAATCTACAAAAAAATCAACAAAGGATCTCTGCTTTCTGCCTTCTATGGAGTTTGCGAACGAGAAACTAGACCTTGTGGTGAGAAAAAAACAATCTGCCATACTAAATAAGTCTTATATTACTTCTCCTAGTTTTAATCTTGTTTCCACTAAATTTAGTCCTTCAAAGGCCTTAAATGTTCATAAAAAATCAGCCATTGTTTCCCAATCATCTACCCCCATTGCTAAAATTGTGCCAACTTATAAGGTAATACCTCTTTAATCCGATAAAGCATCCACTTCCTTGGGAGAACCTATTTTGTCTCTTTCCACTCCATTTGACATCATTTAACAAGTTAACAAGTCTAATATTTAAATTTTTGAATATGAGTTCTTACAAACTCATCCAGAGAAAATCAAAAGACTTATCTGCTATATCAATGGTTGTAGTTTAAAGTCCAATATTGTAATCTCCTATCCCAAAGGACTACTACCTACACCACCTACCCCTCCATTGGAAAACATTTTTTCCTTGAGCACATCAAAGACTCACAAAGTTGATCGATTTTATGTATCCCTCCTGATCAAATCCATTAGTTGAATAATTCCATAATTGATTTGGGAGATTTAGATAATGCAATGCTAATAAAATTTTCTAGCACTCTTAGAATTACCTTGAAACGAGTAACTAGATCTCATTATTCTATGGACTCTAAGGAAGTCTTACTGGTAGGGAAAATCAAAGATGCTCAAGTAGCTATCGGAAACTTTATGGACAAGAAGGTTATGTTGACTATCTTAGTAGCTAACATCCCAATATCTTCAAGCTATCCAAGAATTTATCCTTAGAGAAGGGACATCCAATCTCCTTCTAGAAATCAAAATGTTTCATGTGGATAAAAAAATCAGATTTTAAAAATGGAGGAGGTATTTTGGAAGAAAAAATCTAGGGTCAGTTGGCTTAAGGTGATAGAAATACATAGTTTTTTCACCTTTCAACAAAAATCTGAAGGAACTTTAATCAAATTGACCAAGTCTCTGGGAGAGATTTAATGGATACGGAAGATATTAGAGTAGAAGGAGTGCATTTTTCAATTCTCTCCTTAATAATGGAAATGAATTCAATCTAGTGGCAGCTGAGTCCTTTTTACAGAATATCCCATAGCTGGTCTCAGAGGATGAAGGTTCTATGTTTATGAAACCTATCTTAGAATAGGAAGTAAAAATTGATGTCTTTATTATGGGAGCATATAAGGCCCTGTGTCTGATTGCTTTCAGATTGGATTTTTTCAAAAATTATGGCACATTATTGGTAAGGATGTTTGGGAAGCTGTTGAAAAATGCAGGAAGAGATGAGTTTTCTTGAAGGAAAGGAACTCCACTTTTATTGCTCTCATTCCTAAGGACTCCTCGGGCTACTTTGATGAATTCAAACCCATTTTTTTGTGCAACACAATATATAAGATTGTTGCCAATGTCTTGCTAATCAGACTAAAAATCATAATGGGTAAACTGATTTCAGATTTCCAGAGTGGGTTCGTAAAGGGGAGAAAGATTCTAAATGGAATTTCAATCGCACATGAGGCCATTCACTCACTTAATCATAGTAAAAACCTCGGGATGCTCATTAAGTTTGATATGATGAATGCGTTTGACACAATCAATTAGACTTTCCTGGTTATGATTCTTCAAAGGTTCTGAACACTGGATCTCCTTGATCAAGTTTTTCTTCTCCTCTCCTTTTTTCTTTGTTCTCATTAATGGAATTCCGGTTGGGAGATTCTCAGCTTCCCATGTTCTTGGGAAAGGGGATCTCCTTTTCCCCTTCTTATTCATTTTGGTGGCTGAGGGATTGAACAAAACTATTCAGAGACAAGTTGATTTAGGAAATCTCAAAGGGCTAAGAATCTGCTCTCGGATTGAGGCGATGTCGATCTCCTTTTTGTAGATGACACCCTTCTTTTAGGTGAGCCTATAGTTGAGGAGGATTCCAAATACAAAAATATTCTTGAGGATTATGAAGCAGCTTCTGGTCAAAAGGTTAGTAAAGTCAAATCAAATATTTTATATTTTTAATGTGCCCATCTGCTTCAGAAAAGATTGTCCTCTATTCTTTAATTTTGTATCGGTTCGCTGCTCAGCTCCTACCTTGGAATGTCACTCATTAATGATAGATCTAGGAAATATCATTGGAAGCTTATGGTCAAATGGAATCAGCAAAATCTTTCCTCCTGGAAGTGAAAATGGCTCTCTTCGACTGGTTGAACCCGATCAAATCCTCCCTACGAAATTCCTACCTATTTCATGCCTCTCTTAAAAATTCCCGCTTCAATGACAAAGGATATTACTTCTATCCAACTCACTTTTCTTTGGAGTGGTAAGGAAGATAAAAATAAATTTTGTCTGGTGGTATAGGACAAAATTTGTCACCCTAAAAGAGAAGGTGGGTTGGGCCTTAGGGATTGTATAAAATTCAATCAAGCTCTTGGCTATAAGCATGTTTGGAAGATTTATAAAAAAGGAAATATTTTGTGGAGAAGATTATTTCAGGAAAAGTATTTTAAGGAAGCTTCCTCTTCAGGAATATTTACTCAGCTCTCCTTCCCTAGGATTTGGAACTTCATCTCTTCGTGTCTACCCCTCATCTGTCCTTCAGTAAAGTGGGTGGTGGGCGATGGCCGTCAAGTGAAATTTTGGGAGGATGTGTGGTTGAAATTTTTACCCCTAGGTAAGCCTTCTCGGTCTTGAAAATTTTGCCCTTCTATCCATTCCAAGGTATGGTTATTTGGTCGGTGATTATTTGGAATTTTTTAGGAGGGTCCTCCTCGATGGAAGTCTTTGGATCCTTTTCTTGGTAGTAGCCTTGATTCAAAATTGGATCTGGAAATCTCTCTTCATTTGTATCCGCTTCCAAATTCTTTATCCAAGGATCATTTCATCTGGTCTAGTTTTGGGTAAGTGCAGCAAGTTGGTGGACAATTAAGTGGACATAAAAACTTGAAATTTATGTACCATGATCGCGGTTTATACACCACGATCATGGAATTGTATTTTATAGGTTTGGTGATTTTCGAACCTAAAACCGTGATCACGGTTCTGAGACAAAAAACCAAACCCGTGACTCCTCATTTTCCCCCATTTTCCATTTCAAACCACGATTTCTCCTAGACCTTTGGTACTTGAGCTTTGAATACCCCATAAAAATTGTTCTTTAGACTTCTAGATAGCAAAAGTTTCAAAAATGCCACCAAGACAAAGAGGTAAGCCCTCAATTTTGATCAATTTTTTTGCATTGTAGGTTTTTTTTGTGATTTTCATGGGTTTTTCAATTTTTTGTTTATGTATAAATTTTTTTATTTTTTTCAATTGCTTGGCAAGCTCGTAATCCTGCAAACCATCCAAATATTCTTCAAAACCCTCCTAACATTCCTAAAAACCCTCCTCCAAACATAGATCCACCTCTTGTGGCTCCTTCTGTCCCCACGGAACCAGCAGGAACACAAGTTGATGTCGTTGGAAGAATTCGACAAAATAAAATTGTCATTGAGAACCTTATTCAAACTATAAGACAAAATCATGCCACAAATCTATCCCGTATGACTGTAGCCAACACATTGCAAACATTGATTGGTGAATTCGACTCCGCAACCAACTAAGTAGATAGATGGAATACCTTTAAAGGTGATTGTAGGCGGTGGTATGTAGATAAATTATCCAATGCGGCTGTAAAAGAAAAAAAAATTACAAAATACCGCATTTGTGCATTATTTACTAACACGAGAGTCAATGCCCCCTGTATAACTACTTGCAAATGGTTTCCAATCCATTGATGCCACGATGACCGAATCAAGAACAATTTTTTGGGACCGATGTGGATGGTTTTTGATTATGCGCCATGCAACAACAATGAGGTTCCTCTCTCTTTTTGTAAGAAATTATATTACGAGTTCATGCTTAATGAGGTCCCAAATTATTCTAACTTTTCTAAGTTTTATGGGCAATGAGGTGGCTCTGCATAGATTAAACCTAGTGCATGCATTGGTCAACCAAGGATCCCCCATGCCCCAAAACCCCCACTGCCTTTAGTTATCCCTCCTACAGTGAAGGAGGTTGTGGAGATTGACACACTACATGCATTAAGGGATCTCACTGACACTCTGACCCAGCATAGTGACCAGATTGCATCTGGTGATGTTGTAGTAAATGGCCCTACTTGATAGAGTTATGAAGAAAATGATTGGTGAAAGATAATGTGTTATCATGGATGATTTTTTATGATGTATTTGACATATGTGAATCCTTTGGAGGCTTTACTAATCATGGTGATGTGTTTAGCAGTCTTTGATGAGCTAGGTGGTGGTGTTATGAGCCTATTTTGGCTTGTTTGGTTGTCTTGGAGTATGGCCGACCTATATAGGTCCAATTTATGAGTTGTTATATTTTTAAGTTATAGTGTTCGACATCCTTGGTATGGAATGACTTATGTTATGTTTTTAAATTGAAAGGCATATAAAAGTGTGTGTTTGGTTCAAATTTGAATTAGTGAATTAAGAGGGAAAAGTGCGAGTTGTTTGAGAGAGTGTAAGAGGTTTAAAGGCATAAAATCATAACTGAGAGAGTGTGAAAATATTTGAGGAGTGATAAAGAGATTGAGTGCAATATTTTATATTCAAATAAGTCTAAGTTTGATCGAGTTCAAGAAGAAGATGTGTTTGAAGGAATTTAGAGCTGAATTTTGTGATCACCATCAGTTGAGTGTTGGCAACATATCTTCAGTGATCTTCTTATCAAAATATTGTGTGATGAGTCATATTCATGCAATTATCTTGTTGTGAGTAATATCAACAAGGGTTTATGGGTTGGTGCTTCACTAAAGAAATCTCTAGTGATGTGTAATATTCACTTGAGTACTTTGTTGTGAGTAATATCAGTAAAATTTTTAGTGGTTTTTCTTCCTCTTGAGGGTTTCCCACTTATATCTTGTGTTCTTGTGTACTGCTTGATTATGCTATTGTGGATGGTTGTTGCTTATTGTTAAAACCTTATTAATGCATGGTTGAATGTTAATGATATATAAAGTTAATTTGAAAGTATTTAAGGGTTATTGAAGGATTGTTTCACCCCCCTCAGTATATTTTTCTTCCAGCTCAGAATACCATGAATTCTCTAAAACCTGTAATGTGGTTACAGTTATTCGTAGATTGTATAAGTCTACAGGAAACTATGGTAGTGTATTGTGGAGTTGAAAAACCCATGGGACGCTGTTATAGTGTATCATGAAACTATAAAATCTATGGAACAAGTGTTTTTATATGCTAGCCTAAATCACTTATTAATTTATTGATTGTAATTCCTTTTGTACCAAAATGTGACTTGACATGAGGCACAAGCTTTGATATATGAAACCAGATAACATTAAGGGTGAGTGTTGGGTTTATACTATTAAGCGAGAAAATGCTTATTTAGAAACCTTCCAAATACTATATTTTTTTGGATTATGGATTATATTTAAAATATAAGCATGACACATCCACTATTTCTATCACAGTGTTTAAAATATAAGAGTGAGTCCCCAAAATGGGTCACCTACCTTTTATAAAACAAGGTGATCTCATTAGATATTGGTTACATAATAGATATGATAAATATCAAGTGTAACTTATGAATGTGAACAATATGTGTGAGATGATCATAGATATATGAAGCGAATGATGTAAAACTCATGAGAGAATGCATGAGGCATGTTGTAATTCCTTCTTGAAGGTGTAACTATAAGTGGATCTATGGAAATAGCTAGAGTTCTAGGTGAAAGTTTATTCTCAATAAAGATATGTGATTTTCAGTGGTTTTTACCTTCCAAGGTTTTCCCACTTATATCTTGTGTCACTATGTTCATTTACATTCTCGTTTATGGTATTTACATTCTATAATCTGCATTATAAACATCTTAATCTATGTTTTTAATTATTGTACTTGATAAACTATAATCTTTGGCAATTTATATTGTCAATATCTAAGTTGTAACATTATTCATCCCTTAAAATTCCTAACAAAGATATCTCAATTTTTCGATTAACTTCTCCAAAATGGAAAAATATTATTAATAGTTAGATGAATAATAAATTTAAGATTAAAATTTAAATTGATTATTGTTGGTTGGATATTTTTTAAGCCAAAATATGAGGTTCAACCACAGTACATGGGATCAAATCCCTCCTCAGAGACAGGTGAGGCTGTCTGTTTATTACTAATCTAAAACACAACAGAAATGATTATATACAATATTCACACTAATCTAACCATTGGGGTTGGGATACAATCCCGAAATCCATATCAACATGAAATGGAGATATTACAATTTGGATTAGAAAGAATATTAGAAGGGAAAGTATTATGGATGAAACAAAGCGGGAAGGAGATTAGAGGAACGTATTTTCTTTCAAGCAAACATAGATCAAGAAATACTTATACGAGTTTTAGATAATGGGTGTAATTATTTGAAACAATTAAAATGATCAAGAACACTAAACAAAGAATAGCTTAAGATCTTGGACGTAAGAACAATCTCTCAAGATAGATGAATCCCACAACACAAAGTTTGTAAAATAACACCTGTTTCTATTCTTCAATGATTAAAAATAAAATACAAAGTTTTTCTTCTTCTTCACAATAGCTCTTAATATTCAAAAAGTCTCCCTTTAAAATGCACAAGCATCCCTTATTTATAATAAAAAGGGTAGAGAGAAAATAGGATAAATCCTAGAAAATAGTCTTTAAAGAGTCCTATTTTGCTTGACTCTCACGCAGGAGAACAAGTCAAAATTTGCTTCCTATGTGATGAAACGAAAATGAAAAAGACATGTCAATTTCTGGAAGGAAATGACATGTAACATCATTTCTTATTCCATTTCCTCATCCTTGTCTTCTTCCAATGAAGCCTACTTGTCTCAAAATTCTTGAAACTTCTAGATTATGCCTTGCATTTCAGCTTCATCTGATCACACTAGAATAATCACTTAGAACCTCACAAGTTTCTTGAGTGTCACTTGCATTACCAGAAGCTTCTTCAATCTCTTATTGAGTTTTCTCAGTGATTCCAAAACATTCTCAATCTTTATAAATTTATCAATGATTCTCAGATCGAAGACGAAAGTTGGTTCTTGCTCGATTGATTCCTAAATTTGTTTATAGAAATCATTAGCAGGTAGAATAGTTGCACCTTCATCCAACACTTTGGGAAGATCTTGAACAACTCTCCTCTTCTATATCATTGGTGGCATCAATCAACTGATCTCTAGATTCCCTCAACTTGTTACAAGCTTCACTGAGAATATTTATCTTGAACCTAATAGCCTTGGTTAGCTGGAAGTGTTTATCCCCATGTGGAATGATTCCTTCTTCCACTAAGACCCGAGATGGAATTTTCTTTAGTGCATTGAGGCCTCCAAAGTTAACTCGAGGTTCCTAGCTTCCTGTGAAAATTCATCATTCATCTTGTCGCCATCCTTTTTCATTTCCTCCAAGGATTTATAAACCTCTACTATATCATCAATGACTTTTCTTCCTTGAAGGAGTAACCTCTGAATCCATTCATCCACCATTCTCCCCTTCTCATTGATCTTCTCAATAACAGGTACTGATGAGAAGTCAAACCTGATAGGAGTAGGAGTAGAAGATGATGGTGTTGACTGAGAGGGATTTGAGAGCTTGAGCAATACTTCTGTCAACTGTTCAACTTTCTCCTTTAGCTCATCCTGCTCACCTTTGTTTCCTTCTTTTGGCATAGCACGTTCATGGCATCTTACGCATCTTGTTGTGCTCCTTCTATTGTTACCTTTCCCAGATCAACCCTTGTAATATGATAATCAGCTGTTATATCCTCCTTGGTTTTGCCGGTTGTGGGAGTGGCAATCTCTACAAATTTATGCCCTGAGGCATCCACTGAAACCCTTGAAACTATTTTGGTTTCTTGGCAGATTTGGTAGGAGAGGCCTTGAGTGAACTGAAGTCGAAGGCTGGTAGGGGAACTACCACCTTCCTCTTTCTTGGGGTCTGATCAACTAACCATTGAGGTACAGTAGAAGGAGTTCCCTATTGGAGGTGTTATGGTCACATCAGTAGGTGGAGGAAGGTTTATTTGTGGAGTGGTGATGACTGCAAGTGTGGTGATCATGGGGATGGATTCAGGGAATGAAGGTGTGGAAGGAGGAGGCATTTCAATGGCCATCGAGGTCCATAGAGAGAGGTGAGAGGTTAGAGAAGATGCTGGCCATGGCTAATGAAAGTGGCGTAGAAATATGGGATGAGGAAGGTTGGGAGAGAGGAGGTAAAGACTCTAAAGCCAAAGCTTGAGAAGCAAGAGAAAGACTTACTTCCGATCGAGCAATCAACAAAAGGAGAAATAAGAGGTTGACCAACCTCGATTTCTAAAATAATTTCTCCTTGTTCTGGTGGAGGAGGTGAATCCAATATCTCAACTATTTGTGTAGGAGTAGCAGATGATTTGGCCCCTTACTTTTCTCCTTTTCTGAAAAACTTAAATTTTATTTGCCTCTTGGTAGGGATTTTATCCTTTTCCTTCTCTCCCTTGGAGGGTCCCACTTCTATAGTAGTTATTTTTGAAAATCTCTTTTCCTTGTAACTCATTCCCCAAGAAATGAGCCATGCCTTGGTATGGAAAGGGAATCGAGCAAACCTCTTTCAAAATAGAATCTTTTTCGGTAATGGACCAATCGATAGCTGGGAATTTGAGTTGGTCTCCATCTGACTATTCATACCTAGTGTCCAAAACACTTCATTGTCCATGGTGCCTTCAGGGATATCGGCCAGATCTAATGCTTGAATTTCTTTGAGTGTCAATCAGTTATTGTCTTTTCTTTAGATGGAAACTTCATCCCGAAGATCAACCCAGATGTCTTCTACATGGGGCTCATGCAGATATAATGTTCCATATGACTTGAGGACTCCTCGAATGTCAAATCCCTCACTAAACTTCATATGCTTCTTCAATTTGTCCTGAAGCTCATGCACCACATTCTTGGCCTTAACCACTATAGAACACGTGTACCTTCCAATGGAAATCGGGAAGGAGATGGCCTTGTGTCTACTTTGTTGGAACTTGTGGAAATCCAACAATTTTCTGACTAACTCCATAAGGATGAGTTTGTCACCTAGGAACCTAGGAAAATGGAAAGGGTTACCCTGGAACTTTACCACCCGAAGATAGGTGAACTTCTTGAATTGCAAAAGATGCAACCCCATTTTGAAACCTCTTCCCATGCCTCATCAGAAACTCTTCTCTTTCTCAGATCAGGGTCCAACCTACAAATATTTTTGTAGAAGAAGGCATCGTTCACTCTTCTAAATTGGTCTTCAAACCCTTTTATTATCAGCTGAGGGAAGTACCGATATATGTGTTCCATTGCTTGGTTTCCCTTTGCATCTAACCCTGGGTAGTTTCTCATGCATGTTGCTGCATAGGTGATGTATGACATCATATAGAACTTTCCGGTAGACAAGACCATTTTCATTTGAGAGTCTATCTCATTACTTATTAGGCTACCCCAATCAATCCCTTGGTCATTTTTCTTTATGACAACCATGAACTGGTACATCCACCCTTGGAATTCTTTTGACTCTGGGAGTCCAAATAACCGTCTTAGCTCAACAGGGGTGATGATATCACTGACTTCAAGTATAAAATCACTTCTAGGGACCACTTAGGAAACCTAGAAATAGCTGGCTTAGCCTTGATCAAGAATTTCTTGTTCACGTGCTTGATGCAGTCCTCCTAATCTTTTCCCAGGCCTTTTGTGCTAACTTAAGGTCTAAATCAACATATTCCATAAATTTGGGCAACTTTAGGAGTTGATCAAGTAATCTCCATCTAATTTCACTATAGACTCTCCTGCTTGATTTCTCACTGAGCGGGAGGCTGAGTCATAGTGGGAAGCAGCAAGCTAAAATGAATTCAGGGCATTGAGCTGACACTAAAAATCCTACTGTAAGTGGGAGACCACTACCTGGCTATTGACTTCATCCATGAATTCTGAGAAGAATCCTCAATTCTTTTCCAAAAGTCTTCCATGTCTATATTACTAAGCTCTGTGTCCTAGATGTCATAATTGCAGCTTACATAAGAAGAAGACTCCATCTTCTGATACTTATACTTCATCTTTCTTGACTTATCTAACTTATCCTTAGATGGGCTAGGGTCCGACATGAGGAGTCTTAAAAATGCCTGGAAGAGCAATCAGGTGTGAAAGCTTGTTGGACAAGTGCACAGACCCGCCACACTATTCAGGTTTTGAAACTTGAAAAGCACCTTCGAAAACCTAAAAAACTAGATTGTGTGTTAGAAATTAGGCCGTGTCAAACACCTTGAAAAACCCAAAACACTGGCAGAGTTTGGAGGATGTTGAGCACCTTGCAAAACCCAAAACACTGACAGGGTGTATTTCAAAAGTTAGTACATGTCACACATCGATGAAAACCTGACACATTATAGAAGTCAGAGGATGTTGAGCAGGTTGAAGATCTTGAAACACTAGTAGAACTTGATAGGTGTCGAGCACCTAAAAACGACATGTGAAAACACCCCGTAAAACCCGAAATCAATATATCGTTTTTGACATGCCAGAATATGAGAATTTCCCACCTTGTTCACTCATTGATTTTTAGATTCTTTTGAAATCAATAACTCATGTAAAAACAAGTAAATGACCAAGGAGTGAAATTCAAACAAAAACCCTATTGGGAAAAGGACAAGAATCAAGGAAAAGACCAAAACCCTAAACCATTAATGGAAAAGGAAATGAAATGAAAACCCAAAAAAACATCAAAAATAACCCCAAGAAGCTTCAAAACGGAAAGAGGAGAAGAATACCTTCAATAAATTGAAAAATGATCAAAGACGGATGGCGTAATCGACGGGAAGCTCAATCGGGTCTGGAGGTGGAAGAAGCATACACAAAAATCCAACGCAGCAAAAATGCACCAGGTAACAAATGACGTGGAAAACCAAGTATTTATAATACCCTAACATTAATTACACCTCACTTGCATGTGTCAACTACCAGAAAAACTAGGCATTAATGACATGTCATCATGCTTAGAGCTCCCGAAAATCCAATATAATATAAAGGATTTGGTTTAATTTGGTTTTAGGCTTCGAGGAACATGAGGCATGATGCATGAGATGTTGAGATGCTTCTAAGTCCCAAAATCCCAACATAAAGGCTACGATCGGGTTTTGGGTTTTGGGAACATGAAGCATAAAACATGTTTATAGCAAAGCATGTTCCAATGCATGGGAGTTTGAAAACCCAAAACATTGCTAAGACCATCGAGTTTTGGGTTTCGGGAACATTAGACATGAAACATGTAAGAAGCATGCTTTCATGCAATGAAACCCAAAAACCCAAAAATATCCTTCAAAGGGGAATTTTGAAGAGATTTGTCTAAAATTTTCTATGGTTATCTCATTTTTAGTTTGAATCACTAAAACGAGATAACAGCTAGCTCTAGTTGGGGACTTTCTTTGAAACATCAAAGGAAGAGAAATCATGTATCAAAATATTTATCCATTGGGCTATGGAGTCAGAAGAATAAAAATAAAAACAAAAAAACAAACAAAGACAGAAAATAAAGCAAACACACAACAGAAATAAATTATAATATAGTGCAAGAGAGCATCTTGCATTACTGATGGAACAAATTTAGATGTTGACCACTGAAAGGTAGAGGGAGAAACTCTCCATCAAGATATGATAGACAAAATCTATTTTCACCATTCATCTGATGGATTTTGAAAGGACCTTTCCATAAAGAGTCGAACTTGCCATGCATCCCTTTCTGTTCCCTTCTCTTATCCCAAAGAAGTACTAGATCTCCAATCTAGAAATCACGTTGCTTTGATTTCTTGTCAAATATCCTTTTGAATTTTCTTTGATGATCTACAATGTGATCCACCACCTTGCTCCTTTGTTCTTCTTCTAGCCTGGCTAGGTACATTATCCTTTTCTCAATAGAACTTTGAAAAGTTTCATCCTCAATTGCTTTAGCTAATCATAAGGCTGGAAATTCTACAGAGATAGGAATCTCAACATCAATTCCATATAACACTTGGAATGGGGACATTCCAATAGCCCATTTAGGAGTAATCTGATCTACCCATAATGCATCATACAATGCTTTGTGCCATGTCCTCTAATTCTCATCAACCATCTTTCTGATTATGGTCACCAGGTTCTTGTTGCTTGATTCAGCCTGACCATTTCCTTGGGGGTAATAATCAGATGAATGAGCCAATGTGATCCCAAATCCATAACAAAATTTTGTCAATTCATGTGATGAGAAATTGGAAGCATTATCAGCAAAAATCTTGTGAGGAATGCCAAATCTAACAATTATATTCTCTTTGAGAAAATTACACATAGCTTCGGAGGTTGCCTACTTGATTGGTGCAACTTCCACCCACTTGGTGAAATAGTCTGTGGTGGTGAGCACATAATTATGACCAGCACTAGAGGCAGGATTTATTACTCCAATGAAATCAATTCCCCATTGGCGGAAAGGTTCTTCAATTATCACATGCTTCAAGGGAAGAGCTGTCAGCTTAGGATGACCAATGAAATGTTGACAAGCTTCACACTTAGCCACCCATTCTACTAAATCTCGAAAGAGAGTAGGCCAATAGTACCTGGCCCATAAGATCTTGTAAGTCATCACGGAGGAGAAAAATGTCCTCCACATGCTATATTGTGGAAGGATTCTAGAAACCTTATCTGCTGAGACTTATCAACACACACATGAAATACACCATCAATACCCTTCTTATATATACCATTATCCCAAAGAATGTATCTTGCGGACCTTAATTTAATTGTCCTCTTTTCTTTTTGGCTTAAATTTGGGGGAATTTTCCATAAGTTAAAAAAGAAAGCAATATCTATACCATTCATTCATTGTGTTACAAAAAGCACCATGGGAAATTCTAAAGAAGTACCTTCAGTTTCTTCGCATTCTATCTCAGACTTGTTTTCTGCAATCAATTGGCACATGCCTCTTCCTTGTACCAACTTGGTAGGTCTGATGTCCAAGTCATATTCTTGGACTTTGGCTATCCAGTTACCCCGTTGACTACCCAACTCTTGGAGTCAAAATGGACTTAAGTGCGAGTGTCGACAAAACAACAGGTGTGAGAACTCAAGACATAATACCTAAAATGTTTCATTTCTCTCACCACTACATAAGCATGCTTTTCAATTTGTGACATCTTCAATTCATGTTCCTTTAGTGGGCAGCTCATGAAAGCAATGGGAGCTTTGATTCCTTCTTCGTTCTCCTGCATCAGGATGGCTGATACTATATGTGTGGAAGCGTAGTTGTACATGATGAAATCCTTCTTGAAGTTTGGGCATACTAGAATAGGAGTATGAGCAATTTCTCTTTTGACTTCTTCGAAAGAAAGATTCCCTTCAGTTCTCCATCGAAATGGAGTTTTACCTTTCATCATCCCAAGGATATCCTTGGTTTTATCAGCAAAGTTAGGTACAAATCTTCTTAGGAAATTGACCTTTCCAAAAAGGAATGCACCCCAGTTTTTCTTATAGGTAGGGTAAGGATTTGGATGGCCTTCACCCTTTGGATCGATCTTGGTTCCTTCTTTAGTTCACGATATGACCTAGTAACTTACCTTCTGTTACTCCGAACATGGAATTTTTAGGATTTAATAAAATCCCATGGTGCCTACATCTTAAGATTACATGTTCCAGGTGATCATAATGATCACTTCAATTCTTAGAGAAGATTGTCAAGTCATCCAAATATACCACTATGAATTTTCCCATCAAATATCTAAATCTAAGTCCATAGCTCTTTGAAATTTGGCTCCAACATTAATCAAACCAAAAGGCATCCTCCTATAAGCAAAAGGTCCCCATGGGGTGGTGAATGTTGTTTTATGTTGATCCTCAGTGGCTACGTCGACCTGATTATACCCCAAAAATCCGTCAAGCATGGATAACATTTCTGATCCAATGACAGTCTATAATACTTGATCCATGATAGGCAATGGGTAATTATCTTTCAATGAAGACTGATTAAGGTTCTAAGTCAACACAAATCCAGATCTCACCATTCTTCTTTCTAACGGGATGATGTTAGCAACCCAGGTAGAATGATGGATTGGAAAGATAATCCTTGCATCTAACATCTTTTGAATTTCTGCAAGGATAGTCCCTAAGATCTTCGAGTTGTAATGCCTCTTTTTACGCCTTGTAGGGTTTGACATCAGGTTTCAAAGGAATGCTATGTTGCACATCCTTGGGCTTAAAAGACTTCAAATCCACATAGGACCATGCCAAGACGTCCATATATCTCTTCAGGAGTGAAGTGAATTTTCCTTTCTCCTCAGGAGAACAACATTTTCTGATGTTTACCATCCGTGGTTGGTCAATAGAACCCAAGATTAACTTGATCCACTTCTAACGAGGAAGCACCTTCAGTTTGTCTTTTATTCTGAATAAAACAGTCATGCTTGTCAAACAGACCTTCCAAAGAAACCAATCCTTTTGGAATCTTATTGCCTTTGAGATGGATGAATTCACCATCAATTTCTTGATATGAATTTGAGGACTCACGAAAAGCTGATTCTGATCCTTCAAAATAAAGTTCACTAAAATTATCATCTTTCTCGAGAAAAGACAATAATTGTTGATCATCATTGAACACTTGCCAATGTGTTGAATTATCTAGAACACTTGGACGATACACAATCTCAATAGTATATGTGTCCTATTTGAACTATGGGTGAGGAAGGAGAAGAGATGCAGACACGGCTAAGGAATCATCTTTATCATTATAATCTCTCAAAATTGCCTTGATAGAAAAAGCATCAAAGCATTCTATGTTGTCCCACACCTTGTTCCTGTAATGCCTTAGGCGATCATTTTTACCTGATAGATTCCCCTTACTTGATTCACAATCAATTCACATCTCCTGCACTTTGAGATTTTGGATTCCTTTTTTCCTTGCCATTTCTAATCCTAATAACAAAGCTTCATATTCAGGTGGTGTTATTAGTATTATCAAACTACAGCTTGAAGGTGAAGGAAAAATATCGAAATATGGAGATATAAGAACCACACCAGTGCCTGACCCAGTAGTTGAATAGCTCCCATCAAACTCGAGGGTCCAAAAACATTAGGATCTTCTTCCTTGACTTCTATAAAGGGACCTCAGATGTCATGAAATAATTACCCAATCCTGCATCTTTGAAGAGAATTTGAGCCTTGGGATCATCTGATTTAGTAACCAGGTATTTCACTTGTGCTTCGGGATGGAGGACACGTGGGAAATCCATTTACTGGTAATTTTAGCTTTGGTCTAGTCCATATTGATTTCTCCTCTAACATCCTTGCAAAAACCTCTTCCTAAGAGAATACCATATGTAGCTGGAATATCAACAACCAGGATAGTCATTTTTACTCTCTTTTCTGGGAATGCAACAAATGCAAACTGTGCATCCTTGATTTGGCCAATCAAGGGCACTTGTTTAGTTTCCATGGAATAACACTGCCCATAAGATTTAGTCAAGGTAAGTCCAAGGGCATGGGATACTTTGGCGGCATTATGTTATCAGAGGCTCCTGAGTCAATTATGTAATTGTTGAGTTTAAAACCATTTATAAGTAAGGACAAATAAAATGGTTCAATCTTTCCCAAAGAAGTAGTAGAGGTCATATTACTCTGAGGTAAAGGTTGAGTGGGGCTAGGAAAAATGCCTTTTGAAGATGAAGGGATAACAGCCTTGCTTCTAATGAATTTGGAAAGTTTCTCAAATTTCTCAGGATTTGACTGAAGGTACTCGACTTCCGACATTTGGATCTTAGTTTTCTTTGCATGATCGATAATGTCAAAAGTGGTATATGAAGGAATGATGGTGGGCTCAATTTTGTTACATTGGTCTGAGCTGAGGTACTAGTCTTGAAGGTAGGAGAAAGAGAGTTAGAAGATGAAGTTACCTTTTTAGTTGTCTCCTTTTCATTTGTATTTGAGATAGGAGAGCCTCTTTTAGCCATAACCATGGGAGATTCTTTACTTTTCTCCTTAGAGCCTCTAACTAAATTTTGGGGTTCTGGGATTGAGATCGAGTGAAGACTACAAATGATTGACCATCATGCTCACATTTGTATTCCTCATATCCAAATACCCAATGCTGGAGTCACCAGCTGAATCATCAAAAGACTCATCAGCATATCCTGAAGCTTCAAAGCTTCATGAGAATCTTGATCTTCTAGTTCTTCATCCTCCTCAACTATTTCTACTGCTGCATTGATAGGAGGAGCTTTAATGGCCATCCTGGTGGGCAATAAATCAACCAATTCTTATCTCTCTTGCGGGAGCACCATTGGTGTTGTTGAAATTCCATCTAGGAATATCTCGATAAGGAACGTTGGTCACTTGTTGAGACATTTGTTTCTTCAAAGTGATCAAATCATTGGCCATCCTCTGAATCATAGGATCAGTAGTACTCTGAGAAGAACTCTGATTTTTAGGCTTAGATGACTCTCTTATGATATTTTCGGCCAAAATGAGATCATCTTCTATTTTATTGGCAGTAGCTTGAGCAGTAGCTAAATCAGGGATAACCAACCTTCTTAATAAGAAGCTCACATCAGGAGGTTTGAGCATTGATGAAGAAACACTTCTAATTTTCAAGATGAATAAGGAATAGATCTGGAATCTTACGAATCAGCTTGTTGAATTTGGCTATGAAATCCCATGGGTTCATAAGACTCCTTCTTTATATGCGTAAACTATGCTAACAAGGCATGAGAATCCTCATTGGTTTGAACCTTGCTTCAAATACAAATCTCATGGTAGCCCAGTTGGTAATGCATGCATTTAGAAGATGGTAAAACCATTCTGCTACTACACCATGCAATGTTTCAATGAAGAGTCGAATAGAGACATCTTCATGAGCAACCCCAAGGATGCTTTGTATACGACAAAGAATGAAGTGATGTGTTCATTAAGATGTGCTACTTCCCATCGCCGTTGAACTTAGGAATATTCTTACGTGACCCATGCGGTAGATCATGCAATGGCAGCGGAGTTAGGGAAAGAGGACCAATAGCCACACCCCAAGGCACAGGTTGTGCTGCCATCCTTTTGAATGAAGTGCATGCAGGAATCTAAGTGTCAGAAAAAAATAGTGCACGATAGGTTGCGGAAGCTTCTTGTTCTTGAGGAACTCAAGTTCTTCGGATAGGTAAGAACTTCTTCCTCGGCTAGATACAACACTGTTGGGGAAAGTCTAAAATTGTGTTATTGTAGCAGATCAAAGAATGGATCAGTTTCACCCCTAGCTCGACTTGACCGAGTGAAGATATTTTTGACCAGCTTGAACTAGAAAATGGATCTTCTAAAATAAGGCAAATACGGAGTCACCAAACACCAATAGGATAAGCTTAGTCTTATCAATCCGTATTCCCCAGTAGAGTCACCAAAAATTGTTGGTTGGATATTTTTTAAGCCAAAATATGAGGTTTAACCATAGTACATGGGATCAAATCCCTCCTCAAAGACAGGTGAGGCTACCTATTTATTACTAATCTAAAACACAAAAGAAATAATATATACAATATTCACTCTAATCTAACCATTTGGGGATGGGATACAATCCTAAAATCCATATCAACACGAAATGGAGATATTACAATTTGAACTAGAAATAATATTAGAAGGGAAAGTATTATGGACGAAACAAAGTGGGAAGGAGATTAGAGTAACGTATTTTCTTTCAAGCAAACATAGATCAATAATACTTATATGAGTTTTAGATAATGATTGTAATTATTTGAAAGAATTAAAATGATCAGAACACTAAACAAAGAATAGCTTAAGATCTTGGACGTAAGAACAATCTCTCAAGATAGATGAATCCCACAACACAAAGTTTGTAAAATAACACTGTTTTCTATTCTTCATGATTAAAAGAAAATAGAAATTTTTATTTTCTTCACAATATCTCTTAATATTAAAAAGTCTCCCATTAAAATGCATGAAGCATCCCTTATTTATAATAAAAAGTGAAGAGATAAAAAGGATAAATCCTAGAAAATATTCCTTTAATGAGAGTTCTATTTTTCTTGACTCTTACGCGGAGAGAACAAGTCAAAATTTTCTTCCTATGTGACGAAACGAAAATGAAAAAGACATGTCAATTTACTCGAAGGAAATGACATGTAACATCATTGCTTATTTTGTTTCCTCGTCCTTGTCTTCTTCCAGCGAAGCCTGCTTGTCTCGAAATTATTGAAACTTCCGGATTATGCCCTACATTTCAGCTTCATCTTGTGCACTAGAATAATCACTTAGAACCTCGCAAGTTTCCTGAGTGTCACTTGCATTACCAGGAAGCTTCTTCAATCTCTTATTGAGTTTTCTCAGTGATTCCAAAACATTCTCAATCTTTATAAATTTATCAATGATGCTCAGATCAAAGATGGAAGCTGGTTCTTGCTCAATTGATTCTTGAATTTGTTTATAGAAATCATCAGCAGGTAGAATAGTTATGCCTTCATCCAACACTTTGGGGAAGATCTTGAACAACTCCTCTTCTATATCGTTGGTGGCATCAATCAACTGATCTCTAGATTCCCTCAACTTGCTGCAAGCTTCACTAAGAATATTTATCTTAAACCTAATAACTTTGGTCACCGGGAAGTGTTTATCCTATGTGGAATGATTCCTTCTTCCACTAAGACCCAAGATGGAATTTGCTTCAGTGCATTGAGGGCCTCCAAAGTTAGTTCGAGGTTCCTAGCCTCCTGTGAAAATTCATCATTCATCTTGTCGCCATTCTTTTTCATTTCCTCCGGTATTTATAAATCTAAAAATTATCTAACTAACTCCATAAGGATGAGTTTGTCACACAGGGAACCTCGGCAAAGAAATGAAAGAGTTACCCCAAAACTTTACCACTCGATGATAGGTGAACTTCTTGAATTGTAAAAATATGCAACCCCATTTTGAAACCTGTGCCCATGCCTCATCGAAACTATTCTCTTTCTCGGATCGGGTCTAACCTATAAATATTTTCATAGAAGAAGGCATCGTTCACTCTTCTAAATTGGTCTTGGACCCTTTTATTGTCACAAATGAGGAAGTAGCGATATACATGTTCCGTTTCTCAATTTCCCTTTGCATCTAACCCTAGGCGAGTTTCTCTTGCATGCTGCGCATAGGTGATGTATGACATCATATAGAACTTTCCAGTAGACAAGACCATTTTCATTTGAGAGTCTATCTCATCACTTATTAGGCTACCCCAATCAATCCATTGGTCATTCTTCTTTATGAGCGACCATGAATCAAGTTACATCCACCCTTGGAATTCTTTTGACTCTGGGAGCCCAAATAACTGGCTCAGTAGGGTGATGATATCACTGACTTCAAGTATAAAATCACTTCTAGGGACCGACTTAGGAAACCTAGAAACAATGGCTTAGCCTTGATCAAGAATTTCTTGTTCACGTGCTTGATGCAGTCTTCTTGATCTTTTTCCCAAGATTTTTGTGTTGACTTAAGATCTAAATCAACATATTCCGTAAAGTTGGGAAACTTTAGGAGTTGATCAAGTAATCTCTGTCTAATTTTACTATAGACTCTCCTGCTTGATTTCTCATTGAGTGGGAGGCTGAGTCATAGTAGGAAGCGCAAGCCAGAATGAATTCGGGAATTAAGTCGACACTAAAAATACTACTATAAGTAGGAGACCACTTTATGACTATTGACTTCATCCATGAATTCTGAGAAGAATCCTCAATTCTTTTCCAGAAGTCTTCCATGTCTATATTCTTGAGCTCTGTGTCCTGGATGTCATAATTACAGACTTACATAAGAAGAAGACTCCATCTTCTAGTACTTATACTTCATCTTTCTTGACTTATCTGACTTATCCTTAGATGGGCTAGGGTCTGACATGAGGAGTCTTGAAAATTCTTGGAAGAGCAATCGGGTGTGAGAGCTTGTTGGACAAGTGCATAGACCCACCACACTATTCGGGTTTTGAAACTTTCAAAGCACCTTCGGAAACCTGAAAAACTGGATTGTATGTCATAAATTAGGTCATGTCAAACACCAACAGAAACCCTAGACACTGCTGCGAAGGATGTCGAGCACCTTGAGAAACCTAAAACACTGGCAGGGTGTATGTCAGAAGTTAGAGCATGTCACGCATCGATGAAAACCTGACACACTATGCAGAAGTCGAAGGATGTTGAGCAGGTTGAAGATCCTGAAACACTGGTGGAACTTGATAGGTGTTGAGCACCCTACAAAACCCGACACGAGATGTACAACACCCTGCAAAACCTAAAATCAATATATCAGGTTTTTGATATGCCAGAATATGAGAATCTCCCTTGTTCAATCATTGATTTTTAGATTCATTTGAAATGAGCAACTTATGTAAAAAATAAGTAAATGACCAAGGAGTGAAATTCAAACAAAAACCCTACTGGGAAAAAGACAAGAACCAAGGGTAAAGACCCAAAACCCTAAACCAGAAGTGGAAGAGGAAATGAAATGAAAACCCAAGCAAAACATCTCAAAAATAACCCCAAGAAGCTTCAAAACGGAAAGAGGAGAAGAATACCTTCCAAAAATTTGACAAATGATCAAAGATGGATGACGTAATCGACCAGGGAAGCTCAATCGGGTCTGGAGGTGGAAGAAGCATACACAAAAATCCAATGCAAAAAAAACATACCAGTAACAAATGACGTGGAAAACCAAGTATTTATAAAACCCTAACATTAATTACACATCGCTTGACATGTGTGCCAACTACCAGATAACTAGGCATTAATGACATGTCATCATGCTTGGAGCTCCCAAAACCGACACAAAGGATTTGGTTTAATTTGGGTTTGGGCTTCAAGAACACGAAGCATGACACATGAGATGTTGAGATGCTTCTAAGTCCGAAATCCCGACACAAAGGCTACGATTGGGTTTCGGGTTTTGGGGAACACAAAGCATAAAACATGTTTTGGGCAAAGCATGTTCCGATGCATGGGAGTTCTGAAAACCCGAAACATTGCTAAGACCATCGGGTTTTGGGTTTCGGGAACATCAGACATGAAACATGCAAGAAGCATGCTTTCATGCAATGAAAACTCAAAACCTGAAAATCTCCTTCAAAGGGGAATTTTGAAGAGATTAGTCTAAAAAAATTTCTATGGTTATCTCATTTTTAGTCTGAATCACTAAAACGAGATAACAATTATATTCAAAAATATTACATCCCACCACTCCTCGATGTCCATTGTAGAATTCTGTGATTTTTTTGTTTTCCATAATAAAAGTATAAAACCACATAGACACTTTGATAGACCAATATATGATGATCTTTTTAAATTGGATATTTGTATTTTCATATCAATTATTTTTATCTTTATGAGTACCTTGCAAATTTAATTGTCATTTATGACTAGACAGGGGTTACAAATTGATGTTGAAGATATGTTTGAGAAATGATGTTCTAGCTTGTGGCTTCTATGGGTGTTTGTTGTTGAATGATAATTTTAACATATGTTGAATTTGATTTCATATGATTATTTTTTGTGGTGTTCTTTACTGTGTAGATTTTGTCTTCTATAAATTTTATTAATGTTCATCTCATTGATTATTCGTGTTCCATTATAAGAAAAAATGTTTATCTACAATAAATGTTGACTAATATTATGAAGTTTCATTAATAATCCATTTTTAAAATTTGTTGTTGACCAACGTTTTTAATATTTTAAAGAAACACAATTAGTGTGCAAGTTTGTGTGCAAGAATATAAATTATTATTGGTAAGTTTATATATAAGAAAAATAATGTTCAATTTGTATATAAGAGAATCAATTAGAATCAATACCCCATGGTATATTTGAATGCTCCATAAAGAACATAATTTTAGGTTTCTTTGGCCTACATAAAATATCTTATAAGAGATGAGATATTGGATTAGGACAATAAATATTTACTTAGCTCGGAGTAGAAAACTATGAATACCACATAACATTGTATAATTGATTTGACATTATTTTCCATCATGTACAAACAATAAAAATGCTAACATTAGGAAGAATTTGTAGATTTTATTTCTATTATTATTGTCAAATAAAAGATTCACTAATAATAGTATTAATAAGTGAGTTGAGAAATAAATGTTGGTATGACTTGACTTTGTCTATAATATTACAAGTAACACGATGCATTCTCTTCTTCTTTTTCTTATTAGTTCTTGTCTCCTAGGAATACTATATATTTCAATGTAGCATATTAATTTTTCAAAAGTGGCCAATAAGAAGCTTTTATTTTTCCAGCTTTGTCATATTCTAAAGTTATGACTAATTTTAAACATTTTTTAAATTAACATATTTATTTTTCTAGCCAATTGATTGGTGTTCAAGGGTGATGTGACTATTTTTGAGTCTTATTGCCAAAACAATTTTATAACATTTTAAGATGATAAAATTTTAAAGTGACAAGTGTCCTATCATTTATATCAGATTTTGACACTATTTATGAGAATCATTAATTCAATTCAATACATGATGTGACTATTTTTTAGTCTTATTGCCAAAGCAATTTTCTAACATTTTAAAATAATAAAAAATAAATAAACATTATTAATTATACATTAGAATACAATATCCACATTCAATAATACATATTAATTATAATATAATATAAAAAATATTTTATTTAAAATTAATATAAAATAATACATAAATAAAAACATAATTTTACAATTATTAGTATAATCATATTGATATTTTATTTAATTATTATAAATAATTATAAACACACACAATACACATAACAATATTAAATTCTATATCTAAAAAATATATAATAAACATATTATTTGTATAATTAACAATTACATTATATTAGTAATAATATTATATAATGTATATTAATTATACATAAATACTATTAACTATTTTATTATATTTTTATATTTTATAACAAACACAACTTATTTAAAATAAATATAATACATATTACTTTATTAATAAAATTTATAAATATATGTTTTATACTTTTCATTATTTAAAAGTATACTTATAAATTTTGGTGGTTTTAAAAATAATTATTTATAAAAATATTAATTATAAACATATTAATTAAATTTTTGTGTCTACTCCAAACATTATAAAAGTATACTGCATATATATGCTAAATTGTTATACCACCTATTTTGATGTTCAAGTGAATAGTATACCATATCCAAGATATATGATTATGATTGCAATTTTTAGAAAGATCATCGAGAGAAGCCTACGGTATTTGTTTTGCAATACTTAAAAGCTTCAAATAGGTAAATTGCCTTGAAACCTAAAACAACATTTTACAACTTCCAAGGTCCATTTTTCTTATGTCCTTCCAGTAACTTAAGCAATAAATCATCTAACCAATTAATCAAATTTATATCAAACTACTTGCACGGCATACATGGCAGAATCGGGTCAGTCTTTGCGGCTCTTGTTTCTCTCCCTTTTTTAAGGTGGTCAATTTTCCACCATCATAGAAAAAGGAAATTAGTAGTCATTCAAATCATAGAACTTTATTTCTGTCATAAACTATGATTTATGTTGTTTCCCACCATTGATTGATGTGATTTATTCGCCAGAAATGAAAGAAAAAAATTGAATAAAAGTTGTGGATTAGAAAGAAATTGTCAGTCAGTCAAGAAAGAGAGAAATAGTGACTTGACTTGACTTGACTTGATGAGTGAATAACAAGGCACGTCTCCAATAAAATATTTAACATCCAATAAAATATTGAACATCCAATAAAATGTTTAGGTATTTAATTATTTATTTTTCTTTCCTAAGCATGTTTTAAATTTGGTGTCCGTGTACATGTATTTTGGTTTTACTTATAAATTATGTACACTTTTTTAATTTGAAAATTATATTTCTTCACTGATATAATTATTTTACATATGCCCGTCATAAAAAGATGGTTATAATATAAATGTTGTTGTAAAAAAGACAACCCAATATCCATATGTTGAATAAAAATACGGTTTATCAAAAGTAAAAATATCATGTAAACAACCAAAAACTAAAATTACAAAAACATGAGGAAGAAATTCAAGCACAAGCCAAATTCGTAGGCTTATCAATTAGAAGGTCTAGGACTTATCACCTATATAAGGTATAAATTGTATTGATACACATAAATATATGTATTAAAAAGTGTTATTACGATATTTTTAAAAAATAATTCATACTTTAATTAATACCATACTTATAATACTCTTCGACATAATTTGAAGGACAATATTGAAAAATTATTATTACTATAAAAGTGCTCGATGGGTATAGATACCACCCCTTTTTTCTCCACTTATACATACACATGTCTTTGGCCTTTCAAGTTGTGGTGCATTCAATTTAGTCATTAATTGCTAAAAATGACCATCTCTTGTGGAAACATGGTGCTCATCATTGCAATGTTTGTTATCATGTTTTCCTACCTTGACCCGTGTCTTTGCAATCCATTGGAAAAATGTCCTCAAGAAGAATCCCAACCTACAATAACTTCTAATTTTCAAAACCTCCTTAGATGATTCATACATCCATCTTTCTTTCTAGGTGAATGGAAGTGATGGTTACACCATGTAATATGGCATCTCCTCCAATAATCACATCAATTAAGGAGTTCAAATTACCCCTGAATTATATACATGTGTAACAAGACATTATATACTTAGAGTTCACAGATTTCAATTAATTACAATCTTATCCTTCAATAAAACTGTATTAATATGCACCCTTCCTCCATTCATAGGAATTTCCACTCACCTCCAAGGTAGATCTTTACACGATAATGTGTTTAGTGGGGTGATTCCCTACCATTTATCACCTTATGAGCCTAAAATATCTTCAACTTAGTTATAACCTACTCAATACAAGAATGCCTTCATGTTTGGGTACCAATATTTTCATTTAACTTCTCTTAGTCTCGAGAGTAACCAACTTAGGAGAAACAACCAACTTCTCTAGGGATCTCTTTTCTCCAAGAGAATTAGATGTTTAGTCTAACAAACATAGTGGAAGTTATGTACCTAGCATGATGATATTATAAATTGTTTGGGTAGATGGAGATGTCGACATGTGGTACACATCCCCCTTAGATATATGGTTATAATATATACATGGTCAATTAGGAAACTTAGGAAATTATTTCTATTGGGAAATGAGTTGACCTACATTAGGATTAGGTGTTACCCATCCATTAAGAGTATTGCATGCTTATATAAAGGACATGAATATCATTATAAGGGATGTCATTTATGTGTTGAGTTTTCTACTTTGTAGGAGTTGGAGGTATCCCCCTCAAAGTATAATTACCATAGTGGGAGATCATGGACTTATTCCTTCTTGAATGTATGGCATTGTCGTACCTTAAGTGTATTCTTCTACCTATAAGAGTGCAAAGTATGGATTAGGGGAGAACATCATTTGAATGAGAATGAGACATAGTAGGAAGAGTATCATGTCTCTTATTAATAAAGTGTATACTAAGATCATCATCACAACTATAATCATGTGAATGATATGGAAGATGTGTAAGCATAATAATAGGTGGAATTGCTAGATAATTAGTAGCATCAAAAGAAACAAGATCTTGAAAGTTAAGACGTTTAGGAAAAACTAAGAGCACATAAGAAATATCAATATGAGAGTTTATCGGAACACATTGGAGAGCCTTGTCAAATGATGATTGATATGTGTAAACACCCCAAAGGTATTGCAAATAACTAACTAAGAAGACTAATACCTAATAGTCTAGAGCTAAGCTTAAGTTTAGAAATGAATCATCAAGATCAAAGCTTAAAAGCATGCATAAGGGAAACTAAATGAAACTAAACATCTAATCTATGAGCATCCTTACTAAGTTAATTGATTGCTACTTAACATGAACCTAATTAGATCACTAGCAAATCAAATTATGGTTGTTGCACTTCACAAATGGTGAAAGGACCTCTCTAACAATGGCTACAAGGCCATATTAGATATTCCTTTACTAACCAACATGAAGATTGGAAGCAAATATTGAGCAACTAATCCAACAAGGAAGCAAAGCTCTTTGATCACATGTATTATGTAATTAATGTTAATCAAAACATGGTGTAAAGTTGGAAGGTAGTACTTAGTCCTTTTTATGCTTTCTATTGTTAGAAATATTTGCATCTTGGTGCATGTGGGATTAAAAGTAAAAAGTAGATTAAGGATTTCTAATCATGATTAGTGTAATTAACAATGGTTTAACATATGAAGTGCTAAAAACACAAAATATTGGCTCTCATATTGGCTAAATAATATATAGCCTTGTTAGATTCCTTGAAACAATGACTAGGTAAAGTTTGAGAGAAGTGTTTTAGGTGGGAAATTGATAGATGACGAACAACATTCAATGTCCAACTACCTTTGGATAAAGCATTTACCAAAATCTATGAGTTTCCTTCATTTCCTAATAGATCAATGTTCCGACCTATAATAGGTTTGAGGCCTATAATTAAAGCCTAAAATTCTACTTCATTATTGATGTCCCTCAACAAATATGCATAAAATAAATTTTTTGAAAGGGTCTTCAAAAAATTTAAGCCAATGCATTAAATAGGTGTCATGTCAGACTCCATGATGTTGGTCATCATATTCCTAGCTTGTGCCAAAATGAGGGATTTGAAAATTGTTCAACAAAAATGACTCGAAAAAGATGTGGTCAAATGAAATCCCATGACTCCAAGATATGGGGAAAAATGCTTTTGCAAGAAAATTAACATGGACCCATGCAGATAGAGTGGATGAGATTTGTAAATACTTGAATGACATAAATGGCTATAATATCATTACACATAGAATTGATCATTATGTTTGCATGGTTGACATTCTTGGCTATGTTGGGTATCTCAAAGAGACTCTAAACTTTATCAAAAATAGCCAATTAAATTTGTGGTGGTTGTGTGGATGCATTTGTTTGGTTCCTCTAGAGCACAATAAGAAGAAGGGGCAATACCCTTCCAATATGTATTGACTACCCCACTGCAACCAAGTTTATCTCCAATATTGATGCAAGAAAAGTATTGTGAGAGATGTAGTTCAATTCCATTATTTGAAGAAAGGACACTATTTTTGTAAAGGTTAATTGTATTATATTTTGATCATGTTAGATTTGTCATTTGGGATTGCATTACAAATAAAAAGTTACATAGATGCACATTTATACATACAAAGTGTAATAACACTGAATAGAATGGATGAGAACAACTTACAGGAGGCCATTCAACAAACGTGAATTTAATAGATGTGATACATGAGGTACTTTGCAAATTATATTGTCAAACTGTGATACAAAAATCTCAACATTTCACACTTCAAGTAGACAAATTACAGTTCGGAATCATCACAATGTGAGGTTGCGAAATGGAGGGAAGACAATCTTCAAAATATAGTCAACAACTTCAAAGTATTTCTTGCTCCACCTCCTTGCTGTTACAAGCAATGCAATCACCCCTCCCAACCCCACTCCATAAAGCAATCCCACTGTGATTTCAAACCATGGAATTTCTCTGTTTTTCTCTTCTTTATTAGTAAATAATAAATGAGGAGCAAATTCTGGCCAAGAGCAATTCTTCGGAAGTGGACAATTCCATAAATTGGGATTACCTGAGTATGTTGACTCTCCAAATGTGGTCATGTGCTCTCCTTGTGGTATGTTGCCTGATAAATTATTGTTGGACAAGTTTAAGACACCCAAAGAGCTTAGAGAATTGAGCTCCTCAGGTATTTTTCCAGAAAATTTGTTTGTAGAGAGGTCCAACGATTCCAGCTGAAGCATTTCACCAAGACTATGTGGAATACTTCCACTCAGATGGTTTGTGGAGAGATTGAGAAACACTAACCCCTTCAACTTTCCAAATTCTGAAGGAACACTTCCATTCAATTCATTGTGTGACAAATCTATAGATGTGAGGGTGGAAAGAATATATGTGTAGTGCTCCTCTCTTGCCTTGGCCATCAAATCTACTCCAGCGGAATAGATATGGGAGTAGATGGAATAGATTTGGTAGTATATTTGGTCAATATCAGGATAGTGCTCCTCTATTACCTTGGCCATCAAATAGATTGCCGGGTAGAGATAGAATGTTATGATAGAATGTTGGGTTGTTGTGGTTGCCATTGCTTGTAAGGATAAAATGTTGCGTGGAATAAAGCCTGATAAGTGATTGAATGAGAGGTCCAAGATCTGGAGGTACTTCAATTTTTGTATTTCTGAAGGAATGCTGCCACCAAAACCATTTCCCTTCATCACCAGCACTATCAACTCTGACAAGTTTCCAATCGACTTTGGAATTCGGCCGTGAAATGAATTGTGCCCAATATCAAGTATTTGCAATCCTGTAGAATTTGCTAAAGGAAGGGGAAAGTCCCACTGAGGTTATTATTATGAATGACTAGTGAGTAAAGACTGAGCTTCCCAAGTTCAAAGGGTAAAGATCCTTCAAAATAATTGTTTCCCAAATTCAGTATTTTAAGGGAAGAACAATTACCTAAACTCGGAGGGATGGTTCCTGTTAAACTGTTATTGGCTAGATTTAGCATTTTAAGATCGAAAAAAATCCCAAAATTGGAGGAATATTTCCGGTCAACAAATTGTCATTGAGCAGAAGTACTTGATATATTATTAGGCCACATTGATGGTATCTTTCCCTCAATGCATTCTTAGACAAGTCCACTATTCTCGAAACATTTCCAGGCCAACCTGAGGTGTTGGGAAAAGAGAAACTTTCCAGATAATTACCTAAAAGATTTAGTGCATATAATGAAGAAATATCCCATATCCAAGATGGAATCTATCCGACAAGACTGTTGTTAGCCAATGTTAAGATTCCTAGCCTGAGGAATTGCATTGAAATCCATGGTGGAATTTGGCCATTAATATTACATGATGTCAAATCTAAAGCAGATAATTGGAATGGAGGAATCCAGGCTGGGCTAATATTCAATACACAGTTGGATAATGACAACTCATCTAATCCGGTAAGGTTGTGAAAAAAAACTTCTGAAATTGTCAAATGATGGTTAAAAGAGAGACAACGTAAACTAACATGATTAGTTATGGTTGATGGCACCGAATAACATTCAACTAACATGATTAGTTATGGTTGATGGCACCGAATAATATTCAATTGACATGATTAGTTATGGTAGAAGACCCTATCCAACTGACATGATCAGTTATGGTTGATGGCACCGAATAACATTCAAATCTACAACTTTAGATTATATCTCTATATTTATAGACAATATTATTGTCAATTCTCAAATATATCATCAAATAGTCTACTTTGGTCATACTCACAAATTTACGATTAAAAGGAAGAGGTTTAAGGGTTTAATTGAGGTTACACTTGGAGGTCATCATGTAAGAACATTAGGTTACTACAAGTATCAAAAATAGGAATTGATCCAATGAGACATACCTTAGTCTTTATTGCACCCAACTTTAATCTACTTAGGCCTTCTTTTTATCCCTCTTAAAATTCACCTACAATAATCTTTTATAAGGTACTACAACTAAAGAGACACATTAATATGATGATAACATCCACATATGTTATGTATCCCTCTATGAAATCTTTCTTTTTGTGGTTTGATTATTGTTATGTATATCCCAGTGTCGAAAATTGAAGAAAAATATATTGTTAAATATAAGTAACATTCAATAATAATAGTATTAATAAGGGAAAAAAATTTGTTGGTCTTTAATTGACTTAGATTGGAACTACCCATTGTTGGCTCCCAAAATAACACCCTTGGGAGATGAGCAACTAACCTGAGTGGGCTGGCTTTGAGAGAGTTATGAACAATGAATTTTTTTTGTCATTGATAGTTCAGGGATTTGTTCAACACTCAACTCAATGACTCAAATCAAGGAAGTGTTCAGGAGGCACCTTCACACAGGGTATGGATTTACCCTGCTACTTTTGGCTCTACATGGACCAAGGTGAGAGGACCTAGTTGGGGGATCTAAATAAAGGAAAGGATTTCAAGGCTCAGGTTTCCTTTATGGTTGGTGTAAATCAATTTGAAGCAAGTGCAACCATGGATTCAATACTTCTCTCAAAAGAGTTTTCACTTGATTTATTGTAAGCACTTGACAATCAAACACAAATCCAAAGGCAGATAATGAACAACTTCAAATATTCAATTTTGCATAACAATTTAGACCAAGGTTGCTTTAATGATATTAGATCATAGACTTGGCAGGATTTTTAGCAAAGCTTACTGGTAATGGAAAAATTTAAAGCTCAACTTTGTAGAATAAGCATATGTTTGGTTTGCAGATATGATATGCTTAGTAGGTATGTAGATAACTTGGTTTTTTGTTATTTAATTGATATTTGGAGGGGAAAGGGAAGTTGCTTTTATGACCTTGGTATAATAGTGTTCCCATGGAAAGAATCCATCCTTGACTACAATGCTTGAAAGGAACAATCAATTTGACACAGTCTGTGAAATAACATTTACATTCATTGATACTCAATTAGCACAAATGTTGTCTACAGTCTTCCCAATCCTAACTATAAATCATGGAGTTAGAGCTAAGATAAATAACTTGTTATATTTGTCTTATACACCCAAAATAACCTTAAGGGAATTACAAGAATTCTTTAAAAGTGATGTTGCCTATAGGATTTTACAACTGATTTTAACCATTGCAAAATATACACTATTCTGCAATAATCTCACAGTGACCAGAGGAATACAACAACTAAGAAAGACCCTTGTGTACTTGAAAAAGTAAAGTCACTGCAAGATAGTAACAGAAACAATATTATCTCTTTCATTCATTCCAAGCATGAGAAATAGGAAAGTATAGCTTGATCAAAACAGTCATAATCTTATTCATGTAAGTTTTGGTTAGGGGACATAAAAAAATTCCTTCAAAACCTGTGAATGGTCGTACAACACAACCACCTTAGCTCTTCCTTATAAAACTCACTACATACAAATGTTTTGCAAGAAACTACAAACTAGAACCTAAAAATTTTAATCTAAAATTCAACAACTCCCCCCAATCCACCTCTTTTCACAAAATGGTAGATTGTTACAATATATAGAAAATAAGAGAAAGAAGAAAAATCTGATTTATTTCTTCAACCACCAACAAGACACATTAAACTCTTGGAAAACATCATGGGCACCCTATCAAACTCATCCCCCAATGTCATTTTGATTGTAGAAGAAGGAAATAAGATAAATCAGATCAGATTTTGGGTGGTTGAGAATTTAGATCAACACATTAATGTCTTGATCCATCTTTTCCCTTTTTCTCCCTTGAAATGCCATCAAAATCTGATTTTGATGATTCCAAAATGAAGAGCTTAAGAAGACCTTTCCATCCATATAAATTTTGTGAGATTTGGAGTAGGGAATCGATAGATATTGCTTTTATAAGTTTTACATGTCAGGAGGAATAAGAGAATGACACCTAACAGCCTATGATTAGCTTGGTGACTTCCTATGCCGATGTGTACATTTCTATTCCTTCCACCATGTGTCATTCTTTAGTTGGGTCACGGGATTGGGCTTTAATTTCCTACTTTTCCTTCATTTATGTTGGTTTTATGAATTAAAAATACAAACCAATAAGACTTTGCCATGTTCCTTCGCAATTTTCCTTTTTAAAGCCCTTTAACTGACCATTGTGAAGTATGAACCAATAAGAATCTTGGTACACGCCTAGAATTTACCAGTGAGAGAAAGGGGTTTAGGAAACCACCGAGAAACTTTGTGTTCACCTCTGTCAGTCACATACTTCCATAGCGTGGCCGAGTCATTGTCAAAGGAAAAAGGAATGCCCAAAAATTTAAATTGTTTTCCTCTTCCAATCCATTTCCAGGGTAAGCTTTCAACCAGTCTAGCATTGGAAAGCATCTCTATTTATAGCCCAATGTCTTAGCCATCTGAATGTTGGATCCTGAAGCAAGGAAAAAAGTATCTAGGAAGTCAAACATCATAGCCACATTGTGTTCAGACTCAACCAGAGTTAGAAAGGAATCATCGATGAAATGCCCATTAATAATTTTCATCGCATGATCCAGAAGGAAAATCTCCTGAATGTGACCTTGATCATCACAATGAGTAATAAGATAAACTAAGGCATCAATCACAAGAATGAACAAGGAAGACGTAAGAGGGCACCCTTTCTGATAGAGCGGAAGAGGCCAATCGCAGGTGACTTATGACCATTGATGGTTAGGAAAGCATACATATTGGAAAACAGAGTTTGGGCTGCCGAAGTGAAGAATTTTCCAAAACCTAAAGTTGTGAGCATAGAAAAATGAATGGACACTCGATGCAATCATAGGCCTTTTCAAAATCAATTTTGAGAAACAATGGACGTTGCAGAGAAATTTGAGCACATTCCATTCCCTCCCAAATAGCTATAAGATTATCCAAAATGTATCGGCCTTTACAAAATCGGTCTGCTCAAGGCAAACAATTTTTGGTAACATATCAGCAATACGAAGAGCCGAGCCTTAGCAAGAATTTTGTAGGAGACATTTAACAAGGTGATAGGCCTCCAACTAGTTATCTACTCTAGATCTCCATCCTTAGGAATAAATTTGATGTTGCCTTGATTGATGAATCTCCCAAGAGAATTGGATTAGAGAGCTTCATTGTAGACATGAAATAAATCAAGGCCAATAAAATAGTAGGTTGCTTTGTAAAATTCACAAGGAAAGCCATCCAATCCTTGAGATTTATCATCTGACAGGAACAATAGGGCGGCATAGATCTCATCCAAAGAAAGAGGGCCATTACAACGGTCCCACTCCTTCGGAGAAATCTTGACTGACACAACCTCAATACATTGTTGTAATGTGGCATCTCACACAATCGAAGCCTCTTGAGCTTGGAAGACTAACCAATAATGCTAAACAAAGGCAATAGAAATTTCAAGCAACTCTATGAGCCACTGATGTGAATCATGGATAGCTTTGATCTATTGATGAGCATGCTTGGCTCAGAGGGATTTGAAGAAGTGTTTTGATGCTTTGTCTCCAACCTTAATCCAGTGCAGCCTTGACTAGATTTATGCACCATGGGTTGATTGAGATTCAAAGAGCTTAAGATTTTGTCAAATTTTAGCAGCCTGAATCGAAAGGGAATATCAAAAGGGTTGGCCTCAAGAAAAAGTGAAATCCTTCTGAATTCTTTTTACAGATCTGAGTCCGCTCATTTATGAACTCAAGCAACCTTTGCCGCCGAATTGCTCTTCCCACCACTTCTTTCAGCTAATAATGAACAATGGACATGGCACCATGTTCCAAATCTTAGTTATAATTGGGATCACACCAAATGACTCGGCAAAGAGACGTTAAGAAGGAATTGATTTAAAGGGACTTTGTAAGGGGGCTTGCACCAATTAACCTTAAATGAGATCAGATGATGATCTGACAAAAGCACATGTGACCACACTGGGACAAGGGAGGAGCCTTACATGTCAAAATCAAATATAATCTGATGTGAAAGAAGTACATGATCAAACCTTTTCAAAACCCGATCATATCCTTCTCAAATATTGGTCCAAGTATACCAAACATGGGACTTAAATTCTTACCCTCAACTGAGCAATGGATCAGAAATGTCCCCAATGGATTTTAAAGAAATACCAGGCCGCGCACTCACCGACATACCAACGCATAGGAGGGCGTCGAATTTATCATCCGGATGCTCTATCATATTAAAGTCATCACACACCAACCAATAAGCTAAAGGTAAGTTATCTCCTAACCATTCCATAAATTCGTTCTTTCAGAGCCATCATTAGGAACATAAACATTTAGAATACTAAAAGAAAAATCATTAATTGTCATTATCACCCACATGGCCCGATTTGAAGGATCTTGGCCCAAGGAGGTGATTTAGGCCGAGAATTTTGATGCTATGGAAATGCTCACACAACCTTTTCCATCAATGTGCTCAGTATGAAAATGTGAAAAGCTAGGGCAATACAAGTTAGTGTATTTTGAAGCATGAAACTAGAAAACTTAATTTCCTGTAAACAAATAATATCAAGGTTGTTTAAATTCTAGAAATCTAAACAAACAGAGTATTTGTGAGAGGAATATGTAAGACCCCGAACATTCAATGAGATGAAATTCATGAAAAATTAGACATATCAAACTCCCCTGTCTATCTATAATACCATCCTACGAGCCAAGAATGGAAAAATTGTTGGCAAGCAGGGTCCGGTTTGAATTAGAAAGCTCAACTTAAATGGAGCGGCACTTGGCCCCATTATCTCCTTGCACATTATGGGACACCTCTCGGGTTAGACTACGAGAGCGTCGCAGAGGAAGAGAAGTTGAAGTAAGATTCCTAGTATTCTTTGAACTTAAAGGAAGAACACAACTCTGCGAGGGTTTGGAAGGAATGGAAACTAACGAGTGGGATGATTCTGAGCCCAACTCATCCTTGGATGGGGGCGGGGAAGGAGATTGGGTAGTCAAAACCATGGGAATGGGTTTCGTACCAAAGCCCTTCTTATTCCTCACTGTAGTCCAACCATTAGTCGGGTCAGTTTTGGCCTTGGACAGTGTGGGTGGCGTCACCACCATCTTAGAACGAGCTAGCAGAGGACAATCATGAATGTGGTGGTTTGGGGCTTGAAAGTGAAAACACATGTTGGGGAGGTTAAAATATACCACCTTTTGAGAGATATGTAGGGACCCAACTTGAATATCTAGGGGTTCCCGTAAATATTTCATGAGGTCAACTTCAACACATACACGCTTGTTCATGGCATATCACCCTGCCAATGGGTTTCACTATCTCTAGAAGGATATACCAAAGATGAACATGAAGACTTGGAAGTTCGATCCAAACTAGAATTTTCAACAAAACCTAGCTGGTGGGACTAAATTTGTGAGTCCACTGAGAAAGCACTAACATGGTATTTCCCAAATACCAACAAACCGCTTTAAGGAGGAGGGCTTGGAGCTGAGAAGGCTCATGAAAGGAAAAGAGATAAAACCCTTTGGTGAGGTTCCGGATACCTGAAACTAGAATACTTTGTTGGAATCCCAATGGTTCTTTATCCAATTCTAAAGGTAGGATTATGAGGGAATGTGACCACAAAAATAAGCAATAAGGCAATTATTACGATACCACTTGACCACAGGGTCTAAACATTCATCAGAAATAACAACATCTGGGGAGGATTCAAAATCCATACCTCATCGTAGATTTTCAAACCAAATTTTCACACACGTTTGGGAGTCATTCTCACTACCAGTTGCAACAATCGTTGCATTGGAAGGAGAGTTGGCCATTTATATGCAAATCACCGCCTTAACAGCGGGAAAATAGTCGAAATTCACTATGATATGACCAAGAGGAAAACTTTAGAAAGGCTAAAATGACACAGAACGTAGTCTTTAATTGACTTGACTTGACTTGGTGTAGAAGATTATACCACAATGTTATTTTTTCTTGTCATTACTCGATTTTCCACTATCATAAAAATGAAAATTATTATTCTTGTGTGAAAGGTGGCCTTCACTGATTATTCTTTGTGAAAGGTGGCTCACCCTGACTTGCTTATATTGTCATCATAACCAAGCTGCAAGTGCAATGACACATATATCTCGGCACGTGTGACAAAACATTATGACACTAGAGATGTTTTTGCATAGCCACCATTGGCGATTGCAATGAATCTTCATATGCTCACATTTCCTCACTTTTAAACCGTGGGTTTTTGACAGATTTCATTTGAGTTTTGAGCGGGTTTGACAGATTTTGTACATGCAGTTTAGAATCCCAGTATATGCGGCGACATGATTTCTTTTTTGAGGTTTTCTCAAGATGTGGTTCTTAACTCAAATATCATTTTTCTCATGGAAACACACAAGACCAAGGAGAAACCACTCCCCTAATATACAAGACATTCATTTATTGTTGTCCACAGACCGAAACTCTGACATGGAACAAAAGGATCTAGTGGAGTAGCTTGCCTTTATAGAGATATTCACCAATCCTATATCCAATTTCAAAGATCCGACGGATGAAGATTTAGAATATTTTATCGTATAAAGTGTTTAATCTTGATGGTACCCAACATTCTACCATTAATTTGAATTTGACAATGGAAGACTTAATTTGAACACCATAATTTCATGCTATCATTACTGCTAGAGACAAACATGTAGCATATATTGTGGTCCTGGAGCCGCTTCAAGAGTGGCATGGTTAATAGAGCTAGAAGACCCAGTTTAATGTAATGGCATTTTCTGACATATGATAGGAATTTGGTGAAATTTATAATTAAATCCAGATTTTGATAAAGAGTGGACTAGACGTCTAGTGTTGTTTAGGTTACATAAACTTCTCACCTCTCGACCAATAGAAGAAAGGGTGGTTTGAAGTAATATTTGGGTGATTGTACATACTAAAATGGGATGTAAGCATGAGTAATGGTTTTACAAGAACAAGAATATTTATGAAGTGGTCAATGTTGTTGGACATCAAGTAAGATGTGTCATACTTTAGGTACAAAATAGTTATTGAAATAGAGAATGTGTTTGGTAATTCATATAACAATGATCACATTGCAATATAGGCATAAGATCATAGGGATGGTGAGTGAAAAATCATTCATCATCTTTATGTCAGGTAGTGTCATGAGGCTATGGGGTTCATATGAGGCACAAGTCGCATGACATCATGTCCAATTGCAAGCAGGTGCAACAACACAATTTGATTAATTATTCATAAGTATAGTACCTCAGTTGATGGGTTGTGATGCTTTTGTTGAATAGCTTCAAATATTATTTTATCTTGATTACATTTTTTACCCCTTTGTGACAAATGGGTGTTGGATGTATTTTATGATCTAAAACCTATATTATAATAATGCATATAGTTTTTCCCACCCTCGCTGGATTTTGCAAACTGAACTTCGATGGATCCTCTAAAGGTAATCTTGGTCTATCGGGGCGGGGTGTATTATTAGAGATGAGTATGGGAAAGTGTTGGTTGTAGGTCTTCCCCCTAGCGGATGGTACCTAGAAACTTGGTTAAAGCTCAAGCTTTGTTTGAAGGAGTGAAATTACCGGTGGTTAAGGGATGCGATCGTCTTTGTATTGAAGGGATTCTCAAGTTGTTCTTCATTCTATTCGGAAGGGGAGTTCAGAGAATTGGCCCTTAAATTTCTTCATTAATAATATCTTATTTTGGTTGGAGGAAATCAATTTTTGGCAAGCATCTCATATTTATCGGGAGGCTAATATGGTGGCTGATTTTTTGGCAAACAAAGGTATTGTTTCAAGGGAAGGGGCAATTATTTCTTCGCATGTAAAATATTGGGATAGATTAAGAGCCATCATAGTTGGGGATGGATGGCTAGGAAAAGATTAATTGCTCGCTGGCTTTGACACGTGTGTGAGGGCCTTAAGTAGAGGCATATGTTTCCTTTCTACAGGTGTGTTAAATCTTTCAAGCTCGGTTTCGATGGAAGTGTCTTCTCTACCATAAGTGTTTTAAGAGGAGAGAAACGAGAGATGGCATTTTTAATGCGATCACTCGATCCCATTTGCGGAAATTTTCAAGGTGGGTTCCTCCCCTGTTTGTGATGCAATCCAAAGGATTATGGGGGTTGAATATGTTTTCAGTTCAAAGCAATCCAGTCTTAATTCTAGATTTGCTTCGGTTTTTTTTTCAAATTTTCTTCTCATCTAACAAAACAGGGCTGAAACCCTAGAGATTGCTTGTGTTTTCATCTTACCATCTCACAAAGTGGGATTAGATGAGGAGGTGGAAAATTGTAACATGTCTTCTCTCTTCCTATTCAAAGGCCATATGTCTGAGGCAAGCTGGGTGGAGAAGGCTTTGGAGGAGCAGTTGGCATAGGGGAACCACTCTCTCATTTGGTCCACGTAGGCGTTGTATGATTTGTTTGTATCCAAAAGTCTTGAGTCGTGTCATCTTCCCCCACTAGATCTATCAATGATCAAATCCCTACTCGGTCACGTGCCTGCTCGGGTTCTCACCCCGAGGGATAAGCTTGGTATGGCGTATTCTCTCCTGCTGAAAATGGCCAAGGCGGGTGGCAGTCCTCATAGGATGGCAACTCGGAGGTGGAGCTCGGTGGGTCCTACTTTCCCTTTTTCCAATGTTAAGCAAGAAGTGATTGATATTTTAGATAACAATTAAGTCGGTTCGGTTATAGTCTACGGTTGTGGATGTTTTTGGCTGCGGTTTTTTCGTTTGTGTACTTCTATTTGTTGTTGGTTTGTTTTGGTCGGTGTTGTTTTGTTCGATCTCTTCTATGTTTGTAAGGGTGGGGTCCCACCAACCCCAATTCATAGCTCCAATTCAAAAACGTTTAAAAATCTAATGCATATAGTTTATGTTCCATGAAATAAAGATAATCTTAACTTTTAAAAATATAGAAGAAGATGTTAATAACAATACAAATCAAAAATAAAGTTCCAAAACTCCTAGAGGAGGAAACAATTCAACAAGAAAACAACTAGAAACAACTATCAAAAATACATAATAGAATACTCAAAGGTGGAACATTATATTATGAGCATCCTCTTATATGCCAACTTATGAATATGCCATATAAGTTTTCCCATCCATTATATGCCAACTTGTGAATATTATATGGTTATCATTCGGCTTAGTGTCAGATAAGAACATGGAAAGGAGCATCAAGATCTCTTTTATAGTAACCCAAGTACTTCCATGGAAAGTTCATATATCATGAGCATATTCTTCATTATCATTAAAAATTATCCGAATTGTGATGATTAGGGTCGTTGACGGGTTATTGGGGATTTAAGTACTTGATTTATTTTTCAATTAATAGTGTATGCTACAAAAAAAATCTCAATTGGCACACAATAGTCCACCTCAAAATAGCTTTCACCTAAAAAGGCATAACTATAAAGATATAGGATGTGTGGAGATGTAAAAATTATGGCTCAAAGACCATTATGAGAAAGTCTTCATATCTCAAAAGTTTTTTTAAATGTGGATACCTATTGGTAATATTGTACATATTTGAGGGGCTTGATAAATATTAAAAAGTTCATTTTTGAAAGTGTTACACATTTTGACAATTTAGGAGATCATTGTTAGAAATGGATAGTGCAACACATATGTACACAATGTACCAAATACTACCCAAAGAAGATCATCTCAATCATGAAGGTAGTTTATGATAAATAATATATCTTTTATGATGGGTAATATATTGATGTAGGAGCATATGAGGTGTATGAGAAATCTTGCATCACCAAATAATTTGTTATTTCTACTCCAACGGTCACAAAAATTATAGGTCGCATGGTGGATATTAGAGATTTTAATATTGTGTAACGATATCTTAATATATTTAGGTAGAAAAACCCAAGTTAAACTAATCAAAATGAGCCCTTAATTTATTATAACCACATATGGGGTAGCTTATTAATGTTGAACATGATGTCAATATGGGCACCTTATTAATTACAATTAGAACTAGTTTTAGTTTTTATTTTATTTTAGGAGATATTTTTGTTAGGTATAAAATTCTACTTTTTGAAATCTATTTTTAGAATTGTATTTTTTGACATATTCTATTTTTAGCACATTTTCAGCCATCAAGTCAGCCTAGACTAACACAAAAATCATAATATCAGCTAAGTCTTCTTCTACCTCTCATTACTAATGCTTTATTTCATGTATTATCATGATTTTACTGCAATTATCCTTGGAAACTAATTGATTAGGACAATATCCCATAAATTAACAAACCCTCTTTTAACCAAATAGGTTAAATAATTTGGTGAACCTGAATGATCAAATCATTCACCTAATCTAAAGTCTTGCCAAGTTTCAATAGGTTAGGCTTGTTGATTTCGACATCTTAGTTACTTTGAGGTTCGTATTTGCATTTTACTTTCTTATCCATACCTAATTTTGTCTATTATCTGACCTAAACTTGATTTGCACAACATTTCCTAGGGTTTCATAGTCAATTCTACCCTTTGGGTCACTTTTTAGGGCGCTTAAATGCCAAATCAATTTTTTTTCATATCTTGAGCATAAATGACTCGATATTCAAATTAATTTGAGGTTATTTTACATTTTTGCATTTTCAAAAAAAAATTTTCCTAATTTTCAGCACACTTTTTGGAAATAAAACATTATAATGTTTTTAATGAAAAGGATCATATATTATATTAGTTCAATTTAATACGATACAAGATAAATTTCAACAAAAATTGGGTGGTATGAGAGCATGCCCCAAAACCACAAACAAAGCTAGGCCAAGCCTAGGAGAGTACAATAAAATAGGAATCGCCTAAAAGTAGACAAAAAAACAAATCAAGTAGTAGCAGCAAATATACCCAAGGTGGGTGGATCATGATCATCCGGCCACCCCGAACTGACAAGTCCTTGCCAACCAACATCCGGAAGTTCCCAACCAACAACAAGAGAATAGCAGTGGGTTCCAAGCATCCTGATGCGAAGCAATGGTAAGAGAATAGCCCCACCCATGTTGGCGATATGGTGAGCCCAGCCCTGCTGATGAGCAGATGAATGTGGCGAGGAACCTTGGCCATGGCGGTGAGTGGTGAGTAATCGTGCTGATGTAATGGTCCAGGCGGTGGCGAGTGTGACTAAAAGTATGACATTGAGACCGGTTACATCAACCACCACGGGTCGGAAGGCGAGGAATGTCTGGTGGGAGATGGAGACACTCTGCAACATTACATGGGGCTTCTCTCTAGTGGTGCAACAGGGTTTGGAGGTGATCCACCTCTAGTGCAACCTTGTTGGCTTAAACTTGTATCTACAGAAGCACATTGGAGATCACCATAGATTTATTATAAACTAAGAAAGATTGATCAACTACATAATTAACAAAGAAAAAATCATTTCTTTCTTTCCATATCCAAAATAGAATCTTCCCTCTAAAAACATGTAAAATCTGGGTGAACATAGGCAGAAGTTTGGGATTATCTCCCAAAAGGATATGTTGCCAAGTGAAGCAATGAGGGCGTAAAGGAAAGAAAAATGAATGGATCCAGTTCTAGACATTTTGAGCTTTGGGACAGAACCAAAAACATGCAAGATCATTTTCAGATGTCCACAAAAAGGCATTTGGGAGTTGGGATCCCAATTTGAACAAGACAAGCCCCGATAGGAAGGCCTTAGTGTAGAATACACAAAAGGAAATGAGCAATCTTGGGCTCTACACATAGAGTCCAAACAATTTCAAATCACCTCCCGGGTAGACAGTGGAATGAATTCCCCAACGTGTATTAATTTTTTCCACCATGGGCAAATGGGGATCTGCCAACGATAGCCTTTGCTAAAATTATAATTTTTTAACTAAGACATAATTAGAAAAATATACACTTTGGGAAAACCCCTTGGAGTTTTTACTTTCAATTTATCATATTCAAAATTACTTATTTTTGTTTTGTAAAATTCAAAATCTTTTTGAGATATGGTCATTTTTATTTGTTTGGCGAAAATTATCACACCCACAAATTACACACACAAATATAACAACAAAAATACCATAATATTTTTTTGGACTTACATTGCTAGATACACGACACCACATGAGATCACTTAGGATAACACATAAGACATGATACATTTGCACTAACATGAACCCACATAGATAACATGAAAACACATGATGCACATCAAATCCACTTTTCCCCAAATGACAAGGTACAAACTACGATCCAACTACAATATACATTTACAGTTAGGAACTTTCCATGACACAACATTTCATGGTTACATATTTATTACAATATCATCTTCATTAATTGACCTTAATTATTTGAAGAGCACTTAACATGAAAACCTTCATTCCTCTTAAAACTAGGCTGCATTTTTTTACTTCATTTAACATTTTACCAATGATGGTTCCATTTGATTTTTCTCCTTTCTCTTATCACAATTAATTTATATAGCTTGATTGTTAATAGGAATATAAACACACATGACTCTACCAATACTTGTCCTAAGGATTCATATCTAAGGATCATATATACTTGGTTTTGCATTATACTTACATTATGTGGTGCCCACTAGATTTTCTATCCCTTCCTAGGAGTTCTTGACTCATATGAGTAGTTTGAATATTTCATATGAGACTTTGTCATTTGATTTTGATAGATTTTGATTTTCACTTGCTACTATTATTATCCTATGGTCTATGCCATCGTATTTGACAAGACACTTTTGAGATACTATATGATATTCAAGACATTGGTTATTTCATTCTGATTAGAGATGATGATACTAGGATGTTTTAGATTTGATGGATTATGTTGCTATATGGTATTCACTGATGATCATTACTTTGAGTTATACATTGTGGATATTGGATCATGCTTATATATATCATTGGTATAATAAATGTTGTGAGATTTTATTTAGATGATATTGTTTAGTCATATTTCATTTTGATTTATATGGATATTTTATCATGTCGAGCAGATTTGAGGTTTTCCTTGAGTGTGTAGGATTTGCAGTAGCACCACTTGGTGAACATGGGACTCAGTGGTAGCACTACAAAGGATGCCAAAATTGTCATGTCAAACCCTTTTATCTCACCTTGTTTCATTTTGGCCATTGTTTGTAATTAGAAAATTTGGTTGATTCTTACATGTGATTTGATTTAATTATTTAGTTATAATTCCTAACCTTAAACACCATGGTAAAGTTTTTTTACTTCATTTCTCACCTAATTTGGATTTCCTTTGTTAATAAAGTCATTTTGGATTATTTGTGTTATGGGGTGTTTTAGTGTCTTAAACTTTTTTTGGGGGTGTGTTGGGATTTGTTAAGAAATTTGGTGGGGACCACTCCTCACCTTGAATTGTCCCATTCAAACCCAAATCTCAAATTTAACCTTTAGGGGAATTTTTGAAGGTTTGTTTTAAAGGTAACAGTATTCCTTACCTGAAAATTGGTCCATGGGACCTAACTTATGGATGGGGAAAGATTTTTGTGAACCCAAAAATCCTCTTCCCCACTCCACCCTCTCTCAAGTCACTATATAAATCTCATTTCCTTGTTTCACATGTTTGGCTTTGGGATTTTATGTGGGATTTGGGGGCTAAGTGGGATTTTTCACCCTCTTTAATTTATTGTTTTGGGGAGTGTGGAAAGTAACTTGATGACATGGAGGATTTTCTTAGTTGGAGGGTGACACATGTCACCCTCCCATGG
>CM031241.1:503364042-503380185 GCA_018340775.1 Taxus wallichiana var. yunnanensis
AGGTCAGGATTCAGCTAGTAGAAGCACGTTTGAGGTCTATTGAAGGCATGTTCTTGAGAAAAACCCAAGTATGCATGTACAAGTCATGGTGGATGATGACTTACAAATAGGTGTAGACTTAAATGATCCATGGTACATGTGAAGGAGGTCAATATAGTTTCATGGACAAAATTTCAAGTCAAAATTAGGAGCAAGGAAAATGAGTTTAAGTCATATCGATCTCTCAAAATGGTCATTTCTAGCTCGAGGGTTAAGTTTGATGTGCTCATTGGTATGTTAAATATCTACATAGGGACCTAGTTCTTTCATCAATAATGGGGCATGGAATCAAAATAATTTTGTAATTTGAATGAGGAAAAATGATTCCGTATGCTTTATGAATGATCCTTAATAATTTAAGTGGGTCTAAACCCTCCTCAAACCCAATTTTGAGAGCGATGGATATGAAATCAATATTTTGGTCATGACATGACTTGGAGTAGATAATTGAGGTCTATGTGATGTAAAGGAATCCTTATAGCTCAGTTATCTAGAATTTTCTTGTTCCGGTATGAGGATAAGGTACAAAAAATGACTATTTTATGAATATTTACATGTGCAGTCATGTGATAAAGGTTTTATAGTGAAAGACCTGGTTTATGAGAAAGCTTGGGATGTTCCCTAAGTTCCCATGAGAAGTTTTAGGTAGTTTTTTTGCATAATTTTGGTGAAATAGGTCAACTAAGATGATCTATCGTTTAAGGCCTAATAAGGAAAAACCAGTCATGTTTGATTGAGAGGAATTTTATGTGAGTGCATGCTTAGAGGTGCTATATGAGCATATATGGTTAATATAAGCCCAACATGACATGTTTGAGCTCAATGCTTGATCAAGAGGAGTGATATTGAGTCTAAGCACAAATGGTCTAAACTGCTCCATGAGGTATGTCAAGTAGGTATGAGGAACAAGAGTGTAAACATGAATTTATCCTTGTAACACATGCAATTGAATGTTTGAAGTTGAATTTGAGGTCTCTGTGAAGTGATTCATGCTTTGGTTTGGCATGAAAGTGAATTTTGGAGTGATATAAACCTTTTAGTCCAAGACTGATTTTTTGTCTTGAAACCTAGGTTGAGTTATCACATAAATGCATTCATATTGAACCTATGTACCTTGAAATGATGTTTGTTGTTGGTTTTAAAAGTTTCACAAGGAGCATATATTTCCATAAAGGTGTCATAAGAGCCATTAACAAATGATTTGATGAGTGAAATAACTGAGTTTGTGGAGACTTTTTTATGTGCATTCAAAACTATTAAGACCTTGTCTTAAGTAGAATTTCATGGTGAGAGTGAAAGTGGTAGTGCTACTCCATGACATTACAGATGAACCAGAGGACTCAAAAAATATTCTCCAAGCATCAAGAAGCTTTGAAATCTCATACTTTTTTGTTGATGCAACAATCTTATAATTGTATCTTTGAGTTGGCATGAGTGTAAGTATCAAGCTGAGAAGATGAGTTGAAATGTAAGTCTCTTATTTTGACTTGTAGCCCTATAAGCATGTGTTAATGTCATGGACATATTGAAGTGTCCTTCTTCCTGTTTTTGTTTCATTACACGATTTGAAAGTGTGTCTCATACACCCAAGTTTAAGATGTGTTTTGAAGCTCATACACCTAGTAGAGCATATCAAATCTAATGGAGTCTTGATAGTAAAATGGAAAGTTGAAAATGTTGTCAAGGATAATAATGCAAGGATAATACCCTAGTAACGTACCTACATCATCCTAACACTTGTTCATGGCTTATGAGAGATAGAAGACAAATATTACTATGTTAAGAAGAAGACAAGAAGGATGAAACTATTATAAATGCAGATGTCAGACTAAAAATGGACTATTTTAAGTTATTTCATATGTGTAGTGAGTTCAGGAATGTTTTCATGATTCTCATAGGTGTTATAAGTGTCATGACAAGTTCATGAAATGTCAGTTCTTATAGGTGACACCTTTCAGATGTAATGATTGCTATGTAACAGTCCTAGATAATGTCACATAGAATCTTGTAAACTAATTGAAGAGATAAGAATGTGAAGTGTTGGAAGAGGAAGTGTAAAAGGTGTAATAGATGGTTATTATCATGGATAAGAATAACTAAGTGTGTATGAAAAATGGATTTTTTTATAACTGCATTGTAAAAATAATGAGGTGATAAGAAAGAGGTGTAAAATAGGTTCATTCTTGTGTGTGTAAGGCCAAATGTGTATGTAAGAATATGTCTTGAAGAATTTTTAGAACAAGTATAATTTGATGATAATATGAAGTGTGAGAGAAGGAAGGTGATTTCATCATTGTGTAAATGAGGGATAAAATTTTGAGAGAAGACTAAATTTTCAGCAGTATGAAGTGGTGAGAAACTAGGTGAATCAAGGTGTATCAATTGGTGCTTCAAGTTAAGTAGGTGATCACCAAATTGTAATCCTTGTAATCTTTTATGGGACAATTGTCCACAGTAGTGCATTGATTTAAGTGGTTTTTTCTCCCTTTAAGGGTTTCCCACATTAATCATTATCTTCATGTGTGTTTGCTTTATATTTGCTTATGTTTGAGTTTAATTATTTCCAAAAATTGGTATCATATCCAAGTCCTTTTGGAATAATCTTGAAAGCTTGGAGGATATCCTTGAATCACAAGAATGAGTAAATTATCTTAAGTAGTTATGAAAAGGAAGTTTGAGATTTCTGAGTCATAATTCATGGATTGAAAGAACAAATCAATTGTATGGAAGTTGAGCATTGTCAAGCCCTTAAATAGATGGAATATCAAGTTCAAGATTGTGTCAAAATCCATAAAGGATGAATAAAATTCTTGCCTCATATATGAAGAATAATTGAGATCCTTGAAATTTGAATTAGAAGAAGCAAACATGTTGAAGATTTATGGAAAGTTGGAGAATATCTCTCAAATTCTTGATGGAAATTTGAAGAGTTAAAGAGCAACAAGTGACAAGAAATTTATAGGTTTCAAAGGATAGAATATGGGGAATTTTGAAGATGATAAGGCTAGTTCAAGTAATCAATAAAACATGAAGGAGGCCAAGGAGAAAAATTCAAAAAGGTCTAACCCTATTAAGAAACCTAATGCATCAACGTATGAAAGATCTTTTAATGGATATTGTTACACTTGTAATGGTTTTGTACATAAAACTAAGGATTGTAGGAAGCTTGTCAAATATCACCATCCATAGAGGGATAGTAGAGGTGAGTAATCAAGGAATTTATGGTTCTACAACTATCAAGAGAAGGGTCATAGTGCTAGGTATTCTCTTTGAACCATCTTGTCATATTTGGAGAAATGAAGCCCTAGAGGTAAGAATGTAGTTGTGTTATAACTACAAAAAGTATGACATGTTGATAGGAAATTTTATGGTCATATGGGTGATAATTGTGTTTGGAATCTCATTTCACATCAATCTAGAAGAAATAATAGTGTTGTGTGTTGCAATTGTCATGGACTAGGACATATTGCAAGATATTGTTATCAAAATGAATATCATATTGGCATGTGGTCATATAAGTTTTCCATTGATGAAAAACCACATTAATGAAAAATTGGATGATGTACTATGGTAAAATTATGTTTTTATGGTGTTTACATGTTGGTTTAGGTGAGTTCATGATGATATAGTGAGATTCAGTGAGGATTGCTTGCTCTTGCAAGCCCATTCAGGTGCCTAGGTGATGCTACATGATGATATGATCTTATTGATTTCTTGAGAAGCATGTTGGCATGATTTTTATTAGTTTTGGAGAGTTTTTGGCAGTCACATCAGTTTCATGGTGTAGATACAGGTGATTGGCTATGTTTCGGGTGCCTATTTAGAGCATATATGAGTGTTAGGGGTATGAGGATGATATTTGGAGCTATATGAGATCATTGATGCATTTATTCAGGTTTATCATGGTATACCAGGTATTTTTGGGTCATGTTTAGTGATTTCATGGTGAGTTATGGCATTCTTTCAATTGACCCTAGCTTCTACATTACAAAACCCTAAGAGGTATTTATGCAAGTCTTAATGGATAGAAATTTTGAGGTATGGTGATGAAATTTTAATGATTGGAGATGTTATGTTGATGTGGCATGGTTATTTGATAAAAATTTCAGGTTTATAGGATGTGAATTGCAAGATATGTCAGATTTAGTGAGACAGGGTTAAGAACTAGTGTATTTCTAGCTCGAAATTGAACTTCTGATGCTCACCTTGAATTGTGTGCTTTTCATGGGAAATTTTGGATTTCAAGTATGTTTCTAAATTTATTATATAAGGTTTCAAAAAATATTGATGTCATTTTATTGTCACTTTTTTATTAACGAATGTTAAGAAGGTAAACAGTTGTTTATGGGTTTGAAACCCTAGCTTGAAAGCGGTATGCAAGAAACTCTTTCTAAGTGGCTAGAACTGTTTCCTAGTGCATGGATGATGATTGGAACATGTATATGACTCATTATTATTTCCATAAAGGTATGTTATAGGTCATGGTGATGAGTGGGCCCCACTCAAATAGGTTAGTTTATGAAGAAGAGTGTTTTGGGATAAAGTTCTCCAAAGGAGTTGCATGCTAAATTGATGTTGCATGATTTATGTGAGTTTATATTAATTTATAAAGAGGTTTCAGGACATTTTTATTCAGGTACATGGTCAAATGAGCTCCATTCAAGTTGACTGGTCAAAGGGAAGTTTTGAGGCCATAAAACATAATGCTTAGTAAAATGGTCATATCTTGAGCTACAAGTGGAATTTTGAGATGATTCAAAAAATTGGAAATATTATTCATATATATTTCAAGGGATATAATGTTTTTATAATTGTTTGAATTTTTTCTATGGTTTCTATGCCATTCTTTGGACAATATTATTCTTTCCAGTGTAGGACAAGATATGATATGCTGGAAGTTTTGAGTTGTTTGGAGTATGATATGGATTAGGTGATGCTTTCTATCACCTGGAATGTGAAGAAAGATTAATTTTGAATCCAATGAATCAATTAGAGGTATTTATTGTTCCTATAAAAAAATTATCAGTTGATCGTTGAAAATAGCTTTTTGGGCAAGTTGATTTGGTGAAGACAAACATGGTTGTGGTTTGAACTGGTGATTTTTTTAAAGGATTATAACTTTATTATAAGTTTTCTACATGTTATTTAATTTCCATAAATTTGTTACATGGCATGGTTAGGTTTATTTTAAGTGATTTGGTGGCATAATGAAGTTTCCATGGTCTTGAAGGGTGTAGAAAACATCAGTTTTGAGATGAACAAAGAGTACTAGGCCCATTAAATGATATAATATGGTTGGTTGAGGTAAATTATGACAATTTATGAATTTTAAATGTTACTTTAATCATTCATGATTAATTATGAGTCATGAATAATTATGTATTTGATGTTAGGGCATTTTTACCTTTGTGCCCATGGGGTTTTGACCATTGTTTTAGCATGAAATGTTGTTTTTGACTAGTCCAACCTAATTGGGTCACTTGTGACTATTATATTTAAAATTTTGTTTGTTTTCATGATGCATGGGTCGAGCTAAAGGATGGAAATTGTTCAAGTTTTAATTTTAAATGAAGAGGAGCTTATAAAAGCTAGTTGAGTGTGTGTAAGAAGTGCAACCTAGGTGGAGTTGTTTTGTAGGTGTGTGAGAATGAATTGATATTATATTAGGTGTGTTATAGATTGAGTAATATCAGAAAGAATGTGTGTAATATTTTCAAGCATTGAGAAGTGAAGAAAGAGCTTGATTCTACAAGTTGAAGACCTAAGGTGAGCAAGGGTTTAGAAGAGTTTATAATTGAATCTTTGGATCAATATCAGATGTGGTATCAACATATTTTCAGTGGTCATACTTCATTAAAATCTTGTGTTATGTGTCATATTCATGCAAGTCTCTATTTTTGTGCAATATCAACAAGGGTTTAGGAGTTGGTGCTCCTTGTGGGGTTGGTGCCTCACTAAATAAATCTCTTGTGATGTGTAATATTCACTCGAGTATTTGTTATGTGTAATATCATAAAACAATTTAGTATGTTTTCTTCCCCTTGAGGGTTTCCCACTTACATCTTGTGTTATGGTGTTACTTATCTTGCTCTTGGTTTATTGAATGAATGTTGTATGTTGTTGTGCACACATTAATGAATGGATAATTGATTAATGGTTTATGTGAGTGATCTGAAATTGAATTTGAATTTGTAAGGACTGATTCACCCCCTTTTAGTCCATTGTGCTTCCAACAATTGGTATCATAGAAGGTCCTTTTGAAGAAGTTTGATAGTTTGAAAGGAGATCACAAAGCACAAAATGGCGAGTGTTAGAGTCATAGGCAAGGCACCAATGTTTGATGGAACAAACTATGCATTTCAAAGGCTAAGTGATCTGAAAATAATCAAGTTATTACTACTTGATCTCGGACCCTTGTAGAATTTAATTAATTGCCGACAATTTTCTCCTTTTAAGTAATCAATTTTAAAATAAATGCAAGACAATAAAGACCATTGCACAGAGATTGATTACGGAGTTCGGTAATTGCCTATGTCTCGGGTTCTTATCGAACCATTCCACTAGTCAAAACTTGTAAGTTACAATAGTACTTTCACAAGAAAACCTAATGGAAACTATTAAGAACTTGCTTAGAAGAATATCCAGACCTTCGATGACGAAGGGTGAAAGATAACACTCAACTTCCACTTTCCTGGCATATTCGGCAAGCTCTATGGCTCTAGCTCCACTATTCGGAAACCTCCGGTTCTCGATCGGCCTTCCAAACACTAATATAATGCCCTATGGCTCTCCGGTTGATATACCAGGCTTCAAAATTTATTGTGGCACTATGGGCTGACTAGGTAGTATTAATAACTCCTAGCCACAAATATTCCATCTAATATTGCCTAAAATAATAGGCCAATAGACAATATTTGTTGACACATCCCACAAATAAGCTTAAAAAATAATAAGCTTCTCGGGCTAATGTGTGTCCATTACAATAGAATGGGTTCCCTATTTATACAAAAATGGGGCCCTTAAAAAATGCAATACATATTATATTAAGGCTATTTTAAACCTTAACCGTAGCATTTTTAATGAAGGATAAAATATTCCCATTTGGGTGGATTAACGTATGAAAAGGGATTAATACCAATTTTAGCTGATTTGCATTTGATAAGGGATAATATCCCAAATGAGTGGATTTTGTTTGAATGAGGGGATTAAATCCCATTTTAGGCGCTTAGGGCTAGTGGTTTATATCCCACATTTGGCGCCATTTCAATTGGGTAAGGTTTTAATAACCCTTACCCACTCCATCCTTCATGTGGAAACACCCACGCATGGTTTAATGCCTCCTAGCACCACTTCACTCCTCCTACATGTGGAAGCATAGCATGTTGGTGGCTTATGTAGGTATACTAATGTATAAACATTAATATAAAAGCATAGATATCTATATGCGTGGTATGTGGCATTTGGGAATAATGCGTGGCAAATAATTACAAGGTAATTTGAAATTTGACCCACATGAAATATGGTGAATAAGACCACCTGTCGACCCGTGATTGGAAAATCGAACGAATTTGATGAGTGGTGGCAAGCCACGTGGTGGCTTGTGGACCCACCACGTCGGTGATAATACCATAGTCCACACGGCGGCCGGGCTCCCCTCCGTAATAAAAGTTGAGCCTCTTGCTCCGATGCACTATTCCATTTCATGATTGTCGAAGACCGGTGGATAAAACCCCTTCAATTTTTCCAACGCCTTTTGCCACGTGTCGCAGTGCGATTGGTCCAATATTGACCAATTGACTAGAGTTGACTTTCCGTTAACCAAACTTTGACCGGACATAACTAGAGCTCCCGACGTCCGCTTGCTGCATTCTCGATAGTCATTGGAAAGCTCTCGAGATGACCTTTTGCACCGACACCATTTAGGGATGTTTAAGGAACTTTCAAAATGATCCCCTGATCACTAAGGATGAATACCTACATTATGTCATAATGTTTTGATGTTTGGAAGACTATGGAAGATGGATATACTCCTCCTTCTACTCTTATTACCAGTTAAGTAGACAAGGATACATTTGAACACAATTATAAGGCCTTTAATGTTATCATCCAGGGTCTTGGATAATCTGAAATGGGAAAGGTAATGACCTGCAAATCAACAAAGGAAGCATGGGAAAAATTTAAATTCCTATATGAAGGTGACTCAAAGGTAAGAATTGTTAAACTTAAAACCTTTATAAATTAATTTGAATCACTTAAGATGAATGATGAAGAGTCCATTGCTGCATATCTACTTAGAGTTGACAATATTGTTAATAGCATGGAAGGGTTAGGAGAATATATAAAGGAATAAGTGGATGTTCAAAAGGTTCTAAGGTCACTATCTCCAAAATTTCATTCTAAAGTATCTGATATAGAAGAATAATGATTATTTGCATGGTACCTTGACTTGTCTATGAGATAAGAATAGGTGATCTCAAACCATCCAAGAAATAGGTTGCATTCATTTATGAAATTAAGACTAAAAGAAAGAAGGTGAAGGATGATGAAGTTAATCTTGAGATTGAAGATAAAGATCTCTTTACTATTATGTCTAAGAGATTAAAGATTGGATCTGGTAGGTACAAAGGTAAGAATCCTTACAAATGTTTCAAATGGGGTAAGATAGGACCTTTTTCTATTAATTGTCCTCATAATAATAAGAAGGAATATCATGATGAACATGAGCATGATACTGATCATGACAACAAGCACAAAAATATGATAAGAGAAAGAAAATATTTAAGAAGTTTGATGACAAAAGTGAAAAAAATAGTTTTTATACAAATGAAGATGATGAATTATCTGATGCTAGTAGTGGTGTTTCATATTCTGAATCTAAATCACATCATGAGGATATAGGAAATGATGTTTTGTTAATGACTAAAAATTAAAAAGGTCTTTTAGTGATGGCTTCTCTTTGTTAAGAGATTTTATATTTGGTTATTGCAGTTATTCTAGTGAAGATGATGAGGATGTCAAAAATGATTTTGAGGAATTCAAAGAAAGCTAAAACATGTTGAGAAAGAGAACAAGAAGCTGAGACTTCAGGTCAAAGAGTATGAAATTCATATGCACAAGCTAGAAGAAGTGTACAAGTCTGAATCAAGCAAGCAAAGTGATTCAATCATATTATTGGAAGAGAAGGTAAAATATTTTGTTTCAATTTTATAGGATAAATATGGTTTGTGCTAAAAATATCAAGAAGATATAGAGTTCCTAAGGGTTGAGTTGCTAGAGGTTGGTAAGAAAACTATGTCTTTTCAAAGGTTTGAAGAAAGTACCAAGGCTCTTGATGATCTCTTGAGAAATCAGAAAGTTGTAGGTGATAGAGTTAGTTTGGGATTAAAATATGAAGTCAAGAACAAAGAAATGAAGCAAGAGGGTCTAGTTTCATGTAAGGAAATTAGTGAACCAAGCACCAAGGAAGAATAATAAGACTCACATCAAGGACAATGAGAAGACCAAGCCTATTAGGCAACCTAATGCCTCAAGGTATGAAATAAATTTCAATGGATATTGTTATTCATGTAATGCATTTGGTCATAGGGAAAGAGAGTGTAGAAGGTCTTCTAGAGATACTCATTCATGGAGAGACAATAGGAGTGATTTTTCTAAGAGTGTAGTGTGTTATAGTTTCAATGAGAAAGGCCATGTTGTTAGATTTTGCTTGAATGATCCACCTAGATATGTTAATGGTTTCAAGAGGAAGAATTCAATAGTGTGCTACAGTTATAACAAAGTTGGTCATGTTGTAAGGAACTACTATCGTGGTCTCTCAAGACAAAAACAAATGGCCCGAGGACCTAGAGGGCATGTAAGTAACTATCAAAGATCCAGAATGTAAGATAGTGGTCCTAAAAGGACTTGGGAACCAAGAGGAGACCATGGTGTCTCATCAAGAGTAGATGTTAATGAGAGAATAGTTGTTTCTCAAGGATCATGTCAGAAGAGAGAAGATGAAGAAGTTTTTTAGGTACCCAAGAAGGATTGGGACCTCTTCAAGACCTTATTTTAGGTCTTTTTGATGTTCATATACCTTCACTATGCTTCTTTAAGGTATATCAATGAAAATGAAGCATTGGCGCGAGGGGAAGTTGTCTAGGTCAAAATGTGCCTCCTATATAAGGTCAAGATATGTCATTTTAAGCTATTGTCCATGATCTTGTTGGTTCATGATGGTTTTTCTTGAGTATGAAAAGTCTTAATCTTGTCTTGTGATCATATTGTGTATGAGTCTAGGTTCTTCAATCTATATCTTACATTTCCATGACAATATTTCTTGTCTAAGATATTTCAGTATGATCAAGGGTCTTGTTTTTATGTCATAAGATGTAATTAAGTGTCTTAAATTCATAAGGTGTGCACTTTTTTCCTCTATGTCTATACTCTGCAATATTGGTGAATTGTGATACTTCATGATATCTTTCCTAAGTAAAATTGTGTATTAGAGGGATTCATGAGTTGCATTAGCTTGTATCAAGTTTTTATAGGTATCTATGTTGAGGTGAAGTCATGTTGAGGTCTCAAAGAGTCAACATGTGAAGATCCCTTATGTGCTTTCAAGTCATTTAATGATGTGTCATATTCATACATGGAAGTCTAAGTCCTTGTGGTCCCTATTATCTACTATTTTGGAATAATCTCCATAATGTCACGAGGATCTAATTTCTTGAAAATAATATTTGAATAAGTTTCATGTCATCAAACATGATGGTTTTATTAGCTATTATGAAGAGTTGAGTCTATGTAGTGTTCTTGAAGGTTAATAAGACAAAATCAAGATGTTTTCAGGAATGTTATCATTTTCTTCCTAATCTTGAATCATGGAAAATAGTGCTTGGAGTGGTATAAGGTGTGGATACAGTGTTTTTGATCTAATTTGAATTCATGAAAGAAAAATAGTGCACTCTATAGATGCTTCTCTACCATAATCAGTGTCTTGACGGTGCTTGTTCAAGCAATATGAAAGAAAATATGGGTTTGAAGGTCCAAATGATGGAATATAAGGAAACGTTTCGTGAAAATCATATACATGAGGTGGACTACATGTTTTAATAAATGTGAAGGCCTAATTATGTCTATGTTTCTAGTATTCTCTGTCAGAGTTCAAGATGACTGTATTTGAGCTAAAGAGACCTAATTACTAAGAGAAGAATGTGTAATTTGGGGATGTTGCTTCTTGAATGTATCCTCAAGGCTTAAGGAAGCATGTGCATGCTCAAATGTGTATTATAATTATAATTTATATCCTCATGAATGCTTGTATGTCAAAATTTATGCTTGATCCTTCATGCATCAAGGGCTAGTAAACTGTGTGTAAGCATTTGATGATCTAAAGAAGGTTTTGTGAGATTTTTATGGCTTTTCCGAGCTAATAAGGCATGAATAAGAATGTGATGTATATGAATGGGTACAAGGTGATGGTATAAGGATAAAATTTGGTGAGTTAATATCTTATGTAATCATTGGTGCTTCAAGACAATATTCATGAATTCATGATCAGTTACATGTCTGTAATTCTTCATTTTTGTATCATCAAAGGTACTTCAAGGTTTGTTTAGGTATATTGATCTTAGAGTTTATGTTCTTAAGTCTATGTGTATGGCTCTTAATATTTCATCCCTTTCAAAAAAAAATTCTTGATGAAGAGGTTTGATTGCATTTTTGTTCAAAGAGATGATTAAAACATAAGTAATGGTCTAGAAGTATCATGGGTTGTTCATTTTGATTGCAAAATGTCTTCAAATTTCTCATCATGAAGGTTTTTAGGAAATAAGTGGTCTACTCAAAGCTTTGAAAGATAAAAAGTGGTTCAATATGGTCAATGAGGTCTGCACTACTGGTTCTAGTATGAAGAAGGTATGGTACAGGAGGGTGTCTAACAATTTTTTTATGTATTCCAAGACTGTGGAAGTTTAAATATCAATATTTATGTAAGTGAATTCTTGAAAATTAAAAGGATGAAATATTCAAGTACAATAAGAGTCTCAAGGTCATGTATATAGGTATGTTCATGTTGTTTTGAAGAATTTTAGTTGAGTACAAAGCAAAAGAGTGATCAAGTGGACTTGTTGATAAGTCTCAGAATGCTAGAATGGGTTGATACAAGTCGGTAGGGTATTGTGAGGTGTCACATGAATGCTCCATGATAGTAGTATATTTTTTCCAAGGTTTTATGGTAAAAAAACATAATTAGGAAGAATTTTGCAAGGTATGAACTTGCGTGTAGATTACAAGAATATGTGACATAGTCAAGATCTTTGGTGAATGTTTTCGGCATCAAAAGAGAAGTTACAAGTGTAACTAAGTGTTTTAGGTGATCTGAAAAAGAGGATTGAATATATGCTCTTGAGATTGAATGTACAAGTGGTTCAGTCAAGCTCACTATGAGAAATACTTCTCAAAGTCGAGGTACAGGGTCAGTGTGATGGTTAAGTCCTTAAAACCTCAATTGTTCCTAAGAAAGGATGTTGATGCACCTCTAGTTGTCTGTGAAGGAGGATATTAATGATTTTGTAGGTTTCTAGATGAATGAGTTTGTTACAGAGTGTAGGTTGTAAGTCATACAAATTATCAAGCTACAAGCATGAGAGGATCCATAAAAGACTAAAAGAAGCCAAAACAGAGTTCCATAGCATCAGATTGAAGGAAAAGATAGGTTTGATATAGTTTTGAGGATCATACAAAAATTGTCACATATCACTGCTATTGGATTCATGCAATGGATGTTAAGAGCTACTTATTTATGATAGAGGAAAATATGTTACTTGTTGAGGGTTCAAACTTATGTATTGAAGAAGCATGTTCTTGATAACTCATCTTTCAAGATTAAGAGCAAATATAAGAGAGAAAGATCTCTGCAGGATGGATTTTTTCAAAGCAGTGGGATACAAGGCTTGCATGGTAGATTGATGTGTGCTAAGATGTCTTGAGAGAGAGCTTGGCTAGGTGATGAGTCGATTTATTTAGGATGTCAGTGCCACTGTAATAAGAAAAGTTACTCTTATAGGTGATATATTGTGCTAAGGAGACATCTTCTTGACAAATTGATACCTAGATCAGTGGATAATTAATAGTTGAGATGTTGTCATCTTAAAAAGGTGTTCCTAAAGGTGTGAAAATGTTTCTCAAGTGTTTATAAGCTCTTCATGATAGGGGGATCTTGGGAGTATGCTTCTAGATGGTGACATAGAGTTCTCAAGGCAATAGATGCATGTGTTAAGACCTACACTATGCATTGTCAAATTTTTTCCTTTGTATATATGATCTCAGTCAATTATGACTGTTAAAGATTGAGAAAGTTTTTAAGACCTACCAAAAGTGGTCAAGATGATTTCTAGCCATGCTAACAAGGTGAGTCATTCAAATTTGTGCGTGTGGGCTAGATATGTTGGTCTTAATTCCATGGGGAGTAATAGTTTACCAATTCATGTGTTCTATGAAGCTTGGGAAGGCATCAAAGTTGGTCTTAAATGCATTGAGAAGTCTAATTAGGTATTTGTGTTCTTAAGTCAGTATGAAGAGAAAGGAAGTGCATTGTTATGCTTAATATATGCCTAGACAAGATGGAATTTGGTCAAGAAATATGGTGTGATGGTTTGACATGATCATTTATGACATTGTTGGCATGTTCTCAGTGTGTATGGCTCATACTATGGTCTACTACAGTGCTCCAATGAAGGCAAAAACAAGGGTTAATGTGAAAATAGTTGATTTTACATGCCTAGATGGTGGAATATGATGTCTTGGCTCCAAATATGGTATGATAATGCTTTCTTCATGATTTATTGACATAATCAGATGTTGTAGATGCTTGGCTTATGGGGAGCATGGTGATTGGATGCTTGAAAAGAAGGAAAAATCAGATTTTGAGGTAATTTTCAAGGTTTTGAGCTAGGTTGAGACCTTTGGTTTATGTTTCCAACAAAAATAAAATGTTGTTAAGCTAAGGTATGTGAATAATATGTTGGTACAGTATGCCTTTGTCATTAATGTAAAAAGGGGAGAATTTCAGGTAGTTTTCCATGTACCACCCTTTTTATTGATTTGTTATCTGAAGAATTGTAATTATATTATGATGGATTTAAATGTTAGTTGTGCATTTAAATCATTGAAGGCATATAGATTTAAATGCGAGGTATTTAAATCAGTGAAGTACGAAATTTAATGTAAAATATAATTATACCATTCAATATATGAACTGTATTGAGGAAGTTTAATAGTTATACCTAAGTATGTAAACCTTATGGATGTTTATGATTGTGTACATTTAGTGATGAGTTTTACATTTGTGTACTTAGGAAAATATAATGACAGGGTTGTAATTTAATAATTAGGGACTACGTAATTAAAGGATTTTTTTGCCCTGATCAACTCAATGCTTAAGAAATGTGCACAAGTCACTTGTGGAATTTGATTATGTTTTATTATTCAAAACTAAGATATGGACCTTAGGATCAAATAATTAATGGGATGGATATCATCTGCGTGATAAAAAATTAATATGTTGTAAACAAATTCAATGAGGTGGAAATTTACGACAAACTTATTACGCATGTCGTGATCAACATGGAATTAAGTTGTGTTATGAAGCATAATTTTCCCATCCAACTAGTCTAGTTAGCACAATCATGCTCGCCTCAATGGATGTAAATTTTGCATGGATGCGTGACTTAAATTAATTTAACTAAACAAGTAATTCAATTCTGATAATTGGATCAAGTGATATGGTGATGGGACATGTTTCTATTGACGAATGTGTCATCATGAAACTGAGCATGACATACATGACTCTAAAACTTTGTCTAAAGTAGTGTATGGTAGTACACTATCAGGATGCACCTATTTCTAGCATAAGTGACTGAAAAATATAATGATGATGAATCTCAATATGTTTAGTGCAGGCATGATAGATTATTCACCATTTCATCATCATATTTTTATGAACAAATGTTAAGAAGGTAAATAGTTGTTTATGGGTTTGAAACCCTAGCTTGAAAGTGGTATGCAAGAAACTCTTCCTAAGTGGACCAAATTATTTCCTAGTGTATGGATGATGATTGGAACATGTATATTACTCCTTCATCCTTCCAGAAAGGTATGGTAGAGGTCATGGTGATGAGTGGGTCCCACTCAAACAGATAAGTTTCTAAAGAAGAGTGGTTTGGGAAAAAGTTGTCCAAAGGAGTTGCATGCTAAATTGATGGTGCATGATGTATGTGAGTTTTTATTTATTTCCAAATAGGTTTCAGGACATGTTGATGTAGTTACATGGTCAAATGACCTCCATTCGGCTTGTTGGTCAAAGGGTAGTTTTTAGGCCATAAAAAGTAGTGCTCGATAAAATGGTTCTATCTAGAGATAAAAGTGGAATTTGAGATGATTCAAAAAAATTGAAAGAGGATATATATATATATAAGTTTTATCTCATGATGAGGATTTTTTTCTATGGTTTCCAGGCCATTCGTTGGACAAGAATATTTTTGTCTGTGCAGGACAAGATATGATCTGCTGGAAGTTTTTAGTTTGTGTGAGTATGAGATGGATTAGGTGATGATTTATATCACCTGGAATATGAATAAGGACTAATTTTTTATCCAATGAATCAATTATAGGTCTTGATTGTTCCCAAAAATGTTTTTATAAGCTAATCTTTGAAAACAACTTTTTATGCAGGTTGATTTGGTAAAGACAAAAGTGGATGTGGTTTGAGCAGGTGATTGTTTCAATACTTATAACTTGATTATAATTTTTCTACAGGTTCTGTAATTTCCATAAAGTTTTTACATGGTATGGTTTTGTTCATTTTAAGTGATTTTTTAGCATAATGAAGTTTCTAGGGTCCTTAAGAGTGTAAGAAACAACAGTTTTGAGATGAACAAAGAGTATCGGGCCCATTAAATGAAATATTATGATTGGTTGAGATAAATTGAGATAATTTATAAATTTTAAATGTTATTTTAATCATGTGTGATGAATTATGGGTCATGAATAATTATGTATTTTATGTTAGGGCATTTGTATCTTTGTGCCCATGGGGTTTGACCATTTTTGGAGGATATATAT
>CM031241.1:503380285-503646335 GCA_018340775.1 Taxus wallichiana var. yunnanensis
GCGTTTATTTAGGAAATATTGTAATTCATTATTGAATAACGAAGAAGGAGATCTATTTTCTTTGGAGTTCATATTATTTGCAGTAAATCATGTTTGGTTAGAATTTGGCTACATTAATTGTGCTAAAAATACAAAATATTGGTTCTCATATTGCGTAAATAATATATAGCCTTGTTAGATTCCTTGAAACAATGACTAGGTAAAGTTTGAGATAAGTGTTTTAGGTGGGAAATTGATAGATGAAGAACAACATTCAATTTCCAACTACCTTTGGATAAAGCATTTACCAAAATCTATGAGTTGCCTTCATTTCCTAATAGATCAATGTTCTGACCTATAATAGGTTTGAGGCCTATAATTAAAGCCTAAAATTCTACTTCATTATTGATGTCCCTCAACAAATATGCATAAAATAAATCTTTTGAAAGGGTCTTCAAAAAATTTAAGCCAATGCATTAAATAGGTGTCATGCCAGACTATGACGTTGGTCATCATATTCCTAGCTTGTTCCAAAATGAGAGATTTGAAAATTGTTCAACAAAAATGACTCGAAAAAGATGTGGTCAAATGAAATCCCATGACTCCAAGATATGGGGAAAAATGCTTTTGCAAGAAAATTAACATGGAGCCATGCAGATAGAGTGGATGGGATTTGTAAATACTTGAATGCATGGCATGAATGGCTATAATATCATTACACATAGAATTGATCATTATGTCTACATGGTTGACATTCTTGGCTATGTTGGGTATCTCAAAGAGACTCTAAACTTTATCAAAAATAGCCAATTAAATTTGTGTTGGTTGTGTGGATGCATTTGTTTGGTTCCTCTAGAGCACAATAAGAAGAAGGGGCAATACCCTTCCAATATGTATTGACTACCCCACTGCAATCAAGTTTATCTCCAATATTGATGCAAGAAAAGTATTGTTAGAGATGTAGTTCAATTCCATTATTTGAAGAAAGGACACTATTCTTGTAGAGGTTCATTGTATTATGTTTTGATCATATTAAATTTGTCATTTGGGATTGCATTACAAATAAAAAGTTATATAGATGCACATTTATATATACTCTTTCATATTGTCTCAATTATGAATAGATATTTATAATGTGGCTTCCTATTTCTTATGAGTGTTAATATGTTTATGATCTTAAATTTTTCTTGAAGTTAATTTGATTTAAATTTGTATGTTTTGAATTTAACCAAATTGTTAAAAAAAATTGTTATTTTTTATTATATTATAATTGAATCTATGTTGGTACTTCAAAAAACTTGCATGTTGAGATTTAGAGGTTAGAGAAGAGAATATAATCACAATTATATATTACACTTAATAACACTGAATGGAATGGATGAGAACAACTTACAAGGAGGCCATTCAACAAACATGAATTTAATAGATGTGATACATGAGGTACTTTGCAAATTATATTGTCAAACTGTGATACAAAAATCTCAACATTTCACACTTCAAGTAGACAAATTACAGTTCAGAATCATCACAATGTGAGGTTGCGAAATGGAGGGAAGACAATCTTCAAAATATAGTCAACAACTTCAAAGTATTTCTTGCTCCACCTCCTTGCTGTTACAAGCAATGCAATCACCCCTCCCAACCCCACTCCATAAAGCAATCCCACTGTGATTTCAAACCATGGAATTTCTCTGTTTTTCTCTTCTTTATTATTAAATAATAAATGAGGAGCAAATTCTGGCCAAGAGCAATTCTTCGGAAGTGGACAATTCCATAAATTGGGATTACCTGAGTATGTTGACTCTCCAAATGTGGTCATGTGCTCTCCTTGTGGTATCTTGCTGATAAATTATTGTTGGACAAGTTTAAGACACCCAAAGAGCTTAGAGAATTGAGCTCCTCAGGTATTTTTCCAGAAAATTTGTTTGTAGAGAGGTCCAACGATTCCAGCTGAAGCATTGCACCAAGACTATGTGGAAGACTTCCACTCAGATGGTTTGTGGAGAGATTGAGAAACACTAACCCCTTCAACTTTCCAAATTCTGAAGGAACACTTCCATTCAATTCATTGTGTGACAAATCTATAGATGTGAGGGTGGAGAGAATATATGTGTAGTGCTCCTCTCTTGCCTTGGCCATCAAATCTACTCCAGCGGAATAGATTTGGTAATATCTCATAAAGACTGTTATGGTCAACACAGAGGCTTGCTGGGTTGTTGTGGCCATTGCTTGCAAGGATGAAATCTTTGCGTGGGATAAATCCTGATAAATGATTAAATGAAAGATCCAAGATCTGGAGGTACTTCAATTTTTGAATTTCTGAAGGAATGCTGCCGCTAAAAACATTCCCCTTCATCACCAACACTCTTAGCTCTGACAGGTTTCCAATTGACTTTGGAATTCGGCCCTGAAATGAGTTTTGCCCAATATCAAGTATTTGCAATCCTGTAGAATTTGCTAAAGGGGGAAAGTCCCACTGAGGTTATTATTATGAATGACTAGTGAGTAAAGACTGAGCTTCCCAAGTTCAAAGGGTAAAGATCCTTCAAAATAATTGTTTCCCAAATTCAGTATTTTAAGGGAAGAACAATTACCTAAACTCGGAGGGACGGTTCCTGTTAAACTGTTATTGGCTAGATTTAGCATTTGAAGATGAAAAAAATCCCCAAACTTGGAGGAATATTTCCGGTCAACAAATTGTCATTGAGCAGAAGTACTTCTATTCTAAGCCACATTGATGCCCATGGTATCTTTCCCTTCAGTGCATTCTTAGACAAGTCCACTACACTCAAATTCAATCCTGCCTTCCCAAAAGACAAACTTTCTAGATAATTTGCTGAAAGATTTACATAATATAAGGAGGTCGAAATATCCCATATCCAAGATGGAATCAGTCCGACAAGACTGTTGTTAGCCAATGTTAAGTCTTCTAGATTGAGGAATTGCGTTGAAATCCATGGTGGAATTTGGCCATTAATATTACATGATGTCAAATCTAAAGTAGATAATTGGAATGGAGGAATCCAGGCTGGGCTAATATTCAATACACAGTTGGATAATGACAAGTCATCTAATAATCTGGTAAGGTTGTGAAAAAAAACTTCTGAAATTGTCAAATGATGGTTAAAAGAGAGACTTAGACCAAACAAAGAAGGGGGCAATATTGAGGATGAAAAGCTTTCATTGAATGCATTGTTTTTGGCATAGAGTCTCGTTAGGGAGGATAGCATACCAAATGTTGAAGGAAGAGCACCACTTAGACGGTTGTACGAAATATCCAATTCCTCGAGCGAGGACCGATTGCCTAAGGAATATGGGATTTGACCATCTAATTGATTATTATAAAGATCCAATCTCTCTAGTGAGGAAAGATTTCCCAAGGAATATGGGATTTGACCATCTAATTGATTTCATGCAGATACAAGGCGCTGAGCAATGAGAGATTTCCCAAAGAACAGGGGATCTTACCGCTCAATTTATTCCCGGAAAGGGATAAGAATTCTAAAAAAGAGAGACCCCCCAAAGAAGGTGGAATGCTTCCAGTTAGTTGATTGTCATCAAGGTGAATGTCAGTGAGAGAAGTAAGGTTTCCCAGACAGGAAGGCAGACTTCCACTCAGTTGGTTTTCACTAAGATCCAGCATATTCAGTCTGGTAAGCAGACATATAGCAGGGGGTATTATCCCACTCAACCCATTGTCATATAAGGACAGACTTTGAAGATGAGAAAGGTTTCCCAGACAGGAAGGCAGACTTCCTCCAGTTGAAGACAGAAATAGAACCAAGATCCTCATATTACAGTCTGTGCTAATTGCAGACATATAGCAACAGTCGGATTATCCTCCACGAACTGAAAGGTATTTGATTTAAGGACAGACTTTGAAGATAAGAGAGAGCTTCAGATTCGTTTCCCAGCAGAGAAGGCAAGAGTACCTCCTACTGTTGACGTCATACCATCATAAATACTAACATTAACTACATGTTTGTGCTCATTGCATTCAATTCCATCCCACTTGCAACAGTCGGATCCATTCCTCCACGAACTGAGAAAGCCTAAGGAGTCATTTGTGGTGGCTTTGAAGGAAAGCAGAGTTTCAGATTCGTGTTGAGGACATGCGAGACAGAGGCTTAGATTGGCAAAGATAATAACAGAAACTGCAATACTAAACAGGACACGAGTAGTCATCATAACAATATAAACACACAGGGCTCGATTAGCTGATGATTATTTTGATTGTGGCATGTGGGGTATATATATAGGTAAACGTAGAGTAAATTGAGGGAACATTCCTCGAAATGGAAATTGTAAAAATTCGTAGACACATATTCACATTAATCCGTATGTTTGAGATATTTTTTGGACATGTATGGAAATTTCATCGGTGATTACCACAAATGTCTATTTATTTATTTTGTCCTGTTCAATATATATATATATATAGATATTTTTGGACATGTATAAATTTATATATTTATATATCTATTTATTTATTTGATATTTTTGGACATGTATGGAAATTTCGTTGGTGTTTAGCACAAATGTCTATTTATTTATTTTGTCTTGTTGTGTGTGTGTGCGCATGCATGCGCGCGCTTTGCTTTACGGATGTGTTAAATTGAACAAACAAACAAAAAAATATATAATTAGAGCAGGTTTAAAATTTACTCTCATTTAGAATTTTTAATGTTATAAGGCATAAAATAGTTTGTAGGTTATAAATATGACCAATATTTCATGTATGTTTAATTCAATCTAATAATAATCTATATTAAGAAGTTGTTCCACATAATGGTGTGGAGGGTCACAATCCACAAATAAATGGTTTTTTACTTATCTCTAGTTGTTCTTACTCTAGATTTCAATGGTGTTTTTAATTCATATTTTTCAAAACACTCTTAATTGTTAAAATTTATTACCTTGCTTCCTACTAAATATATTTATTTGTCACTTTTTAATGATTTATCTTTGTCGAACGGAGGGGTGGGTCAATATCCATGGGTTGGCCCGAGAGAGCAATCATGGAAACCAAACCAACTGTATAGATATATGTCTTCTAGATCCAGCATATACACTACAAATTAGGGGGGCCATATAGTTAGATAGGGGTCCCGAATCAGTATAATATGTTGACATATTGAGCCTTTTGAAAGTGCATGCATCAAGGGGTTTACTGAGAAAGGGTTTCCATCATTTGTAACACCTCATGAGAGATCATTGTAACACTTTTTCTTGACTTCTATTACTACTGTACCACCATTTTATAACTCAAAACTACCTTTTTTTACAAAACCTTCATATCACTTTTCAATAACCCTTCATATCACCTTCCCATATGCTCAGTCTATCTTAATTCATCCTTAATTCTCTCCACTCCCCCCTTTTTTTATTGGACCGATTACAACAAATCTCATTGACTAGGGTTGATGATGTCTGGTAGAAGACCCTATCCAACTGACATGATCAGTTATGGTTGATGGCACCAAATAAAATTCAAAGCTACAACTTTAGATTATATCCCTATATTTATAGACAATATTATTGTCAATTCTCAAATATATCATCAAATAGTCTACTTTGGTCATACTCACAAATTTACGATTAAAAGGAATAGGTTTAAGGGTTTAATTGAGGTTACACTTGGAGGTCATCATGTAAGAACATTAGGTTACTACAAGTATCAAAAATAGGAATTGATCCAATGAGACATACCTTAGTTTTTATTGCACCCAATTTTAATCTACTTAGGCCTTCTTTCTATCCCTCTTAAAATTCACCTACAATAATCTTTTATAAGGTACTACAACTAAAGAGACGCATTAGTATGATGATAGAATCCACATATGTTATGTATCCCTATATAAAATCTTTCTTTTGTGTGGTTTGATTATTGTTATGTATATCACAGTGTCGAAAATTGAAGAAAAATATATTGTTAAATATAAGTAACATTCAATAATAATAGTATTAATAAGGGAAAAAGAAATTATGTCAATCAAAAAGAAATTGATGGTCTTTAATTGACTTAGATTGGAACTACCCATTGTTGACTCCCAAAATAACACCCTTGGGAGATGAGCAACTAACCTGAGTGGGCTGACTTTGAGAGAGTTATGAACAATGAATTTTTTTGTCGTTGATAATCGGGGATTTGTTCAACACTCAACTCAATGACTCAAATCAAGGAAGTGTTCAGGAGGCACCTTCACACAGGGTATGGATTTACCCTGCTACTTTTGGGTCTGTATGGACCAAGGTGAGAGAACCTAGTTGGGGGATCTAAATAAAGGAAAGGATTTCAAGGCTCGGTTTCCTTTATAGCTGGTGTAAATCAATTTGAAGCAAGTGCAACCATGGATACAACACTTCTCTCAAGATTTATTGTAAGCACTTGACAATCAAACATAGAGCCAAAGGCATTAAACAACTTCAGATATTCAATTTTGCATAACAGTTTAGACCAAGGTTGTTTTTAGTGATATTAGATCACAGACTTGGCAGGATTTTTAGCAAAGCTTATTGGTAATGGAAAAATTTAAAGCTCAACTTTGCAAAATAAGCATATGTTTGGTTTGCAGGTATGATATGCTTAGTAGGTATGTAGATAACTGGGTTTTTTGTTATTTAATTGATATTTGGAGGGGAAAGGGAAGTTACTTTTATGACCTTGGTATAATAGTGTTCCCATGGAAAGAATCTATCCTTGAATACAATGCTTGAAAGGAACAATCAATTTGACACAATATGAGAAATAACATTTACATTCATTGATACTCAATTAGCACAAATGTTGTCTACAGATCTTCCCAATCCTAACTATAAATCATGGAGTTAGAGCTAAGATAAATCACTTGTTATATTTGTCTTATACACCCAAAAGAACCTTAAGGGAATTACAAGAATTTTTTAAAAGTGATGTTGCCTATAGGATTTTACAACTGATTTTAACCATTGCAAAAAATACACTATTCTGCAATAATCTCACAGTGACCAGAGGAATACAACGGCTAAGAAAGACCCTTGTGTACTTGAAAAAGTAAAGTCACTGCAAGATAGTAACAGAAACAATATTGTCTCTTTCATTCATTCCAAGCATGAGAAATAGGAAAGTATAGCTTGATCAAAACAGTCATAATCTTATTCATGTAAGTTTTGGTTAGGGGACATAAAAAAATTCCTTCAAAACCTGTGAATGGTCGTACAACACAACCACCTTAGCTCTTCCTTATAAAACTCACTACATACAAATGTTTTGCAAGAAACTACAAACTAGAACCTAAAACTTTTAATATGAAATTCAACAACTACCCCCCAATCCACCTCCTTTCACAAAATGACATATTGCTACAATAAAGAGCAAATAAGATAAAGAAGAAAAATATGATTTATTTCTTCAACCACCAACAAGACACATCAAACTCTTGGAAAAAATCATGGGCACCCTGTCAAACTCATCCCCCAATGTCCTTTATATTGTAGAAGAAGGAAATAAGATAAATCATATCAAATTTTGGGTGGTTGAGCATTTGGAACTACACATTAATGGCTTGAGCCATATTTTTCCCTTTTTCTCCCTTGAAATTCCATCAAAATATGATTTTGATGATTCCAAAATGAAGAGCTTAAGAAGACCTTTCCATCCATATAAATTTTGTGAGATTTGGAGCAAGGAGTCGATAGATATTGCTTTCATAAGTTTTACATGTCAGGATGAATAAGAGAATGACACCTAGCAGCCTTTGATTAGCTTGGTGACTTCCTCTGCCGATGTGTACATTTCTATTCCTTCCACCATGTGTCTGTCTTTGGTTGGGTCACGGGATCGGGCTTTACTTTCCTGCTTTTCCTTCATTTATGTTGGTTTTATGAAATTTTTATGTATTAAAAAATACAAACCAATAAGACTCTTCCATGTTCCTTCGCAATGTTCCTTTTTAAAGCCCTTTAACTAACCATTTTCAAGTATGAGCCAATGAGAAGGCTCCACGTACTTCGCATGTCTATCCTTTTGATAGCTCCCTTTGATATCCGTGAAATAACAACCAATGAGGAAGCTCCACGCCTTTATGCATTGTCAGACTCATGATAGCATCATCTAACAATTGTGAAGTGTGAGCCGATGAGAAAGCTCCACGTACTTTGTAATGTCAGTATTTCTTTAATCTTCCTCTTCCCTCTATGAAACATTGACCAATAAGGAATCCCCATGCCTTTCACAATGTCAAACCTTTTGAATCTCTTGAATGACAACTATGAAGTGTGAGCCAATAGGAAAGCTCCATTTCCTTCGTGTTGTCAAAAATTTATCAGACTAGCCTTATCCTTCGCATTTTTCATACCTGTGAAAGGAGAGCCAATAAAAAAGTTCCACGTAGCCTCGGGCTTGTCAGACTTGTCAGGCCTTAAAGGCTTCGCATCACAACCTTATACTTCTTCCGGACTTAGAAAATTTTGCTCTTTGAAGATTTCCACTTGTCCTCTTTCAACTTCAGTGACCTTTTCTTAACCGTGTCATGATACGGACCCGAAAAATTATGAACTTAGGTTTAATCTAGGGATTGGAGTCTAGATGAGCCCATCACCTTAGGAATTTTCGAATGCTGACATGTAGCCTTCCTCCGATTGTTGATCTATTGCCATGTGGCCCTGCTGATGCTGACACTGAATTTGACAGGAAAACGAATGTCTGTCTACCTATTATAAACAACCCGCCAATGTTTTAAATTGTGCTTCCCGTCGGTTTTTGAATGCCAATGGTCAGTACTTTCGGGAAATGGAATTTGATGGTCGTTTGTACGTCTCAGGCCTGTTTAAATGGTGAAGTCCTTTTTGAATGAATTTTTCAACCATTCCTTGATCTTTATACTTTGTCATCGGGTTGCATGTTTTTGGACCTTCAGAGCTTCAAACTTTTGGAGTAGTTTAGATCATTTTATTGTTGATTTATAGGTCCTTATGAAAGATGCATGACACAATCCCCGGTGTTCAAGCGGCTCTTAAAATGAGAAAATTCCAAGGCAAATTTCTCCTCTTGATCTTGAATTTGTATGCACATAGTAGACAAGATAACCAATTTGTCATTAGTGCAAAATAAAAATAAACATAATGATCATTCTAGAATAACATAGAATCTCACGCTTTCCAAATATGAAATAAAATGCAAGGTCTAAATAGTTTCCATAGAGTATCAATATAATGACGCCACATGATGAAAACCTTAAACAAGGCTAGACACCAATGGAAGAATTCAAGTTGGAAGGGTTTAAAAATCGAATGAATCTAAGAGCAGATGGCCTAGGCATGGGCGCAAGACCAAAATAAATGCTTAAAATATTCAGGTTTGGAATAAAAAGGGCATTTAGGATTGGGATGCCAATGTGACTTAATTTTTCGCTGATGGGAAGGACTTGATAAATAAGACACCACATAAAATGATTAACTTTGGGCTCCATAGAAAGAATTCCAAGCACGGGAATGTCTGCAAGCCAGGTGGAATGAGCAGAGTGTAAGCCCCAATGAAGCATTAAGTTTTGAAATGGTATTCGAGAGAGAACTCAAAAGTTGGTAAATGGTGTCGGCATTATAGTAGAGGAATGCAATCTCTTGATTCTATCTCCAGTCCCGCCACCATGCATCCGAGGGTTTAAACCCAAGCTTATAGATCATAACGTCTGACATCAACTCTTGAATTATGTAGATAGAAGGGAGGTATGAATTGGAAAGATTAAATTTCATCTTGAGATCAGGCCATGGTATACAGTCTCTATAGGAGATCATATCTAAATGGTGTGAATTCCTTTGTGAGAGAGTCGAAGAGCTTTGATTCCCGGAGTTTCCGCAAGTGGAATACTATTATTAGTGATGATGGGAGACCACCATATGCTATAAGAATTGAATGAGATCCCAGTATGAAATCCTTTTCCAATCCAAATTATTACACGTTTCACCAATTTGAATGCTTTCCATATGCTTTTGGCCACGAAAGTGTAGGGAATTTTGACCAGACCCTAGTGATAATCAAGGTGTGCATCTCGATATTGTTCCAGAAAAAATTTCTAGTAGGGAGCACTAGAAGCAATACAATGTCAAAGTATGATTTACCAGGATTGATTGCATGAGATACATTGCATGACCCATTTAGAAAATAAAGCGACACTTTTCCTGTATACATCAATAATTCTCATACCTCCTTGATCGCAGGGAGACAACAGACATCCCAAGCCACCCGATGAAAGCCGATAAACCAAACTTTTACACCAAAGGTAGTCCCAAAGTAGCTTGGCATTCTTGGAAAAAGAGGCACAAGAAGGACACCAACCAACAGAATAATAAATATGGGTGGCGGCCAGAATCTTAGTACACACCTAGAATTTACCAATGAGAGAGAGAGGTTTAGGAAACCACCGAGAAAATTTGTGTTTGCCTATGTCAATCACATACTTCCATAGCGTGGCTGAGTCATTGTCAAAGGAAAAAGGAATGCCCAAGAATTTAAATTGTTTTCCTCTTCTAATCCATTTCCGGGTAAGCTTTCAACCAATATAGCATTGGAAAGCATCTCTGTTTCTAGCCCAACGTCTTATCCATCTGAATGTTGGATCCTGAAGCAAGGCAACAAGTATCTAGGAAGTCAAACATCATAGCCACCTTCTGTTCAGACTCAACCAGAGTTAGAAAGGAATCATCAACGAAATGCCTATTAATAATTTGCATCGCATGATCCAGAAGGAAAATCTCCTGAATGTGACCTTGATTAGCACAATGAGAAATAAGATAACCTAAGGCGTCAACAACAAGAATGAACAAGGCAGACGTAAGAGGGCACCCTTTCTGATAGAGCAGAAGAGGCCAATCACAGGTGACTTATGACCATTGATGTTTAGGAAAGCATACATATTGGAAAATAGAGTTTGGGTTGCTGAAGTGAAGAATTTTCCAAAACCTAAAGCTGTGATCATAGCAAAAATGAATGGACACTCAATGCAATCATAGGCCTTTTTAAAATCAATTTTGAGAAATAATGGACGCTGTAGAGAAATTCGAGCACATTCCATTCCCTCCCAAATAGCTATAAGATTATCCAAAATGTATCGGCCTTTTACAAAATCGGTCTACTCAAGGAGAACAATTTTTGGTAACAGATCAACAACACGAGGAGTTAGCGCCTTAGCAATAATTTTGTAGGAGACATTTAATAGGGTGATAGGTCTCCAACTAGTTATCTTCTCTAGATCTCCATCCTTAGGAATAAATTTGATGTTGCCTTGATTGATGAATCTCCCAAGAGAATTGGATTATAGAGCTTCATTATAGACATGAAACAAATCAAGGCTAACAAAATAGCAGATTGCTTTGTAAAATTCATAGGAAAGCCATCCAATCCTTGAGACTTATCATCTAACAGGAACAACAGGGCTGGCATAGATCTCATCCAAAGAAAGAAGGAATTACAATGGTCCCGCTCCTTCAGAGAAATCTTGACTAACACAACCTCAATACATTGTTGTAATGTGGCATCTCGCTCAATCGAAGCCTCTTGAGCTTGGAAGACTAACCAATAATGCTAAACAAAGGCAATAGAAATTTCAAGCAACTTTGTGAGCCACTGATGCAAATCATGGATAGTTTTGATCTGTTGATGAGCATGCTTGGCTTAGAGGGATTTGAAGAAGTGTGTTGATGTTTTGTCTCCCACCTTAAGCTAGTGATGCCTTGACCGGATCTGCGCACCATGGATTGAATGAGATTCAATGAACTTAAAATTTTGTCAAATTTTAGCAGCCATAATCTAAAAGGGAATATCAAAAGGGTTGGCCTCAAGAAAAAGTGAGATCCTTCTAAATGTTTTTTTACAATCTGAGTCTGCTCGTTTATGAACTAAAGCAACTTCCGTTGCCGAAATGGTAGAGGAAATGGGTGGTGCATTGAGTCGCCGCTTCCCACCACTTCTTTCAACTAACAATGAACAATGGACATGGTGCCATGTTCCAAATCTTAGTTATAATTGAGATCACCCCAAATGACTTAGCAAAGAGACGTTAAAGAAGGAATTGATTTAAAGGGACTTTCTAAGGGGGCTCGCACTAATTAACCTTAAATGAGATCGATGATGATCTGATAAAAGAACATGTGACCACACTGACAAGGGAGGAGCCTTACATGTCAAAATCAAATATAATATGATGTGAAAGAAGTACACGATCAAGCCTTTTCAAAACCCGATCATTTCCTTCTCAAATATTGGTCCAAGTATACCAAGCATAGGCCTTAAATTCTTACCCTCAACTGAGCAATGGATCAGAAAGTCCTCAATGGATTTTAAAGAAATACCAAGTTGCGTGCTCACCAACATACCAATGCATACGGAGGGTGTCGAATTTATCATCCGGATGTTCTATCATATTAAAGTCGCCACATGCCAACCAATAAGCTAAAGGTAAGTTATCACCTAACCATTCCATAAATTTGTTCTTTCAGAGCAATCATTAGGAACATAAACTTATAGAATACTAAAAGAGAAATCAATAATTGTCATTACCACCCACATGACCCAATTTGAAGGATCTTGGCCCAAGGAGATGATTTAGGCCAAGAATTTTGGTGCTATGGAAATGCTTCTCACAACCTTTTCCATCAATATGCTCAGTATGAAAATGTGAAAAAGCTAGGGCAATACAAGTTAGTGTATTTTGAAGCAAGAAACTAGAAATCTTAATTTCCTATAAACAAATAATATCAAGGTTGTTTAAATGCTAGAAATCTAAACAAACAGAGTATTTGTGAGAGGAATATGTAAGACCTCGAACATTCAATGAGATGAAATTCATGAAAAATTAGACATATAAAACTCCCCATATCCGTCTATAATACCATCCTCCGAGTGAAGAATGGAAAAATTGTTAGCAAGCAGGACCCGGTATGAATTAGGAAGCTAAACTTGAATGGAGTGGCGTTTGGCCCCATTATCTCCTTGCACGTTATAGGACACCTCCCGGGGTGGACTATGAGAGCGTCGCAGAGGAAGAGAAGTTGAAGTAAGATTCCTAGTATTCTTTGAACTTAAATGAAGAACACAGCTCTGCGAGGGTTTTGAAGGAATGGAAACTAACAAGCAGGGTGACTCTGAGCCCAACTCATCCTTAGATAGGGGGTGGGGGAAGGAGATTGGGTAGTCGAAACCATAGGAGTGGGTTTCGTACCAAAGCCCTTCTTATTCCTCAATGTAGTCCAACCATCAGTCGAGGGGTTAGCTTTGGGCTTGGAAAGTGTGGGTGGCATCACCGCCATCTTAGAATGAGCTAGTAGAGGAAAATCATGAATGTGGTGGTTTGGGGCTTGAAAGTGAAAACACATGTTGGGGAGGTTAAAATATACCACCTTTTGAGAGATATGTAAGGACCCAACTTGAATAACTAGGGGGTCCCACAAATATTTCACGAGGTCAACTTTGACACATACACAATTTTAGATGAGCATAAAAAACACTCTTGTTCATGGCATATCACCCTGCCAATGGGTTTCATTATCTCTGGAAGGAAATACCAAAGATGAACATGAAGACTAGGAAGTTTGATCCAAACTGGAATTTTCAACAAAACCTAGCTGGTGGGACTAAAATCGTGAGTCCATTGAGAAAGCACTAACATGGTATTTCCCAAATACCAAGAAACCACTTTAAAGAGGAGGGATTGGAGCTGAGAAGGCTCATGAAAGGAAAAGAGATAAAACCCTTTAGTGAGGTTCCAAATACCTGAAACCATAATATTGTTGTAATGTAGCCAAATTATGAATAAACCTGATATATTGTAAATAATATGAACTCCAAAAGAAAATAGATCTCCTTCTTTATTATTGAATAATGAATTATAATGTTTCCTAAATAGGAAAACAACTCCCAACTCGAGTTGCCAAGAAAACTCTAACTAACTCGACTAAATCTACTCTAGGTGGCGGAAATTACTATTTTTAGCAATTTACTAGAACTTGCTATTCTTAGTAAGTTCACATGCTTATTCGTATAGGCACAAAAATTGCCATGCATCTTCTACATCCCTAAATTAGAGGAATTGCCAACTTTCTAACTCATAATGCAACTAATAGACTAAAATTAACTAATGCCCAAAAATAGGAAAAAACCAAACTATAACTTAAATCCTAATTTTTGGCCTCAAGATGGCAGATTTAGGGCCCGAAAACGTGTCGAAAACTTGCCCCAACCGGTAGGGTGGGTTACCACTACGTTTGTCTCATCGAAACATGTGGTTTCAAAAACAAACGGACACTCGGAGCTCAAGTTATGACCTTGTCAAGTTCCTGCTAATTCTGGCGCATCATGTTGGAATCCCAATGGTTCTTTATCTAATTCTAAAGGTAGGATTATGAGGGAATGTGACCATAAAAAGAAGCAATAAGGCAATTATTACGATACCACTTGACCACATAGTCTAAACATTCATCGGAAATAACAACATCTAGGGAGGATTCAAAATCCATACCTCATCGTAGACTTTCGGACCAAATTTTTGCACACGTTTGGGAGTCATTTCACTACCAGTTGCAACAATCGTTGCATTGGAAGGAGAGTTGTCCATTTATATGCAAATCACCACCTCAACGGCGGAAAATAGGTGAGTTTTACTATGATATGACTGAGAGGAAAACCTTAGAAAAGCTAAAACAACACAAAACGTAGTCTTTAATTGACTTGACTTGACTTGGTGTAGAAGATTATAACACAATGTTTTTTTTTCATTACTCGATTTTCCACTTTCATAAAAATGGAAATTATTATTCTTGTTGGTGAAATGTGGCCTTAGTGATTATACTAGCAATCACACGTGAGGTGTGCGATGTTAACGCCGAAAGGGAAATATTGGTGAGTAGAAAAAGAAATTGAAATAGACAACAAAGCACCGAGTAATGATCAAATTTGACGAAGTGAAATAAAGGAAAAGTAGGCGGGCAGAATGAATTGTCGTAAACAATGTCGACGATAGACCCAGTAGCACCATGTACAAGACAAGTTTGAATCCATAAATTTATAGAAAGCATGACTTTCTTGTTGGCGCAAAGAAAAATGTAATGTTGCAATTGATCCATAGTCAGCTTATGATGAGTTAGTATACTTGGTGTTCTAAGCAATGGATCTAACAACGGGAGAGTAAATGTCTTTCAACAATTGAAGGTTATGGTTGTCTAGCTCGTCATCAATTGCTATCAGTACTTGTAGCTATTGGGAAAATACACAATTTCTTTATTTTCTGGTTTGTTTTTCTTTGTTGCATCACTTTGATGCTTCTCCTCCTCCTTTTTCTCACTCTATTTTTGCGCCGCACGCTACAGTTTAGGCCTCCATATATGGAAAACTTGTTTTTGTGGTCACCACAGAGCCTAAAAATATGAGAATCATGAAGGTTATGGTTGTCTAACTCGTCATCAATTGCTATCAGTACTCGTATCTGTTGGGAGAATACGTGATTTATTTATTTTTTACTTTGTTTTTCTTCGTTACATCACTCCAACGCTTCTTCTTCTCCTTTTTCTCACCCTCTTTTTACATTGCACACTACATTTTAGGCCTTCACAGATGGAAAACTTGTTTTCTATGGTCACCATAGATCCCAAAAATATGAGCACATGTTGAAAATTATGTTCAGTAACTACCCAAAAGGCGTTTAGTATAAATGCATCTCCGACATTCTTCTGGGCGACGACATTCAAATGCCTCTCGGATCACCTTTCCACCCCAACTCAAACATCTTTTTCTTCATTGCTCTCTCCACAATATGTGCATGTTCAAGTTTGAGGTGGATTTGAGATGTTCAAAAATCAAACGCATGGAGCTCACCACAAAACATACCTTGTATGAGATATTGCTCAGGTAATTTTCTATGTTTCTCGCTCTTCATTCTTTTTCCCTATATTTTTTTACAGGTTCATCGCCCCTTCCATTGTCTAGAAAAGCATGAGATTTATGGGCATGAGGTCCGAGGGGAAGCTCAAAGAATCTATGTAAACCATCAATGTGTTTACAATGCAATCATGTGATGTAATCATTACCCAAGAGGAAATCCTTGGAGAAATTTTTTTAGACAAAACCCCAAATGAGGAAAATGATGCCTTATCGAAAAGCTTTGAAAATTTAAATCCTAACCCAGAAGAGCCATTGTCTTTGTCAATTGATCTTAAAAAGAACTCGCTATTCATCTAACTTAATGTGCAAGCTCCTAAGTTCGCTCCCAGAGTGCAATCACCATGACTCGTTCAAATGAATACAACCGCTTAGAGGTTTGTGTTTGTGGACTTCATGTTGCTGCCACCATAACTGTCATCGTTCGTCACAGTCCTCACCGCTCCAACTCAAACATTATCTTCTCAATTGAATACACCCACTTAGAGGAATGTGTTTGTGGACTTCACGTCGCATGGCTATCTAGTTGACGCAGAGAAAAATGTAATGTTGCAATTGATCCATAATCATCCTATTATAAGTCAATATGCTCGGTGTTATGAGCAATGGATATGGAAACGAGAGAGTAAATGTCTTTCAACAATTGAAGGTTATGGTTGTCTATTTTGTCATCAGTTTCTATCAATATTCATAGCTATTGGGTAAATACATGATTTCTTTTTTTTTTTTTTTTTTGTTGCATCACTCCAACGCTTCTTCTCCTCCTTTTGCTCACCCTCTTTTTGTGTCTCTCGCTACAATTTAGGCCTCTATGGATGGAAAACTTGTTGTATGTGGTCACCATAGATCCCAAAAATATGAGCATATTATGAAAACCATGTTTGGAAACTACCCATAAGGCATTCAAGATAAAATTCATCTCTGACATTTTTTTGGGCGATGACATCCTGAATGTGGACGGTGCAGAGGGGAGCACTTTGTAAAGAGCATGAGCTTTGTTCTACAATCCCTCACCTTTAAAACTCACATCATTCTCACCCTTCACCCCTCCATCAATGGGACACTGCTTCCACTACTCGCCGACACCTCTTGGGCTGCCCTTCCACCCCAGTTTGAACATCTTTTTCTTTGTTTCTCTCTCCACAATATGTGCATGCCCGAGTTTGAAGCAAATTTGGGATGTTTAGAAATCGACGCCTAGAGCTTGCCATTAAATAGGCCTTGGATGAGACAATGCTCAGAGTAATTTGCTATCTTTCTCGCTCTTCATTCTCTTTTCATATATTAATTTTTTTGTAGGTTCATTGCCCCTTCTGACATCTGGAAAAGCATGAGGTCTAATGGGAAGCTCAAAACATCCATGCAAACCATCAATACATTTACAACATAATCAGATGATGTAATCATTGCCCATGAGGAAATCCATGGATATTGTTTTGAGATAAAACCCTAAATGAGGGAAATGATGCCATGTAAAAAATATTTGAAATTTAAATCCTAACCCAGCAGAGGCATTGTCTTCATCGACTGCGTATGAAAATAACTCTTCATTCAGCTAGCTTAATGTGCAAGCTCCTAAGTTTGTTCCCAGAGTGCAATCATCATGACTCATTCAAATGAATATACCACTTAGAGGACTGTGTTTGTGGACTTCACGCCACCGCCACCGTGAATCGCCATCATTTTCATAGTCCTCGCCGCTCTAACTTGAGGATAATCTTGATGGTACCCAACAATCTACCATTAATTTGAACACCATAATTTCATGATATCATTACTGCTAGAGACAAACATGTATCATATATTATGGTCTAGATCCGCTTCAAGAGTGGCATGGTTGATAGAGCTAGAAGACCCAGTTTAATGTAATGGCATTTTCTGACAAATTATAGGAATTTGGTGAAATTTATAGTTATATCCAGATTTTGATAAAGAGTGGACTAGATGTTTAGTGTTGTTTGTGTTACATAAACTTCTCACCATCGACAATACGGGAAGGGTGTTTTGAAGTATTATTTGGGTGATTGTACATAACTAAATGGGATGTAAGCATGAGTAATGGTTTTACAAGAAAAAGTAATGTTTATGAAGTGGTCAATGTTGTTGGACATCAAGTAAGATGTGTCATACTTTAGGTACAAAATAGTTATTGAAATAGAGAATGTGTTTGGGAATTCCTATAACGATGATCATATTACAATATAGGTATAAGGATGATAGGGATGGTGAGTGAAAAATCATTCATCATCTTTATGTCAGGTAGTTTCATGAGGCTATAGGGTTCATCAGAGGCACAAGTTACATGACATCATGTTTAATTGCAATCAGGTACAACAACACAATTTGATTAATTATTCATAAGTATAGTACCTCAGTTGATGGGTTGTGATGGTTTTGTTGAATAACTTCAAATATTATTTTATCTTGATTACATTTTTTACCCCTTTGTGACAAATGGGCATTGGATGGATTTTATGATCTAAAACCTATACTATAATAATGCATATAGTTTTTCCCACCCTCACTGTATTTTGCAAATTGAACTTTGATGGATCCTCTAAAGGTAATCCTAGTTTATCGGGGGGGTGTATTATTAGAGATGAGTATGGGAAAGTGTTAGTTGCAGGTTTTTTCTCCTTGGTGGATGATACCTGTAACTTGGTTGAAGCTCAAGCTTTGTTGGAAGGAGTGAAATTAGTGGTGATTAAGGGATGCAAGCATCTTTGTATTGAAAACGATTCTCAAGTCATTCTTCATTCTATTAGGAAGGGGAGTTCAAAGAATTGGCCGTTAAATTTCTTCATTAATAATATCTTATTTTGGTTGGAGGAAATCAATTTTTGGAAAGCCTCTCATATTTATCGAGAGGCCAATATATTGGCCTATTTTTTGGCAAAAAAGGTATCGTTTCGAGGGAAGGGGAAATTATTTCTTCACATGTGAAAAATTGGGATGGAATAAGAGCCATCATAGTTGGGGATGGATGGCTAGGAAAAGATTAATTGCTCGTTGGCTTTGACACGTGTGTGAGGGCCTTAAGTAGAGGCCTATGCTTCCTTTCTATAGGTGTGTCAAATCTTTCAAGCTCGGTTTCTATCACGGTGACTTCTCTACCATAAGTGTTTTTAAGAGGAGAGAAACGAGAGATGACATTTTTAATGTGATCACTCAATCCCATTTACGGAAAATTTCAAGGTGGGTTCCTCCCTGTTTGCAATGCAATCAAAAGGATTATGGGGGTTAAATATGTTTTCAATTCAAAGTGAGCCGAGTTAATTCTAAAGTGGGTAAGTGCACCAAGTTGGGGGAAGGGGGTCTTAAGTGGATGCATGTTTTTGAAAAATAAAAATTTCAACTTGTATGAGTTTTTCAAAATAGTTACACTCAAAATTGGAAGATGTTGTAGAAATATGAATCGTAGCATTTTGAGTCTAGTTTCTAAACTACTAAATTTTATTGAAAACAAATAAGTTTAAGTGGGTCAAATAACTAAAATACCAACAGTGCTCCTATTTTTGTTAAAAAAACATAATAGAGTGACTTTCATGCCCCCACCATTTTTGAGCACCATTTAGTATTTTTGAAAACCCTTTGGTAGAAAGATAGATAGGAGCATCTAGTTTGTGTTAGAATTTTTTTTAGATTTTTTAGCGAGTATTTTTTTAAATGATTTTTCTAGTACATAAATTTTATGTTTTGAAAAATAACAGAGCTCCGACCATGCCCCCTAACTACCTTAAAAATATCAAAAATTAGTTTTTTTAATATGTATATAATTACACCTATTTTGTGCCTTTAAAAACTTTTATTCAATTTCGATGAGTCAAAAAAAAGATACACGACAAAAGATAGACATGTTTAAACTTTAAAAAATAGTTATAAAAAGGCATAGTTAAGAAAATAAATAATATGAAAACCTTGTATTTGTTATAAAAATTGAAAAATAATATTTATACAAAGAAGAAACTCTGTTTTACGTCGTGGTATAATTTTTTTAAAACAAATCAATCATTTGATGTTGATTGATCATGGTGGAAGTTGGATTTTTACATTTTTCTGTAAAACACGTGGTTTGATGTGTTTGTGCAGGTTCATGCCTCAGGCTTGGGGATCCAAACTAGATCCCAAGCCTTGAGGCATGTGTTGTAAAAGGTAAAAAGCATAACGTGCACACATTGTTTATATATTGTGGCCCCCAACGTCCCTTTCATCTCTTTCACGGGAATTCTACATACATTCTATTTGGTCTGCAATTTTACTGTACATTCTTGCATGATTTTTAGTAGTTCATTTTGTCCCCTACCCCACTAGTTGATTTTTTCTAATCATGGGCGATAAAATTCGAGCTAAGGACAAGAGGAAAGTCAAGAACAAGACACCAGAGCAATTGGAAGAGATGAGAATAAATAAATTGAAGAGAATGCAAAAACTTCGTGTAGGGAAAGGTACATCTACTATATCAAATGTAGCTAATGTATTAGAAAATGGGGATGAAATACATAATGAAAATGTAGAGAATAATGATTTTGCAATGAATAATGATTTTGCAATGAATAATGATATTAAATTGAATGATAATGTTGGTATGGATGAAGAAATTGATATGAATCCAATTGTTGAACCCTTACCTGAGAATCCAAATGTTAACCTTGAAATTTGTATGAAAACATTGAATGAAGAAAGTAACCTTGTAAACGAATCTTCACCTCTAAGAACACCTCCTTCCATTTTGTGAAGAAAACCAATTCACTTAATTAAAATTGATGAAAACATTATAAAACCAATGCCTAACAAAATGTCTAAAAGAAATGCAAGAAGAAAAGCTAGTGGAATTTGGGATAATTACTTTGAGAATTTAAATGACACACAAAGATGTCAATTATTTGTTACATTGATGAAATTAATTAAGATGAGACCTATAATGAAGACTTTGGGGTTAAGAACATCTAATGTTGTTGATCAAAATACGTCAATTGTTGAAAATATACATAAATCATACCAAACTGTAGGTGGCAAAAGATGCACCAAAGATAGTAATGCTACACGACGTGCACTTACTAATTGTATAGTAAGTGATAAAACAATTAATAAACTCTTGATTAGAAAAACAAGCATTACTTTGAAACTAAACAAAAAAACACTAATGAAAGCAATGAGAGACATAAACGTCTTGAGTCGAGTCATAACACTCGACTATTGAGATTTCTCTAGCAGACTTCCTCGAAAAGACAAGAATACATCTGATATTCTAAAAGAATTAATTGTAAAATTTTGGAATGATAACACAAGGGTGTCACCGAATAGAAGAGATATAATAAAAATAAGAATAGGTTATCATAATCTTGAATCGTGTGCAAAACATTTCTTAGATATGACTCAAACACAATTGTTCTCTAAGTTTAAGAATGAAAAGATTCTTTGAAATGAGCAAACCCTTTTATGTGAAAATCAATCACTCATGTACCCCTTGTTGTTGCAGACATCATGTTGAATTTTTAATGCATTATGATGTTTTTGTCAAATACATCATGTTTTGCATATTGACATCTTGTTGCAGGAGTGTGGATTAAATGTCCCACCAAAATATTCAAGGGAATTTATTCTGACAATATTTTGTGAAAAATCAACTAGACAATTTTTTTATAACAAAGCATGTTTGGATGGAACGTGCAATGTATGTGGTGGCATGCCAAATATGAAAAGGTGTATCCATGAGGAGAGTACATATTCAATAGGAAAAGAATTGGTTAGTTTCACCAAATATAAATCAGTGGCATATCAATTAAAAGATGGAAAAGAATCTAAGAGGTGTGAGTTTGTTACAAAACAATTACCTGTATCAGAATATATGGTCAAATTCATATAGAAATGTTTTTATGAGTATGCAAGGCACACACAATCTTGATGGTTGGATGAACAATTCAATTTAGGAAAGGACACATTCTCATTTTGTACTATTGTTTCAATAGTTGACTTCGCAGAGAATTACACATTGCAGCCACAAATAAAAGTTCAGTCTCAATATTATAACTCAGTGCAAGTTGTTATTTTCGTGCATATAACATTCATGCACTCTCCAAAAAGCATTGAGTAAGATCAAAAAATATTAAGAGAGTATAATTTCTACATCAGTGATGATCGGACACATTCTACAGAATATGTACAAGGGTGTTTCTAGTGTTTTATGTGAACTTGAATGAGAGGAACATTAGTTTCGATCAACATTACATTTGGTCAAACAACTGCACATCACAATTCAAGAATGCACGGATGTTTTATTGGCTAAGTAGGATGCAAAAAGAAATAAATGTACAACATATCTGGAGTTTTACTTGAGGCAGGGCATGGAAAAGGAGAGCATGATGGTGCAGGAGCATGTGTGAAAAGAGCACTTGCAAGAGAAGAGTTAAAGTTCAAGGATGGTGCTAAATTTACAGATGCAAAAAACATTGTTGATTGGTTTTTCAAGAATATGGGCCATGAATCTCAAGAGAGATCAACGGTTCATAGATATTTTTGGTTGATAGAGGAACAACATCTAGAAAACTTTGAAGATTGTATGATAGTTGTAGGATCAAGTGATATACACTCATTCTCGTAGTTCAGATGCGAATGCTTGGACTATTTATACTAGGTGCATGACATGTTTTTGTATATCATGCATTGATTTTGCATGGAATGAATGTGAGTCACAACAATGGGTGGATGAATGGACTTATAGACCTATAATTCCAATCAACACACATCAAGTTCCATGAGCATTACAACTTGCGGGGGTTTTCGGATCAAATGAAAACATCACCTGACTTTGACCAAGTCTTTGATTTAGTGCAACAAGGTACATACATATATGTACATGCCATGTTTTAGATTTATAAATTATTAAATGGTCAAATCTTAATGTATTTTAAATTTGACTTCAATTTTACTTTTTGATGTAGGGCACATTTTTGCAGTTATTGTGACGAAATTTAACGAAGAGGGAACATACTACTTCTTGTCTCATTGTGTAGAGGGGAAAAATTGACTTCCACAGTCATTGATGGTGAAGACCTTGAGTATCCCACTGGGTCAATGGTAGTCACTGGAACTTGGCTTCGACGATATCCTATCAAAAAATCAAACATTTGGTTGTTTGAAGACTATGAAGTACATCAAAAGATACTTCACTGTTCACATTTGGTCCTTACAAAAAATATTAAATTGATCAAATATCAAGGTTGGCCATTAAACAAGAATTTGTGGAAGGTTCGTGAATCAGATCATGAAGCAACTCTTTCTACTTGTCAAGAGTAGAGTTGATCCTTGCGGTTCATTGGATTAAATTTGCAAAGGTATGTTCTTCATGAATTTAATTTGAATATTTACTTAAATGATTTTGTTTAAATTTTGTATGATTTAAAGTTCTATTTAATTACTTACTAACATGTTTATGTAGGTTAGTAGTGCCAAAAAAGCTTCCACCTTCACGTGGTTTTCACTGTCAATAGAGAATTTATTATTCTCAAAGCCAAGTGAAGCTAAGAGAAATTAAATATTAGAAAGGAACAACAAACAAAAATTCTCATTTCACCACCTATATTGTAAAAATATCTTATTAAAATTCTCATTTCACCACCTATATTGTATGAACCACCTATATTATTCAGGTGATTAGTAATGGACAACCTTACACTAACTCAGACTACACTATTTCACGCGTTTGCAAATAATAGGACAACGAGAGAACAAAATAGAGATGGATAAAAACACGAGAATTTTTGTAGAGGGTCCCAACATGGAGGTTTCAGATCTGATGAGACGTCTCTAGGTGCGACAGAGTCTGAGAAATCACCAGTCAAAGATATAACATGTTTTGGTCTCAGGGCTCTTAAGGGACTATGCCCGAACGAGGTAGCTGAAAGCACGGGGAGCATAGAGAACCAAGAAAAATCCTCCACTAGTATTCACCAAGCCATCCAGACATGTTGGCGTAGACGGTTCGGTCCGATGAACTACCGTTTGCAAAATATAGCGTCTGACAGCCTTACACTGACTCAGACTACAGTATTTCGCACGTTTGCAAACAATAGGACAATGAGAGAACCAAATGGAGATGGATAAAACCATGATAGGATTTTGTAGAGGGCCCCAACATGGAGGTTTTCGGATCGATGAGACATCTCTAGGTGCCACGGAGTCCAAGAAATCACCCGTCAAAGATATAGCGTGTTTTGGTCTCAAGGCTCTTAAGGGACTACGCCCAGATGAGGTAGCCCGAAAGCATGGGGAGTGTACAGAGCCAAAAAAATCCTCCACTAGTGTTCACCAGGCCATTTGGATGTGTTGGCGTAGATGGGTTGGTTCCCACGAGCTACTTTGTTTGCAAAATATATCGTCGACTGACCTTACACTGACTCAAACTACACTATTTCGCATGTTTGCAAACAATAGGACAACGAGAACACCGAAAGGATATGGATAAAACTGCGAGATAATTTTGTAGAGGACCACGACGTGGAGGTTTTGGATCTGATGAGACATATTTAGGTGCCATGGAGTCTGAGAAATCACCTGTCGAAGATATAGCGTGTTTTGGTCTCATGGCTCTTAAGGGACTATGCCCGGATGCCCGAAATCACAGGGAATGTAGGTAACCAAAAAAAAATCCTCCACTAGTGTTCAACAGAGCCATCCCGGACGTGTTGGCGCATACGGTTCGGTCCCATGAGCTACCATTTGTAAAATATAGCGTCTAGTAGCCTTACACTGACTCAGACTACACTATTTCACGTGTTTGCAAACAATAGGACATCGAGATCACCGAAAGAAAATGGACAAAACCATGAGAGGCTTTCGTAGAGGGACATGACATGGAGGTTTCAGATCTAACAAGATGTCTCTAATTGCCACGGAGTCCGAGAAATCACTCATTGAAGATATAGTGTTTTTGGTCAGACAACCTTGAACAAAAGTCTATTTTACAAAAACTCATATAACTTGAACAAATGACCTAAATTTGACCTAAAATTTTGTAGGAAGCATCATGACACCTTCCTCTATCATCTCCCATAATTTCTAGAAAATAATAGTTCTACATTTTTTCTATCCCATCTCATTTGCATGCTACAATAGTGTAAGGTTGTTCGATGCAATGTTTTGCAAACGAAAGCTCTTAGCACTGAACCGACTGCACCAACACGTCGGGGTGACTAGGTAAACACTAGGGGAGGTGTCATTTTGGAGGCCAAAGCTCCAGGTGCTTCTGGACTACCTCGTCCGAGCGTAGTCCCTTGAGAGCCGTGAGACCAAAACATGGTATATCTTCGAAGGGTGATTTCACAAACTCTGTGGCACCTAAAGACATATCATCAGATCCAAAACCTCCATGTCGGGACCCTCTACGAAATCCTCTCGCAGTTTTATCCATCTCAATTTTTTTCTCTCGATGTCCTATTGTTTACAAATGCGTGAAATAGTGCAGTCTGAGTCAATGTAAGGCTGTTAGATGCTATATTTTGCAAACGGTAGCTCGTGGGACCAAACCATCTGCACCAACACATTTGGATGGCTTGATGAATGCTAGTGGAGGATTTTTTTTGGTTCCCTATGCTCCCCGTGCTTTTGAGCTACCTCGTCCGGGCGTAGTCCCTTAAGAGCCCTAAGACCAAAAAACACTATATCTTTGACAGATGATTTCTGCAGACTTCGTGTCACCTAGAGATGTCTCCTCATATACGAAACCTCCATGTCAGGGCCCTCTATGAAAGCTACTCACGGTTTTATCCATCTCCATTCGGTTCTCTCGTTGTCCTATTGTTTGCAAAAGCGCGAAATAGTGTAGTCTGAGTCAGTGTAAGGATGCCAGACGCTATATTTTGCAAACGGTAGCTCGTGGGACCAAACCATCTGTGCCAACACGTCCGGATGGCTTGGTGAATGCTAGTGGAGGCTTTTTTTGGTTCCCTACGCTCCCCGTGCTTTCAAACTACCTCATCTAGGTGTAGTCCCTTAAGAGCTTAAGACCAAAACACGTTATATTTTCAATAGCTGATTTCTCGAACTCCATGACACCTAGAGACATATCATCAGATCCAAAACCGCCACATCGAGGCCCTTTACGAAATCCTCTCGCGGTTTTATCCATATCCATTCGGTTCTCTCGTTGTCCTATTGTTTGCAAACGTGCGAAATAGTGTAGTATGAGTCAGTGTAAGGCTATCAGACTATATTTTGCAAACAATAACTCGTGGGACCAAAATATCTATGCCAACACATCCAGATGGCTTGGTAAATGCTAGTGGAGGATTTTTTTTTGGTTCCCTACGCTCCCGTGCTTTCAGGCAACCTCGTCCGGGCGTAGTCCCTTAAGAGCCCTAAGACCACAACACACTATATCTTTGATAGGTGATTTCTCGGACTCCGCGGCACCTAGAGACATATCATCATATCTAAAACCTCTAGGTCGGGACCCTCTATGAAATACTGTCATAGTTTTATCCATCTCCATTCGGTTCTCTCGTTGTCCTATTGTTTGTAAACGCGTGAAATAATGTAGTTTGAGTCAATGTATGGCTATCATATGCTATATTTTGCAAACGGTAGCTTGTGGGGCCAAACCATATGTGCCAACACATTTGGATGTCCTAGTGAATGCTAGTGGATAATTTTTTTGGTTTCCTTATGCTCTCTGTGCTTTCGGACTACCTCGTTCGTGCGTAGTCCCTTAAGAGCCTAAGACCAAAACACACTATATCTTCAACGAGTGATTTATACGACTCGTGGCACCTAGAAATTTGTCTTTAGATCCAAAAACTCCATGCCAAGGCCCTCTATGAAATCCTCTCACGGTTTTGTCCATATCCTTTCGGTGATCTCGTTGTCCTATTGTTTGCAAACACACGAAATAGTGTAGTCTATGTAAGTGCAAGGCTGCTAGACACTATATTTTGCAAAGGGTAGCTCATGGGACCAAACCGTCTGTGCTAACACATCTGGATGGCTTAGTGAACACTAGTGGAGGCTTTGTTTGGTTCCCTATGCTCCCCATGTGCTTTCGGACTACCTCGTCCGGGTTTAGTCCCTTAAGAGCCATGAGACCAAAACATGCTATATCTTCGACATGTGATTTCTCAGACTCCTGTGCACCTAGAGACATCTCGTCAAATCCAAAAACTCCATGTTAGAGCCCTCTACGAAAATATCTCACGGTTTTATCCATTTCCATTCGGTTCTCTCGTTGTCCTATTGTTTGTAAACACGAAATAGTGTAGTCTAAGTTAGTGTAAGGTTGTCGAACGCTATATTTTACAAACGGTAGTTCATGGGACTGAAGCATCTGGGCCAACACGTGCGGATGGCCTAATGAACACTAGTGGAGGATTTTTTTTGGTTCCATATGCTCCTCATGCTTTGGGCTACCTCGTCTGGGCGTAGTCCCTTAAGAGCACTGAGACCAAAATGCGCTATATCTTCGACAGTTGATTTCTTAGACTCTGTGGCACCTAGAGATGTCTCCTTAGATCCCAAACCTCCACATAAGGGCCCTCTACGAAATCCTCTCTTGGTTTTTTCCATATCATTTCGGTGATCTTGTTGTCGTATTCTTTGCAAACGCTCGAAATAGTGTAGTCTGAGTCAGTGTAAGGTTGCTAGACACTATATTTTGCAAACGGTAGCTCGTGAGACCGAACCGTCTGCACCAACATGTCTGGATGGCCTGGTGAATGCTAGTGGAGACTTTTTTTGGTTTTCTACGCTCCCCGTGCTTTCAGAATACCTTGTCCGGGTGTAGTCCCTTAAGAGCCCTAAGACCAAAACATGTTATATCTTCGACGGGTGATTTCTCACTCCGTGGCACCTAGAGACATATTATTAAATATGAAACCTCCATGTCAAGACCCTATACAAAATCCTCTCACTATTTTATCCATCTCCATTTTGTTCTCTCGTTGTCCTATTGTTTGTAAATGTGTGAAATAGTGTAGTCTAAGTCGGTTATGGTCTGCCAAATGCTATGATTTACAAACGGTAGCTTATGGGACCAAACGTCGGGCCAACATGTCTGAATGGCCTGGTGAATGCTAGTGGAGGATTTTTTTGTTCCCTACACTCCCGTGCTTTCGGGCTACCTCGTCCGGGCGTAGTCCCTTAAGAGCCCTGAGACCAAAACATGTTATATCTTCGACAAGTGATTTCTCGGACTCCGTGGCACCTAGAGACGTCTCGTCAAATCCAAAACCTCCATGTCGAGGTGCTCTCTACAAAAATTCACTCGTAGTTTTTTCCATATCCTTTTGGTGATCTCATTTTCCTATTGTTTGCAAACACACAAAATAGTGTAGTCTGAGTCAGTGTAAGGCTACTAGACGCTATATTTTGCAAACGGTAGCTCATGGGACCGAACCGTCTGTGCGCAAAAACATCTGGATGGCCTATTAAATTCTAGTGGAGGATTTTTTTTTTGGTTCCCTACGCTCCCGTGCTTTTAGGCTACCTCGTCCGGGCGTAGTCTCTTAAGAGCCCTGAGACCAAAACACGCTATATCTTCGATAGGTGATTTCTTGGACTCTGTGGCACCTAGAGATGTCTCGTCAGATAAAAACCTCCATGTCGAATCCCTCTATGAAATCCTCTCGTGGTTTTATCCATATCTATTTGGTTCTCTCGTTGTCCTATTGTTTGCAAACGCGTGAAATAGTGTAGTTTGAGTCAGTGTAAGGTTGCCGCGACGCTATTTTGCAAATGGTAGCACATGGGACCAAACCTTCTAGGTCAACACATCTGAATGGCCTGGTGAATGCTAGTGGAGGCTCTTTTTAGTTCCCTATGCTCCCCATGCTTTCGGGTTACCTCGTCTGGCATAGTCCCTTAAGAGCCCTGAGACCAAAACATGTTATATCTTCGACAGGTGATTTCTCATACTCCGTTACACCTAGAGATGTATAGTCGGATCCAAAACCTCCATGTCGGTCCCTCTAGGAAATCCTCTCACAGTTTTATCCATATCCATTTGGTGATCTCACTGTCCTATTGTTTGCAAACGTGTGAAATAGTGTAGTCTGAGTCAGTGTAAGGCTGTCAGATGCTATATTTTGCAAATGGTAGCTCGTGGTTCCTAATTGTCTATGCTAACATGTCCGGATGGCCTGGTGAATGCTATTGGAGGCTTTTTTTGGTTCCCTATGCTTCCCGTGATTTTGGGCTACCTCATCCGGGCGTAGTCCCTTAAGAGCCCTGAGACCAAAGCACGTTATACCTTCGACGGGTGATTTCTCGGACTCCGTGGCACCTAGAGACGTCTTGTCAAATCTGAAACCTCCTTGTTAGGGCCCTCTATGAAATTTTATCACGGTTTTATCCATCTCCCTTCGGTTCTCTCGATGTCTTATTGTTTACAAATGCACGAAATATTGCAGTCTGAGTCATGTAAGGCTACCTGATGCAATACTTTGAAAACGAAAGCTCTTGGTGCCAAACGACTAAGCCAACACGTCGTGGTGGCTAGGTAAGAGCTAGGGGAGGCTTTTTTTTGGTTCCCTAAACTCCCCATGCTTTTGGGCTACCTCATCCGGGTGTAGTCCCTTAAGAGCCCTGAGACCAAAACACGTTATATCTTCGACAGTGATTTCTTGGACTTCGTGGGACCTAGAATCATCTTGTCGATCCGACACCTTGTCTGGGAGTTCTTGTTTAATGAGTAGATTGGATTAAGAATGAATTTGATAGGGGAATGTCTAAGATCACACAGAAGTTATCAATCACCTAGTAAATCTTTCTTGTTTAGTTTTGAATAGGAGTCAGCTGGCCTACAACTTAGTGACCTTCCATTCATTGATAATTTATGCTATGATAAACCCATGGATGCTTTCAAAAGTTCCTTTAAGAGGATAGGGGTAGTCATCAAGCCTAGTGAAGGGTGTGATATGATTTCCAAATAACTTGAAATGCCTACATATTTAAAGGTAATAACACGAATTGGACATGATTAGACAATCAAGAATCATTGAGTGTCTGAATCAAAATTTCATTGCATCTAGAGACATTCTCAAGAATTGGAGTAATGTATATGGAGAGACATTCTCAAAATATCAACAGATGAAAGGCATCAAATTGTGATGACTCTCAGGTGTTTTAACAAGGGAGAAGACTAAGAAGCATAAAATAATGTAGTAAGTGCATGATAAGATAAGGAACCAGTATAAAGAGACCATGAGCAAGAAGAAGCGCAAGTAAGGTAAATACACATATACACATTGATAAATTGAATGAATAATTACTCATATTAGGTAATTCTTTATATACATACATTATATAAATATTGATTTCCAAAGTTTGATGCATATTATACATTGAAACTACTAGTACATGTACATCACCAATAAATGAAAAAATAATCCATAATGTCTTAAATATTGTCAAGTGCACATCATATTAGTTTCATGCAAACATAATCTCAGAAATGTAAGGTCTCATACAAAAATATCAAGTTCCAAATAGTATTTAATGTGCATAATAAATATAAAAATGCCCAAATAGGTCATATAACATCAAGTTCAAATGCTATATAGACGTACATACAATGCCATGCACATAGGCATACAAAAAAATGTCATGTAAGACATATATATATTTCCTAATCATCAAAATCTATCCTTCTTTTGGCCTTGCTCGAAGAAGGCCCTCCCTTAGACAAGATGGAGATCAATGAGATGAATTTGGATCGTCCGAGCCCATGCTATGAGTCCTCTTCTGCTGAATACTCACTTGTAGATGATCCTGTAAATGCAAACAATTTTTTTGTCAAAACTTAATTTATATATGTTTTCAACATGTATTTAAGACCATGCTAGAATGAAAGTATTTACATAAATACAAAAACTTACCGCAAGTTGTCGATCACACCAAATTTTCATCTCATGCTCAGATGAGTCATCGGGAGCTCTGGAGTACGAATGGGGTTACGAAGATGACGAGATGGAGGAGTCCATGCCCTTAAAGTCAAAATGGAGGGGGTTAAAGTTCCCTACATACACATAAGATCAAAAATCTAGCATTAGAATTAGTGAAAATAGAACTAAGTACATGTATGTGTAATGACAATATTTGAACTAATTTTATCAATGTAGAATTATTGTTTTTACCCCACCCCCTCCTATGAATCAAATGAACAGGGGCTGCTACCTATCTCACGTAACTCCTGCATATACACAATGAAGGACATTATCAACATAATTTAATAATTATACAATGAAATACATTACTAACATGTAATTTTACATAATATGAATTACCTAAGAAATTTAACAAAATTTACATGTTGTTTGAATACCTCAGTGAGTTGTTGCGCAGATGAAATCGCAACAGCAACATCTTTCTCTACTTGTCACGTAGAGATGGTGGGGTGTCTAGTGAAGTCAACATCTTTATCAAACATGTATCACGTGAGTTAGATGGACATACAAGAACACACATATATTTGACTTCAAAACTAATATATATATTTTACATGTATGTGAAAATTTTAAACAATTAACATTATAAATTAACTCTGTGAATGTATGTGTACGCATGGTGCTCTTCTATGGTTGGGATGAAGATGTGCCTCCCGTGCACTTTGTAATATATCAATGCATGTACATGTACAAATACAATTATTTCAAAATTTAACATATATATAAGTAAATCAAGTACTCCAAACTTTTTGTAACACACATAATAAAACATAACAAATACCTGTGAAGGTGATGCCGATGATTGTAATCCAAATGTCTCACTCAAAAATGCATCTGACATAGTGACATTATCGTGTGCACCCCTAGCACCAACTCCACCAAAATCAGTACGCATGAAAGTATCGTCCTCCTCGGGCCCCAAACATATGCTACCACATGACGAGAAAAGATGTGGCCTCATGCTAGTACTCCCTAAGGGAATACTCTGTGTACCTCCGCGAGCATCTAGCTTAGAAATCTCCCTCGTATGTCGAAAAAGGGTCGCAGATAGCCCTTGAAGTGCGTGGAGTGCATCAATCTCTACTGTATCCTTCACTACTTGCTTGAGAAAATAATCTCAAGGTGGGGGCATCTGTGGGGGACTCTACCTGCTGAATAGGTGCACATTGTGCACCTGGTTGATCTGTGCAGATCCTTTTCCTCGGCCCTGAAATCTCGAAATCAAAATAATTTGGGATCTCGTTGAGGATAAACTCACAATAGAGTTTCCTCGAAAGTATAGTGGCACCTCGTTGTTATTACAAGGTGGAAAATCAAACACCATCCACCATCGGTCCCAAAAATTATTTTTAATCAAATTATTATTGCACCAATGGATGGGAAACTATTTACATGACAACGGAACAAGAAAATTAGTGCGGGGGTCTATGAATAAGGTGCATATGAGGTCTTTTGTAATTTCTTTTTCTTTACATCCACATATGACAATTTGTTGGAATAATAAACCCTATAACCCTCTCTGTAAGTTTTCCAATGATCAATTTACCCCATGCCACATCAACTTGAGAAAGTAATGCCTCCAATGTGTTTGCAAGAGAGGCACAGTGGGGGTTTATAGATTGTGAATCCCTCATTCTTTTGATTAAATCCTCAATTTCAATTTTTTTTTCAACTATGTGGGTTGCTAATTCTTCTTGACTACGCAGGGATGTTGAGCAATTATGGGAGGGTTGGGAGGGATGACATTAATAACAGGGTTTGGTTGTGGTTGATTCCCTTGACCTCGAACTATAATAATAAAAATGTATTCAATTAAAATTCTACTCTATAATTATCATATTTCAATGCAATTTTGAGAAAATAATTGTGCCTACCTCTTCTCTGTGGTGCCATCATCGATTCATATCTTCCCGGTGATCCAAAAACGTTCCTTTGATCTTGAGATCCAATTGAATGAAAAAACACAAGGGAATGGTTAAGCTCTAAAACTCGCGTTTGAGGGAGATAAAATGATAGAGGCTTGGGCCTCTTTTTTTATTTATAGCATAAATAACGCGTACGCGTTATGCTTTGGTAAATCCCAAACCTAAAAATTTAAAATGTAATTGCATTATAATAGAATGCGTACGTTTTTTTTTTTTTTGGGTTTTCTCCACTTTTTGGCCCCCCAACTTCATGCACTTACCCAAGTTGCTTCAATTTTTATGTCAAATTTTCTTCTCATCAAACAAAACAGGGCTGAAAACCTAGATATTGCTCGTGTTTTCATCTCACCATCTCACAAAGTGGGATTAGATGAGGACGTGACAAATTGTAACATGTCCTCTTTCTTCCTATTCAAAGGCCATACGACTGAGGCGAGATGGGTGGAGAAGGGTTTGGAGGAGCAGATGGCAGATCGATACCACTCTCTCATTCGGTTTGTGTAGGTTTTGTATGATTTGTTTGTATCCAAAAGTCTTGGGACGTGTCGTCTTCCCCAACTAGGATCTATCAACAATCAAAGCCCTACTCGGTCACGTGCCTGCTAGGGTTCTTGCCCGAGGGATAATATTGGTATGACGTATTCTCTCCTGATAAAAATGGCCAAGGTGGGTGGTAGTCCTCATAGGATGGCAACTCGGAGGTGGAGCTCGGTGGGTCTTGCTTCCCCTTTTACCAATGTTTAGCAAGAAGTGATTGATATTTCAAATAACGATTAAGTCGGTTCGGTCATAATTTGTGGTTGTGGAGGTTTTTTTCAGCAGTTTTTGTCATTTGTATACTTCTATTTGTTGTTGGTTTGTTTTGGTTGGTGTTGTTTTGTTCGATCTCTTCTATGTTTGTAAGGGTGGGGTCCCACCAACCCCAATTCATAGCTCCAATTCAAAAGCGTTTAAAAATATAATGCATATAGTTTATGTTCCATGAAATAAAGATAATCTTAACTTTTAAAAATATAGAAGAAGATGTTAATAACAATAAAAATAAAAATAAAGTGCCAAAACTCCTAGAGGAGGAAACAATTCAACAAGAAAACAACTATCAAAATACATAATAGAATACTCAAAGGTGGAACATTATATTATGAGCATCCTCTTATATGCCAACTTATGAATATGCCATATAAGTTTTCCCATCCATTATATGCCAACTTTTGAATATTATATGGTTATCGTTCAAACTTAGTGTTAGATAAGAACATGGAAAGGAGCATCAAGATATCTTTTATAGTAACCTAAGTACCTCCATGGAAAGTTCATATATCATGAGCATATTCTTCATTATCATTAAAAATTATCCAAATTGTGATGATTAGGGTCATTGACGCGTTATTGGGGATTTAAGTACTTGATTTATTTTTCAATAAATAGTGTTTTCATAAATAGTGTATGCTACAAAAAAATTCAATTGGCACACAATAGTCCACCTCAAAATAGCTTTCACCTAAAAACACATAACTATAAAGACATAGGATGTGTGGAGATGTAACAAATTATGGATGAAAGACCATTATGAGAAAGTCTTCATATCTCAAAAAAAAAAATTGAATGTAGATACCTATTGGTGATATTGTACATATTTGAGAGGCTTGATAAATATTAAAAAGTTCATTTTTGAAAATGTTACACATTTTTGACAATTTAGGAGATCATTGTTAGAAATGGATAGTGCAACACATATGTACACCATGTACCAAAGACTACCCAAAGAAGATCATCTCAATCATGAAGGTACTTTATGATAAATAATATATCTTTTATGATGGGTAATATATTGATGTAGGAGCATATGAGGTGTATGAGAAATCTTGCATCACCAAATAATTTGTTATTTCTACTCCAACGGTCACAAAAATTATAGGTCACATGGTGGATATTAGAGATGTTAATATTGCATAATGATATCTTAATATATTTAGGTAGAAAAACCCAAGTTAAACTAATCAAAATGAGCCCTTAATTTATTAAAACCACATATGGGGTAGCTTATTAATGTTGAACATGATGTCAATATGGGCACCTTATTAATTACAATTAGAACTAGTTTTAGTTTTGTTTTTTTTTTTAGGAGATATTTTGGTTAGGTATAAAATTCTACTTTTGAAATCTATTTTTAGAATTATATTTTTTGACATATTCTATTTTTAGCACATTTTCAACCATCAAGTCAACTAGACTAACACAAAAATCATAATATCAACTAAGTCTTCTTCTACCTCTCATTACCAGTGCTTTATTTCATGTATTATCATGATTTTATTGCAATTAAATTTGGAAACTAATTGATTAGGACAATATCCCATAAATTAACTAACCCTCTTTTAACCAAATAGGTTAAATAATTTGGTGAACTTGAATGATCAAATCCTTCGCCTAATCTAAAGTCTTGCCAAGTTTCAATAGGTTAGGCCTATTGATTTCGACATCTTAGTTACTTTAAGGTTCATATTTACATTTTATTTTCATATCCATACCTAATTTTGTCTATTATCTAACCTAAACTTGATTTGCACAACATTTCCTAGGTTTTCATAGTCAATTCTACCCTTTGGGTCACCTTTTAGGGCGCTTAAATGCCAAATTACTTTTTTTTCATATCTTGAGTGTAAATGACTCGATATTCAAATTACTTTGAGGTTATTTTACATTTTTTCATTTTCAACAAAAAATCTTTTTGTTTGCCCTAATTTTCAGCACAGTTTTTGGAAATAAAATATTATAATTTTTTAATTAAGACATAATTAGAAAAATATACACTTTGGGAAAACCCTTTGAGTTTTAATTTCAATTTATCATATTCAAAATTACCTATTTTTATTTTGTAAAATTCAAATTCTATTTTGAGATATGGTCGTTTTATTTGTTTGGCGAAAATTGTCACACCCACAAATTACACACACAAATATAACAACAAAAATACAAGAATAATTTTTTTTACTTACATTGCTAGATACATGACACCACATGAGATCACTTAGGATAACACACAACACATGATACATTTTCACAAACATGAACCCACATAGATAACATGAAAACACATGATGCACATCAAAGCCACTTTTCCCAAATGACAAAGTACAAACAACAATCCAACTACAATATACATTTACAGTTAGGCACTTTCCACAAAACAACATTTCATGGTTACATATTTATTACAATATCATCTTCATTAATTGACCTTAATTATTTAAAGAGCACTTAACATGAAAACCTTCATTCCTCTTAAAACTAGGCTGCATTTTTTTACTTCATTTAACATTTTACCTATGATGGTTCCATTTGATTTTTCTCCTTTCTCTTATCACAATTAATTTATATAGCTTGATTGTTAATAGGAACATATAAACACACATGACTCTACCAATACTTGTCATAAGGATTCGTATCTAAGGATCATATATACTTGGTTTTGCATTATACTTACATTATGTAGTGCCCACTAGATTTTCTATCCCTTCCTAGGACTTGTTGACTCATATGAGTAGTTTGATTATTTCATATGAGACTTTGTCATTTGATTTTGATAGATTTTGATTTGCACTTGCTATGATTATTATCCTATGGTCTATGACATCATATTTGACAAGACACTTTTGAGATACTATATGATATTCAAGACATTGGTTATTTCATTCTGATTAGAGATGATGATACTAGGATGTTTTAGATTTGATGAATTATGTTGATATATGATGTTCATTAATGATTTTGACTTTGAGTTATAAATTGTGGATATTAGATCATGCTTATATATATCATTGGTAGAATAAATGTTGTGATATTTTATTTAGCTGATATTGTTTAGTCATATTTCATTTTGATTTATATGGATATTTTATCATGTCGAGCAGATTTGAGGTTTGCCTTGAGTGTGTAGGATTTGTAGGTAGCACCACTTGGTGAACATGGGACTCATTGGTAGCACTACAAAGGATGCCAACATTGTCATGTCGAACCTTTTTATCTCACCTTGTTTCATTTTGGCCATTGTTTGTAATTAGAAATTTTGGTTGATTTTTACATGTGATTTGATTTAATTATTTTGTTATACTTCCTAAGCTTCCTCTAGGACTTCAACCATGACCAAAAACCACCATTTGTAGACACAAAATTATGTACTTTAGACATTATTTAGTCTCGATCTCATACTACTATTTAGAAAGATCTTGAGTGAAGAAAGTACTAATTAACCCTCGTCTTTTGGTCATCTTATTTATTTCATCATTACCGACCTCTTACACCCATATGCCCAGTAAAATTCTATAATCCCATGTTATTTTAGCCTCAACTAGGGCACCCACATTAGTACTGGGGCACCCATCGGTGCCCTGGTCCCACTAGGGGCATCCCAGTCCTTTTGAACTTTCCCACCATCTTTTGGGCTCTTTTTAGCCGTTTTAGCTTCTTATCTTTTTGGTGGTCGACCATTTTGGGGTTAATTACGAAATTGGATCAATAGAACCCTATACATATAAAGTTATGAGACCATAATGAGGGACCAAACACTACCCACTACTATAATCCATCTAGAGTTGCATCCATCTATTACATTAGAGATCATTTGCATCCACATAGCTCCATCACGAAGCACACGACTAGGATATTTGCATCACACTTCATAGGGGAGGGATTATATTCTTCTTCATGTACACATTATATTACATTTTATACACGTATTTATTGCTCACTACTTCAAAAGGTGCGATTGGGACAAGAGCAACCTGGGCATGGAAAATTTTTGCACCACTTCCACCACATGGCTTGACAACGTGGGCTCCCATCCATTCCCTTTTAGAAAAATTTTACAGGTTAAAACAATCCTTTTTTTAATGTTTTGAGGAAAAAACATTCTTATCTTGGCATTGTAATATTTTTGGGCTCCTATTTTGCTTGTATTTAATGTCCTTCATTCATGTGTCAAAGATAGAGGGCGAGGTCTGGGGTTGGCAGGAGGCTAATCCCACCTCGCAAGAAAAACAAACCATATCTAAAATTTTATGCCATTTCAAATGAGTACCCACACGACACCCTTTGCACCCATTTCGGGAACTTTTAAAATCAGTTTGCAAAGTTTACTCGCATTTTCCATCAGTTGTGGGAATCGTATTTCTTCTATAACTTTTGACTCGCTACTCATTTTTGAGTGCTTATTAGTCAAATTTGCATGATTTATCACACATTATGTGATGATATTGTCAAATTTGTAAACTAACTACTTTATAAAGTGTCGACATTCTGGGGTCACTAGTACTCTTAGGTTTTGTATTACACACAAACACATTATCAATCGAGTTTGACATCTTGCATTTGTGCACCTTTCACTTTTGATTCCGCATCATGGAGGGTTCTCTTTCTAGACTTGAGCATTGTAGGATCACCTTACGCCTCCACTTCACTTCTTCGGGAGAGAGAGAACTATTCATTGGTGTGCTTCCATGGAATGCTACTTTGACTATGAGGCTCTTTCACCATTCTTACTTGGGCTAGTTCTTGCACCCATCATCATCATCCGGAGGAGATTTCTTGACACTTGCAACCATGTTTTTGGTCACATGATGATACATGTCTCTAGATCTCTCTGGTTTCAAGTGGTAGACTCAGATCCACCCCATCGTGTCTGGAGCATTCTTCAATCCCTCTATAGAGACCCTTCACATACTTCCACCATTTTGCTGATGTTGATTCATTGTCTCCTCTATTTCTTCATGTGATGACAGTTCCACTAACATAGACTCACTTGGTTATACTTTTGATGATGAGGATTGTGCACCCAGTTCTAATGTCGAGAGTACTACAGAGTTCTCTTCTCCTCCTTCTCTCACTATTCCAGAGAGTGTTGACACATCCCACATCTCATCATATATTGAGAAGTATCCTATTCGATCTCATACAGTCATCACACCCGCCTATTTTCCACCTTTAATGTGTGAGGCCCCTATCACTCCTCTACCTTCATTGATGACTCATACTTATTTGACATCGCTCTTCTATTTGTTGAGCCCCCTATTAGGACAATATTTTCCTGACCTTAGTCATCTTTTCGCAAAGTACACTTGTAATGTACTACAGGTTCGTTATCCATCTACAGGTATTTCAGAGGAGTTCATCATCTTCATTGTTGGGAGTGCCCCTTTTGGGACTCTTTCCACTTCCACTTTTCTGGAGACCTTCATTGATCCACCCTTGCTTGTGGATCCATTTTCTATTGTGGGGGATGTTTTTTTGCCTTCACATCAATTGGAAATCCTTTCTACAGGTGTTCCCCTTCTTCACTCTAATAGTTCTACACACGTGGGATTATCTTCGGTTCCTTGGTGCTCTCTTGCTAGACCTATGTCACACTTTCGTGGACCAGACTTAGAGCTCTTCGTGTTGTTGCCTTCAATTTCCTTCACGGAGTGGGAGGACTTCCACACATTTATTTCCCTTCCTAAGGGCAGGCACATAGTTCGGTGTGGGTGGATCTTCTTCAATCCAGAGGTAGAGGATCTCGTGATCGACATTATTTTGGGAGACCTCCTAGAGCTGCAGAGTTCAGATCCATCCATGACATCTTCTGCATTCCTCTCGTCTCCCTCTTCTTCTCTCTTCTTCTTCTTTCCGAGAGATTGCCTCTTTGTACATGGGTATTTAACAGCTCGTGTCATATGGCTAGGACCCATCTTTGACATCTTTCTTAGATTAGAGAGTGGATTTTTCTCTCTTTTGGGGGAGTTTTCCCACTGGGTTTTCTCCTTTTAATCTAATTTTGAGAGAGTTTCTTGTACATGGGTACCTCATCAGGCTTGTTGTCAGGACCCACTTCTCCTTGTTTTCATCTATGTGTCCACTTAAGCTATGCTTTAGGGGGTGTTGGTGTAGGATATTTACCATGCATATATTTTAAGTACATGGGTTTCCTCCACATAGGTGATTCAACATGCTTATGTGTCTTAGGGAGTCATTATGGCCTTACACGCATTATAGAGCGTCATAGAGTTACATTTGATTGGCTATTCTGAGAATGTAACTCCCACCTTTTGATGACTGCATTTGTGGGGGAGTTACACACCCCACTACTATATGTGCACCCTTTCATCTTGAGAAATAAAATGGAATGGAATGGAATATGGGATTAGAGCCATTTTTCCTTAATGCATGCACATTTCTTTCATGGGTGATTTCTTACTTCGATCTTGAACCTACATCATTTTGTGGTTGAGTGCAACACTTTGATGCTCACAGATTCCCTCCAAATCTTCGTCACATTCCTCCTCGACAAAGTAGGTGGGTGGTAGGTATATTAAATTCCAAGAAAATAATAATAAGGATTAAGATGGATAATGTGATATAATAATGAATTAAAGGGGTTAATGATGAAATGATGAACTATTAGATAAATGATTTAATTAGGATAAAGGGTATATGTGGTATTTTATAGGAAAGAGATTAATTAGATAATGATGATGTTAAGATATTTACGGGACAAATTAATCAGAATTAATTATGTTGACATTTTAGATGTCTACAAGAAATCTACTTTCCATCAAGCCTAATTTCTTAAATTTATTTATTTAATATCTTAATTTGTTTAATATATTGCTATCATTATCTAAACTTGGTTCATAGGTCTCAAGGCATAACAAGACTCACATCTGAGCTTAGACTTGACATGTGTAACACATTCATGAATGATAAATAGTAATAATGTTTATTATTTTAGTTATACGTAATTCAATTTGATCATTAACTCGAACTTCAAAGACACATCACAAGACAAGATGGGTACTTGGGGAGACCTAACACTCTCTCAAATGAATATTAAGACTTACTTGGCATAAACATGTCTTTTTTTTTTCATGTGGGATTTGGTCTCTTTTCAATTAATTTATATGAGCAATTTCATTCATAAAACACCAAATCAAGGTGTCTGAAAGACAAGGCGAAAACAAAAGGGAATTACATATACTCAAAGTGAAGAAGTTAAATGGTACAATGTTGTATATAATATTATAAAGTATTTTATTCATAAATTTGTACATATAAGAGAATTAACTAGAATCAATACCTAAAGGTGCATTTCAATAACCAATAGAGAACACAATTTATAAATCTATTGACTTGTATAAAATTCCTTATAACAAATATGGTGCAAGATTAGGTCAATGACTTATACATATTGCTCTATATCAACCATTCACATGTATGTTTAACTGTTAATATTAGTGATTTTTTTATCATTTAGTATTAAGAAAACTTTTGAATAAAAGTTTGTGGATTTTGTTGGCAATGTATCATTCACTAATAATATTGACAACAAAGAAAGAAATAGGCATTTGTAATTGACTTTTTTGATTGAAAAGTGCACATTTATATATATAAACAAGATTCGATATACAACAATAATCGTATAAAAATTGGGTAGAAAAGTCACATCCCAAAATACATAGCATATTGCATAGGCCTTAAAAAAATGGAAGTTTACAAAAAATCCCTATAAAAGTGCGATAATGAATCTAAAAAAGGTGAGCAAAACAAGGAGCCTAAAAAATTAGGTTGCAGTCGCAACCATGGAAAATAGAGGAGCCCAAGACTGTTGAATTTGTCACCCCAACACCTGACTTAAAATAGAAGATTAAAAATAACACAATGCATTCTATTCTCTCTCTTTTCTATGTATTTTCTACCATCATAATAAATAATCGTTAAAACTCGCTGCTCAATTTCCATTGCAACCAATAGACTTTTCTTTGTTGTACATGGTAACTATTTTTCTTTTGATACAATCTCAACTGCCCAATAATAATACCCGTTAGATAATGTATTACCTAATAATAAATAGTCTGTAATTTCCCTGACTTGGTGTGAATAGTTCGCAAAGCATTCTATAATTGACTTGACTGGACTCGACTTGATTTTCCACCATCGCAATCAATGGCCATAGTTCAAAAAATAAGACTACTTATTTTCCACCATCATAGGATCGTTAGTACTCACTCTTCAATTTCCATTGCAATCAATGTACTTTTCTTTCTCGTGCGTGGTAAATATTTTTCATTCTGATACAATCTCGATTACCCAATAATAAAACCCGCCACATTTTCTTATTTGAATTGGTAACAAATACAAAGACAGAAAAATTGACTTGACTTGAAAATAATTTCATCGATTTTCCCCCATCGTAATCAAGTTGTGTTCAAGGAAGAAGACTATTATTGTTGTGTGTGAAATGTGGCCTTATTTGAACATAGGAAAGATAGAAAATTAAAGACCAAAGCCGTAAGATACTTGCGATTTTATAATATTTCCAATATGAATTTATTTGTTTAAAACTCAAGATAGTACGATAAGACAGAAAAAATCAACAATCGTTACTCACCACTCAATTGCAATGGACTTTTCTTTCTTGTATGATAAGAAAGATTAAAATTAAAAGACTATAATATATAGAAAAATGAAGACAAGATCACACTCATTAGAAATTTCCATTGGAATCATTGACCTTATTTTCATTGGGATAGACTATTTTCTTGTCACAAACTTTGATCTATGCTCTTTCCCGCCACTAACGCCAAAGCAAGTCAATATCCAGTTAATAAAAGCCACTCGAAAAGAAAGCTTAAGAAAAAGATAACATGAAGACACTAGGTAGTAGGTACCAAAATCAAGATTCATTTTCCTAGTTAATCCTGTCCATAACGTCCTTCAGAAATATTGAAATAACCACCCTTTTTAACCATTTTAAAAAAAAAGATTTAAAACCTTGAATTTGATGGTAGTTTCCATTTCAAAGCCGTAAGATACTTGCGATTTTATAATATTTCCAATATGAATTTATTTGTTTAAAACCTTAGATTTATATATAAATTATGTACATAAATACCGCTCAGCCATAAATACATATTGAATAGTGTTATAACTAGCAATCACATGTGTTTCATGCAATGTGAACGTCGAACGGTATATGTTATTTGTTTTAGAGGTATAATTATTACTTTTGTAGTTGATGTTGATAAGGGGTGTGATTGATTTCGTAAGTGTAGAAATATAGATGGGCCACTTAATTTTAAGGTTGTTTCTACATTTCAAACTTGTTAAAAATTCGTACATGAATACATTTGATACCGTTTTCGATAGTTAATTTATTTTATAGTTGATGTTGTATGTATTTAATTCGGGTTTATTGTGTTAGTTGTGCATCGGTTGTTCGGTTGGTGTTTTGTTGGAAAAACATTTATTGTACAGTTGATAATGTGTGTGATTGATAGTTGTAGTGTAGGAATTTAGTTGAAACATTACATTGAAATGTTGTATGTGTACATTTAAAGTTGCATATCATATTTCACAACATCAAATAAATGTAGATCTACGTGCACATAATGAGACATGTATACATTTGCAGTTTTTATATCATGAATGGTAGCCTTTAGTGGGCATTTTTAGTTTCAATAAACATGATTACATTTGATACCCCTTGAGCAACAGTGCCGCTTTGGATACAAGAAGTGTTGAGTATAGTAGTAGTGGAGGTGTTATCAAAGCAGAGGGTATTATTTATGATGGGTTGAGTGATAGTAGTCTTGCTTCCTCGTTTCTTCTTGCTCCAAGTGTTGGTACCTACGCCATATTTGAGTATCTCTCGAATGAAAAAGTAGGTGAAATGCGCAGATTTTCAAGCGAGGGAACTTTAGAGAAAGTTGTGAAAGTCAGACCCTACCTTTTAGTGGTTCCAATGTCGGTTTGGTTGCTCAGTGCAAAGTAAGTCCACATGACTTGTGGATAGTTAAACCCCAGTGCCATTTTAATCGGCAATTGTCTTCGATTCCCTCTCGAAATAAGGGGTATGGGAATATGTAACGGGTTAGAGGGATCCCAACATGGGCCATTGTATCTATCAAATTTGACAACAACAAATAAAGGTAATGTTGGTGGTTGCATTGATGCATCGTAGACAATGTCGATGATTGTTCCTGTGGCACCATTCACGAGTCCTACGTCAACCCATAGATGGGAAATAATCATGAATTTTTGTTGTTTACACAACAAAACTTTGTGTTCCAACTGATCATCATCAGGATTTCTAGGTCCAGACCGCCTGTTACTTTCAGTAATGGATTGGGAAATCAAAATGTTCAATGCCTTTAACATCTGAAGGTTGTGGGAGTCCACTAGACCGTTTTTAAAAAAAAATGTGGTGCGTCTTTAAAAATGTTGAGCTCTTATTGATTTAGGTGTGTGTCTATGCGAGACATTACGAGCTCCCAATCCTCAATTAGAGGGGATGAATCTCGCATGTGGAGTAGTAAATTCTGGGATGAAACTTGTGCATTGGTTGTTACTTGTTGCCAAAATATGTTTTGCAATGTAATGGAAGAATGAAATCCCTTCCAAAGGGTTGTTCCTTAGGAATTACTTGCATAAAGAGGACTGCCCAAAACCGGCGGTAATTGGCGAGGTCATCGAGGAGGATGACTGATTTGTTCCCAAATTCAGATGTTCTTGAGTGTGGGAAAGCTTCACGTAGCCTACTGTCAATTTTGATTAGTAACTTTGGTCTGATGAAACTCATTTCATCAATAAGAACATATTCTATACGTTTCAGTGACTCTTGAAATGACGATAATGCACTACCTTCAAGGGGTTTCAGTTCTTTGATTTGAATACGCAGGGCTGCATGGATTGTGGATGTGGAAATGTTGGCTGAAACACCGGTAGGGGTGAGCACAAGTAGAGGTGAGGGAGATGTACTTGGTGCTGTGAATGTATTCTAGATTTTATTTATCGGAAATGATTTTCCTGTGCCTTTCGTTCCTTGAATTATCAATCTTAGTGGAGGTAGATGGGTTTTGTTTTCTGAATGTTCTAGTATGGTATCAAGAGCTAGTTGTTGTTCTAAATACAAAGGAAGTGTTGTAGATGGTGGTGTGACCTGCATGCTATTGTTAATTGTGTCTACGCCTTTTCTCTCTCGATGAATGATGAACCAGTTAGTTTCAAATCTTGTGTAACGTCATGTATGCTCCAATTATTATGTACGTCGAAGTCTCGTTTCCCTAACATATAACGACTGTCAAGACCCATGTTGTTTCCTGGATGAAGTTGTGCGAAGACTTGCCATTCTTGCATTGGTTCGTGTTGAATATTGCATTCGACCTCTGAGTCAGAACTAACATCTGTAATAGGTCATGTGTCTGCGGTAGTGTGTAAAACATGCCACGGTCTGTAGTTGTGCTTGAACATGTCCCAAGTGTTGTTGATGTCATGTGGGTTGAGCCAAATTCAGACACAATATTTCTGAAAGGTTTGTATAAAAGGAGTTCTGACCAATAGAAAAGGTCATATGACATTGAATCTTGAGCTCAGATATCCACAAATCTCAGGTGGACCCAAACAATTGCTTGTGTCGGTTGCTTTTTCCATTTATCACCTTTATGGTTCTTGTTGTAGCTCCAATCTCGAGAACTTTGAATAAGTGGTAGGTGTTCCATGGTTGTAGGATGAGGGAACATAAATATTAGTTATGTAGTTTGGAAAAACCTTTGAAATAAGTAGATTTGATTACATGTACCAAAAGTCTACTGCTCCAAGTTCCTTCTGCAATATTTCTTCATGAAATATTGTGAATATGTAATGTAGGTATGTTGATACTCGATGAGGGTTAGAGAAAATGTTAAGTGTTCTCTAACATTGTGTGACTCAAGGATCAGCTGGGTATTCACCCCACATAATATTGTGGAGATCTAGCCATTTAGTGTCTATAACACTTAGAGTGAAGAATAAGGTTGGTGTCCCCAATTGTTCCACCATATCTAAAAGCTCGCTTCTACATTTTTCCTAGAATGAACGTGTCCCTCGAAGGCTCGATCCAAAGTGCATTAAGTTGTCTGGGAGGTTGTCTTTGGGGCATTCCAGTAGTTGTCTTCACAGATCTCTAATTGTCGAGGGATTCCAGATTCGAGGTTCTGTTTCATAAAAATTGTTGTTGTGTGTTGATCGATTTTCCTGCTTCCTGTTCAAATTAATGTACGAGAAACCAAAACACACAAAACAACATCGAAAATGCAAGGGCTTAGTACCTTGAAATGGTGATGAACGATATGGGCATAAAGAAAATGGATATGTGATAAAAGAAGATAGATCCATAAAACTGAAACATATAAGATTAGATAACAATATGCGGGGTTTCCCAGACAATCCCGGTTCCAAGAGGATGTTAACTCCCTTAGAGGATGTCAACCCCGTGTTTAGAAAGATAGCAATAAATGATGAACAGTAGATATCCTGCAGAAATAATGCAATACAAAATGACAAGTAACTGAAATGACGAGGGAACTTAGCTTGTGCTCTAATATGGAGATGAAATGGGCATCATGATGGCAAGATGACAAACAATGACAAATATTTCTCCCTCAAAATTTCAGTAAGAAGAGATTTCATACATCGATTCTTCTTCTTTGTTTCTAGTCCAGTTTCAGGTCCATCCTCTGTCTAGGTTCTTAATCCTCCTCAAAGAGGGGGAAGAACCATATTTATAGCTTAGAGGTGAGGTTAGATTGGGGTTAATGAGTAGCGGGGTTGGGTAAGGTAACCCGGGTTAAAAGAGGTGATGTGATCACGCGGGGCCCATGGTTTGACTTATTAGATGGAGTGGGCAACATGATTGACATGGTAGGTGAGATAATAGATTCCATTTTTTGAAATTAAGAAAGGGGTGTCGGGTGGGTATATTATTACCCATAAAATTGAATAAATTGACATGGGAGATAATGCCAAGATTTTAATTATCAAATGGGTCCACATGGAGCTCATTTGATAATTTATTAAATAAGGTGAGTAAATAGATAGAATTTACTCAAATTTAGGAAAGAGAAAGGTGAGAGGGGAAGTTGCATGAAGGAGAACAAATGCGGGATGAACGAGAGGGGTCACACCAAAAATGGTGTCTACATTTACCCCTTTTTGTTGATTGGTTTGCGATAGCAAACCACGAGAGAAAAACAAAAGGAATTGGATGAAGATATGTTAATGAGAATGGATAAAGACATGACCAAAGGTAAGATGCCCAAGAAAAAAAGGATCACAATAATAATGAAAAATATGGCGGTGACTCCAATATCACATCGGTAGAGGAAAATTGTGGTCTCAACGGAGACATGCGATAATATTCTATAGACCAGTGAGTGGGTGAAGACCACTGCAGTATGGATGTAATCTATGATGACCAATGGGTCATAAGAAGACATCAAAATATGTGCAACTGAATGCGAAAGGTATGCACAATCCTTTGTCTAGAGGAATCGTGTGAAAAGTCATGCATCCGTAAAAGGGGACGAGGATGAAGATAATGATGCCCCAACACAGGGTATGAGAAGAAAAAAATTGAGTTATATGCATCCGCAAGTACGAGGAGAAAAGGTGCCCCGACATAGGACACACAAATTACATAATGGAAGATGGATGTTGAAATAAAATATCCCAAGGGGAACGAGTATGGCCACGAATGTGGATATGAAGAATATATTGGATAAAATGCCCCAAGAGGGTGTTAAGTAGGATGTTGAATACATGTTTCTTAAGAAAGGTTTGCATTTAAAGGAAGATGAATAATGGGGTGAGGAAAAAGAAAGTATTCCCGCTTCTTCGACAAATAGGAAAAGGAGTCAAGCTAATTTTGTGAAAAAGTAGAGCAAACATTTATGGAAGAGAACAAGATCAGATAGGTGATGGCCGTTATGGTATCTTCAAGACAAAAATGTCGAAGAAAGATTGGAATAGATTCTTAGAAATGGATATGATGGTGTCCCTACGAGAGGACTGACGAAGATAAAAGATGTGACAGGGGTTCTCAAAAAGAGAAGAGGTCAATGCTTTGAGAGAGAAGGATGACAAACGAGATGTAATGAGATGTATTGGTGATGGTGTATAAAAGAAGAAACATAGGAATTGATTGTGAATGCTAGGTGTGAAGGATGTGTTGAAGGATGTAATGGGAGACAAGGGTATGGAATGGAGGAGGGCAAAAGGAATTAAAGGGGAGGATGAAGATAACAAAGATGGATTATAAGGGAAGGAGGAAATGATGAAGGAAAAAAGGAAGGAGAGAAGACAAAAATGATAGAGCAGAGGGTGAACTTATGAAAAAGGGAGAGAGTTATTTAAAATGAAAGGTGTGAAAGAGGATGAATCGAGATCAAGGGAGAGAGGTAATGGAAAATGAAAGAGATGATAAAGTGGAGAGAATTGAAGGAACCAGATCATAGTGAGGAAATACAAGGAAAAGAATATGGAACTGATCGCATGGAAATGCACGTGGATGGTGAGATGATAAAAAATATGGGACAATGTTAAAGTGCCGGATCATCATAAATGGGGAAGTAAGAAGGAAGTGAGAGGTATAATGAGAAAGAAGGTGATACACGGAAGTAAAAAAAACCGAGGGTACAAAGGAGGGAGGAAAACGGAGGAAATTATGCAAATGGGAGGAAACCAAAATGGGAGATATTCGATAAAGAGTGAGAAATATCATAAATGTAAGGGGAAGCTGGAGGGAGGAATGAAACCAATTGGAAAATATGTGAGATGCGTAAGATTAGGATAATTTGATGATGAGAAAATAGAGAGAGGGTGTATGATGAAGAAAGTAAATAAATTGGCAAGGAAGAATGGAAGATGGAGAGGTAGCGAAGAAAAAGAGAGGAAGAGATAGAAGAGGGAATGCCAACGAAGGGATGTTAGGAGAAATCCACCGATAGTGATTAGTAGGGAAGGATGGGACAAAAGGTAATAAGAGGGGAAAAGTAAACGAGGAATGGAAACAGGAATGCCAATGGAGGGATGTTAAGAGAAGTCCCCGATAATAATCGGAGGGCACAAAGGAAGGAATGAATGAAGATATAATGGAGGATTTCTTTTTAGGAGAAGTCCACCGATAATTATTAGTGCGGAAATGGAAGATGATGATGAAATAATTTTAGGAGATGATCAATGACAATGACGGGTAAATATGGGGGTAGATATGTGGGAGAACTCTAGAAGATGGAGTGGAAAGAGTAAAGAAAGAAGGGATAATAATGTGTGGGAAGATGAAGGAAAGGAGAGGATGCATTGGATGATAATGAACGAGAGGAAGATGAAGAAATAAGACACGAAATGAATGGGGAAGGAACGGTTAAGTAAGATTACCCAACGAGGGATGATGGAGATGAAAAGGGGGCAAGTAGGGAGTGGCGTTTGCAGAATGGAAGAGGAGGTGAGGGGATGTGATGATGGGGACTAACGAGAAAATGTAGATGGTGAGAATGTGGAGTGGTGGGTGAGTGTAGGATGACAGGTCATCTTTAATAAGGACCCTTAAGTAAGATTGTCAAGCCGGATGTGGAGTTAAGTAAGATCACCAAACTAGCAAAGTGACAATATGGAAGGAGAAAGATGACATTGTATTGGGTACAGTGTGGGAATGGTTGGTTGGAGAAAATGATTACGAAAAGAGATGGGAGACAAAAGATGAGGGAAATACGATGGGATGTGGAAGGGTCATATGGAAAACTAATCTTAAGATAAACTCTTAATTAATATTACCATGTGATGGGGATGGTTAAGTAGGATCATCAAGTCAAGAAGAAGAAAAATGATGAAAATATTGAGTGGTGTTTACCAAAATGGAACAAGAGATGAAATTAGATGATAACAAGGAAAAAAAAAGGAGTGTGATATGAATGGATTGATAATGGTGTTTAACTAGATTTACACAATAAAATTCATGGAATAATAATCTATCATTCAATTTTTCTCGGATGTACTTTCACAATATATTAGTGATATACATACATACATACATACATACATACATACATACATACATACATACATACATACATACATTACATATATATATATATATATATATATATATATATATATATATATATATATATATATAGGATATATATTTTTTAGATATGCATAACAACTCTAACAATGCATACCTATATTCTCTCAACCACTCACTAATTACATAAATTGTTATAACTCTAATAACAATTTACTCAACCACATTATAATATATTCTCACATATATATTATGAAACCCATATGAGCACTAATAGGATTATTCCTAACATTCCCCCTAAAATGGTATGAAACATTTACATAGGTAAAACACACAGAATAATTATATTATTTCTCTATATTCTTGCTATATCAATTACACAATGAATTAGGCTAATTTATAGCCATTACAATAGACTAACCTCTTCCTATAAAATAGGAAGTGTATCAAACAACTTACCCATTTATAATTTTACGGGTACAACAAAACTCTATAAATAATATATTGTTGAAACAATATATTATAACAATAAACATTCAAACCTAATATTTAATATATAACAATATTAAATATTAACTAACAAACTATAATGTAAGCACTAACATAATGATTCCTAACATTCCCCCCCTTAGTGCGAACATGGAGAACAACAATTGCACTTCCTTCTGCAGCGTGCCGCCCGTGCGTGCTCATGATCTGGATGGTTTTACAGGACAACCAACAACCTCAATATGGATGGTTTTATAGGACAACCAATAACCTCAACATGGATGGTTTTACAGGACAACCAACAACCTCAACAGGGATGGTTTTACAGGACAACCAACAACCTCAATATCATGATGTTGCTTTTCTTTTGTGCTTTCATCTGTCCACTATGCTTTTCCATTAGGGAATTATGTAGGAAATACCGCTCACTGATTACAAATATGAAAAGAGAAAATGGAACATTGAGACCATGTTCCCCCCCTCAATGTGAACATTTCACTTATTCAAGCCATAACAGGAACACTGAGAAAGAATTACGCTGCACACAACTGAAATCAACTGCAACTTTGAAAAGAAAAAAATCACACACACACTATCACCACAGCTTCATGCGGCCCCGTCGTTGGTGACTAACGAGAGGTCGCTGAATGACCTCCAGCCTCCTGTGCCTCCATCCTCCAATTATGTTGCTAGTTTAGTCGGATGTGATCATGAGGCTCAAAATACCTTCAATAATTTAGACGTCAAGTAGAAAGTGAAAATGCATCCAAAATTGAAATGCGGCAAAAAAATTATTTTTACAATTTTTACTCTTGACACTTGATTGGACAATGATGATAATCCTAAAATCACCTATTTTGACATTTTTTTAATAACTCTCAAAGACACTAAAAATAACTCAAGACTTCAACATTTTTTAACTATAATGGATGAGACACTACACGAAAAAGTAATTAAAGATTACTTTTAACGCAACTATAATATAAAAAAAATTGACAATGACTCATACAATGAAGGAACCCACTTCTATGGTTTGACTAACCATATAACAAAATGATTTTTATTTTTTTTTAAAATACTTCACATCAATTACTATTGTAACAAAGACTATAATTAGAAATAAGACTCCTAAACTTCTAATATAATTTGGCTTAAATAAGTCTTAATAAAATAATGACTCAATTTTCTAATATAGCTGGAGGCTATTATTAGATTCACACATACTACGACAAAATAACCTGATTGACATGCATATACGGAATTTTAATGTAGAGCTGCATGTAATACATGTGTAATCCATCTAGTGCATCGAGCAGTGAGCAAATTTCTTTACAAAACTGTGGGCTTTTGAATCTCCAAGGAATAAACAAGCAAATTCCAGCGCGAGCTGTCAAAAGCATAAATATCACATCCCTATCACGTTGGAGAAGATCACGATGGACAGTAGATAGTTGAAACAACTGATGCATAGATCTGCGGATCTTCTACAAGTGCACTCCACAGTCCACTTCAATGCTGGGCAGGTGAATCCTTATTTATGCAGGTAAAAATCTCATGGACACCAAATTCCATCCGTAAAACACAAATCTGGGTTAGATTTCAGGCTGAGATTATGTATGATAGACTTCTAGAAGATAGACGACATCTACACGGATATGGATCTGAACAAATATTCAATTCTTCATCTCTTCTTCTACAATTGATTATATGAGCAATGTTGATCACTGATGTCAATACAATATAGAGATATCAGGCTTCAATGCAGAAAATCCCAGATCTGATGTAATGATGTAGTCCCACTCATTGCTCCACGTAGAAAATAACAACGCCCTTTGGAAAGAACACAGAATATTACAAAACACTAAAAATATAAAGATGCTTCACAAAATCACTCTCATTAACCAGGGAAACCGTGAATAGCAACAAATTTTCCCTGTATAATATATCATGGATCCATAGTCACTCTGATACCAAATAAAATGGTATGAAACAGATTTACACAAGTAAAACACACGAAATAATATATTAATTCTCTATATTCTTGCTATATCAATTACAATGAATTAGGCTAATTTATAGCCATTACTGATAGACAAACCTCTTCCTATAAAATAGGAAGTGTATCAAACAACTTACCCGTTTATAATTTTACGGGTACAACAAAACTCTATAAATAATATATTGTTGAAACAATATATTATAACAATAAACATTCAAACCTAATATTTAATATATAACAATATTAAATATTAACTAACAAACTATAATGTAAGCACTAACATAATGATTCCTAACACCCCCTTAGTGCGAAAATGGTAGAAAAAATGTTCACACACTTCTCTCGTAGTATGCTTACCCTCAGTGGCATGTCCATCTCTGTGACTCGTGACCTTGATCCAAAAGAAAGGCTCTCTCCTTCCATGGTTTTAAACATGTTTACTACAAACCTTGACATGAACAGAACCCATCAACTGTCCACCTCGTGTGGTTTTTGGATCTCCCACAAAACTTTTTAAGATCCATGATTTGAATTACTATGGTGCTTTTTCACCACTATGCTTGTACATCAAGGAAGTATATAGAAATAGCTCATCCTGGAATATATTTCACACAGAATGGAAATGGAATATTGTGTTCTATTCCCCCCCACAACGTGAAATTTCCATTATTCTACAAAAATGTAGAACAGAACACTGAAATGAATCAACACACTGAAAATGCCAAGAAAAAATTACACACTTGTCACCAAATCTATTGTGCGGCCCTATCGTTGATGATTGACGAGAGGACACTAGTTGTCCTCCTTCCTTCGTTGCCTCCATCCTCCAATAACATGCTACTAACTCAACCTGATTTGGATATGAAGCTCAATTATTTCCATATTGTTTATTATATCTTCCCTCCCGCAATGTGAAACACTTTATTTTTCTAGACGTCGGGTAACACCGAAAATGCGTCCGTAATGTATTTTTTTCAAACATATTATTTTTCAACGAAATTTAAATCAATACAAAGAGGATAAAAAAACAAACACTTTTTCCAAAAATGGCACTCGATTTTGAGGTACCAAGCAAAAGTTATTGAGGTTTTAATTTCCCATAGAAAAGGCCCAATTTGAGTTAAAATTGGATCAACGATTAAAAAATTGCTCCGGATGAAAAGAAAATTTATCATGTAACCACTCGTTGGAACTGGGAGGAAATGAGGATTCCAAAAATGTCAAAGGCCCAAAAAGAAGTGTTTCGGAAAAATATTAATTTGGCTAAAAAACGTAATAATTGCCCTTAAAATGTAATTATTAAACAAAAACTATAGTAAAATTAAATTTTTCAAACTATAGTCTTTGACAAAAATTTAAAAAATAGCCAAACACAAATGGCTGCAAAAACTCACGGCTTCATTGAAGTGACAAAATGATTTGCTGATAATTCCACAACCAGAGCTCCGTTTTATAAACCAAAAATACGTTGGAAAGGTGCTTTCAATACCTCTACAATACTACTAACAAAATTTGATTTCATTACCTGACCTAAAATTTGTTCATGACTGAGTTTTACTTGAATTTGGAGTTGTTCTTCATGCCTAAACTACAAAAGGTCACTGTCTGCAGTTTCTTAATTCTTTGTGATTTTGTTCACCGCTCCTTGCAAAGTCTTTTCTCAATGTTGAATTTTAGCCGTGAAAAATGGTGGAGATGTCCAGTTCTTTGTATTCATCAATGCAAAATGTCACTAACTAGACCCAAATGAACAATGCAAGGAGACAATGATTTCACCAAGATTCACAATGCAACATGCGAAAAACAATGATCAAGGTCACACTATTATTTTGGCAAACACTGATTAAATGCTCCTTCAGAAGGTTGCATGCTTGAAAAGTATGAGATCTGACAGAGAGAACATTCAGAGGTCTGAATACTGTAAATTTGAGAATGATAGATCATAGCTCGATGGAGATGACATGATCCATAACAATCTATATCTAGAATTAGCACCGATTTGCTATAAAGTTATCTGACAGTTTGGAAGCGCAAACAACTCTCAGACATAGATCTATGAGCTATTAATTAAATGATGCACATGGTCTAAACTACGCCTTGGGTAGATTACATCGGAATGCAATATCAATAACAAAAGGAACAATTCTTGTCAAAGATCAAAGAGTCGTGTGAATAAGGATGGGCCCCCACAATACACCCAAATTGAATCACCTAAATATTCTCCATTACAAATTATTGGAAGCATTGCAATAAGATGGTTACCTCTTCACAGACCTGATCATGTATCTTCAAACGTGGATCTGATGAAACAAGTAGAGCTTGGAAGGCTATACGGTCTCTTACTTACAACACATTCCAACAGATCTCCAAAGCATTAATCTCCAGTTTTTCAATCTTCAATACATATTTGGTAGTGTAGAAAATACAATGAAATGAACGCCTAATTTCTGTCAGTAGATTCACCTGCTCTGATACCAAATAATGGTGTTTAACCAGATTTACACAATAAAATTCATGAAATAATAATCTATCATTCAATTTGTTCTAGATGTACATTCACAATATATTAGCCATATATATAGGATTTTAGATAGGCATAACAACTCTAACAATGCATACCTATATTCTCTGAACCACTCACTAATTACGTAAATTGTTATAACACTAATAACAATTTACTCAACCACATTATAATATATTCTCACATATATATTATGCAAACCCCTATGAGCACTAATAGGATTATTCCTAACAATTGAGGATATATGCAGTGTAGATGGAGAATGTAAGGGCAATCCTTAATTGGGATGCCCACATGGTGGGAGTGATGATTCCAGAATATGATGTGGTAGAGGCAAAGCAAAAATATGAGAGGAAATGAAAGGAAGACACACAAAGTGGTGAAAGGGGATAAAAAGGTGAAAAGGATGATGGGGGGATAAGAAGTTGCAAGATAATGAACTCTCCTTGAGAAGGATTCTCAAGTAGGATTCACAAACTACAACGAGATCAAGTAGAATTTGCAAACTGAAGAGTGTATTTGCGAGAGCGTTCATGGATATTATGGATAGATATAGAATTCATAGTGTGAGATTCAATGTGATTTTGATAAAATATGATCTTGGTGAGATGAATGAAACATAGTCGTAACAAGGAAATACAAGGAAACCATGCTTCAAACTAGATTGGAGATAAACAAGAAAGGTTACCACTCAAGCCATTGCACCTGTGGTCAATAACAGGTGTTAACACAACAAACGATAGTTATTTATAGGAAAAGATCATGAGGGAAATATGGATGAAATATGCTCATAAAGCTAATGTTGACACGACAAAGGGATCGGAGATGTAACTTGTATGCGGGAAGAGGGATCTCCATAATTGGTTGTTCCTATAACTATGCCCCAGCTCTGGGAAAGGGGAAGAACATAATAGAGAAAAGCTAATCAATGTGGGAAGCTTTCAGGAATGCTGATGAAAGGAAGGTTGATCAATGCAGAGACCTTCCAAATGCCATAATAACAGTAGTCATCCTTCGGGGGTATGATCTACGTATACATAATATGGATGGCAATATAATATGTGTGATAGCCGTATTTTGAGGGATCGGTCTATTTCTTATTATTTTTCTTTGATTTTGACTTGTATGCTTTTCTTTTATTTTCCTTTTTAAACAATTGCCCTTCGAGGATCATTTTGTTTCTTTGATAACTTTGTTTTTACTTTTTACATACATGAAATTTATTTTACATGGGTGAGAGCTAGGGATAGCTAAGTAGACTACTGAGGAGGGGATAATGAATGTACAAGAGACACCCCTGGACCCTTTACATGACTAAAATATGAGAATGAGAGGGTGACAGATGTAATGATCATGGAGTTCTCACCAGATGGGAGAAATTATCCATAAGGAAAATGCTATGGACAGGGCCATGGTGCCCATATTTAAGGTCGTGGTGGCAAGTGATGGTAGACCACATACATCCAACTCATTACAATGAAAGATGGAAGGGGCTAATGATGGATGAATGATCTAAAGATATGACTAAGTGCTCATTGATAGATATGCTAACAATAGATGGGTTGCAAGTACAATGCATTAAGAGGTTCTATCTCTGGTCTACCAATAAGCGAGAGAAGACATTAAAGTTTTGACAAGATGAGAGCTTGCAAAGGATTAAATATGATAGACAAGTGAGAAATAAAACTATGTTCTTAAGGAAGCAAAAATATGACCACAACGGTGGATTTTGATGAAAATAAATGGTTCCCCAAGAGAGACACAAATATGGCCACGATGGTGGACTTTAATGAAAATGGAAATATGGTCCCTCAATGGAAGGAAAAAAATGGCCACAAAAGTGGACTTAATGAAATGACGGTGCCCCAAAAAGAGACACAAATATGGCCACAATGGTGGACTTAGAATGAGATGAAGATTTGGACATAATTAGTTGAGATTAGATGAATTTTGATGAGGCAAATAAAATAATGTCAAGGAAAAAAAAGTCCCCTATTGTCAAGGGAGTTATAAAAATGATATGCTAAAGGGCGAGGGAAGGTTGATTCCCCAATGAATTAAATGTGGAGGATTTAAAGGATGTCAAAAGAGTTTAGGTGAGATTATTTTAGATTTGGGTGGGATAAATGGTCAGAGACCACAAGTGTGCTTGAGAGATAAGTATTATTGATGAACAATGAAGGACCTTCCTTAAGAGGAATGTCATGTGTAAGAGGGATGTTAAGGGATGATGTGGATGAAGGAATCATGGGAAACCCGATGGATGGGATAAAAATTGGATTAAATGTAGATGGAGAAGGATATTTCTCTGAATGAGGAAATCATCTTTCTCAATAAGGTTGTGGATGATTGTACGAAAGGGCTTACAATGTTCAATGTCATGGCCCACGGTATGATGATAAGTGCAACTACAATTAGGATTGAACCATGATGGATTTGGACCATAGGGATTGAAATATTTAATGGAGGAAGTGTGATGGTAGATATTCGAACTAAAAGTCAAAAAAAAAACGTAGGACCCAATCAAAGTATTATGAGGAAGATAACTCTTATGACGTTTTGGCTTGGTTTTAGGTACTTGATATAGATTGGATGGATGAATTAGATAAATTAAATTTGGTTGGAATATTGGATTGTTTGGATTGGAATTTAGGTGAGGATGTACATTGAATGGGTAAATTATGTGTTTTTATCTGGTTTAGCTTCTTATCTTTTTGGTGGTCGACCATTTTGGGGTTAATTATGAAGTTAGATCAATATAACCATATACATATAAAGTTATGAGACCATAATTAGGGACAAAACACTATCCACTACTATAATCCATCTAGAGTTGCATCCATCTATTACATTAGAGATCGTTTGCATCCACATAGCTCCATCACGAATCACACGACTAGGATATTTGCATCACACTTTAAAGGGGGAGGGATTATATTCTACTTCATGTACACATTCTATTACATTTTATACATGTATTTATTGCTCGCTACTTCAAAAAGTGTGTCCTGCAGGACAAGAGCAACCCAGGGCATGGATAATTTTTACAAGGTTAAAACAATCCCTTTTTTAATTTTTTGAGGCAAAAACATTCTTATCTTGGCATTGTAATATTTTTGGGCTCCTATTTTGCTTGTATTTAATGTTCTTCATTCATGTGTCGAAGACGGAGGGCGAGGTCTAAGGTTGGCAGGAGGCTAATCCCACCTCGCAAGAAAAACAAACCATATCTAAAATTTTATGTCATTTCAAATGAGTACCCACACGACACCCTTTGCACCCATTTCGGGAACTTTGTTAATCAGTTTGCAAAGTTTACTCGTATTTTCCATCAGTTACGGGAATCGTATTTCTTCTATAACTTTTGAGTCACTACTCATTTTTGAGCGCTTATTCAGTAAAAGTTACATGATTTATCAGACATTACGTGATGAAATTGTCAATTTTGTAAACGAACTACTTTATAAAGTGCCACATTTTAGGGGGTCACTAGTACTCTTGGGTTTTGTATTGCACCCAGACACATTATCAATCGAGTCTAACATCTTGAATTTGTGCACCTTTCACTTTTGATTCCGCATCATGGAGGGTTCTCTTTCTAGACTTGAGCATTGTAGGATCACCTTACAGCCTCCGCCACTTCTTACTGGGAAAGAGAATTATTCATCTGAGTGTGCTTCCATGGAATGCTACTTTGCCTATGAGGCTCTTTCACCATTCTTACTTGGGCCAGTTCCTACACCCACTGATCATCTTCATCTAGAGGACTTTCTTGACATTTGCGACCATGTTTTTGGTGACATGATGATACATATCTCTAGATCTCTTTGGTTTCAATTGGTAGACTCAGATCCACCCCATCATGTCTAGAGCATCCTTTAATCCCTCTATGGAGACCCTTCACATAGTGCCACCATTTTTGTTGATGTTGATTTAGTTGTCTCCTATATTTCTTCGTGTGATGACAGCCCACTAACAACATACTCCCTTGGTTCTACTTCGATGACGAGGATTGTGCACCCAGTTCTAATGTCGAGAATATTACAAAGGACTCTTCTCCTCCTTCTCTCACTATTCCAGAGAGTGTTGACACATCCCACATCTCATCAGTTATTGAGAAGTCTCCTATTCAATCTCATACAGTCCATCACACCCGCCTCATTTCCACCTTCAATGTGTGAGGCCCCTTTCATTCCTCTACCTTCATTGGATGACTCATACTTATCTCGACATCGCTCTTTTGTTTTTGAGCCCCTATTGGGACAAGTATCTCATTTGACCTTAGTCATCTTTTTTTAGAGTACACTTTTGATGTACTATAGGTTCGTTATCCATCTACAAATATTTCGAGGAGTTCATCATCTTCATTGTTGGGAGTGCCCCTTTTGGGACTCTTACCACTTCCACTTTTCTAGAGACCTTAATTGATCCACCCTTGCTTGTGGATCCATTTTCTATTGTGGGGCATTTTTTTTTCCTTCACGTCGGTTGGACATATTTCTACAGTGTTCCCCTTCTTCAATCTAATAGTTCTACACACGTGGGATTATCTTCGGTTCCTTAGTGCTCTCTTGCTAGACTTATGTCACACTTTCATGGACCGGACTTAAAGCTCTTTGTGTTTGTTGCCTTCATTTCCTTCACAGAGTGGGAGGACTTCCAACACATCATTTATGTCCTTCCTAAGGGTAGGCACATAGTTCGGTGTGGGTGGCTTTTCTTCAATCTAGAGGTAGAGGATTTTGTGATAGACATTATTTTGGGAGACCTCCAGAGCTGCAAAGTTCCGTCGAAGCCATCTTTTGCATTCCTCTTGTCTCCCTCATTTTCTCTCTTCTTCTTCTTTCCGAGAGATTGCCTCTTTGTACATGGGTACCGTAACAGCTCGCCTATGGTCGAAACCATCTTTGACATCTATCTTAGATTAGAGAGTGGACTTGTCTCTCTTTTGGGGGAGTTTTCCCACTTGGTTTTCTCCTTTTAATCTACTTTTGGAGAGTTTATTGTACATGGGTACTTCATCAGGCTTATTTTTGGGACCCACTTCTCCTTGTTTTCATCTATGTGTCCACATAAGCTATGCTTTAGGGGGTGTGTTGGTGTAGGATATTTACCATGCATATATTTTAAGTACATGAGATTCCTCCACATAGGTGATTCACCATGCTTATGTGTCTTAGGGAGTCATTATGGCCTTACACGCATCATAGAGCGTCATAGGAGTTACATTTGATTGGCTATTCTGAGAATGTAACTCCCACCTCTTGACGGCTACATTTGTGGGGGAGTTACACACCCCACTACTATATGTGCACCCTTTCATCTTGAGCAATACAAATGGAATGGAATGGAATATGGGATTTGAGCCATTTTCCCTTAATGCATGCACATTTCTTTCATGGGTGATTTCTTGCTTCGATCTTGAAGCTACATCATTTTGTGGTTGAGTGCAACATTTTGATGCTCATGGATTCCCTCCAGATCTTCGTCACATTCCTTCGAAAAGTAGGTGGGTAGGTGGATGTAGGAATATTAAATTCCAAGAAAATGATAATAAGGATTAATATGGATAATGGGATATAATAATGAATTAAAGGGATTAATGATGAAATGATGAAATATTAGATAAATGATTTAATTAGGATAAAGGGTATATGTGGTATTTTATAGGAAAGGGATTAATTAGATAATGATGATGTTAGGATATTTACAGGGACAAATTAATCAAAATTAATTATGTTGATATTTTAGATGTCTACAAGAAATCTACTTTCCATCAAGCTTAATTTATTAAATTTATTTATTTAATATCTTAATTTGTTTAATATATTGCTATCATTATCTAAACGTGGTTCACAGTGCTGAAGGAATAACAAGACTCACAATTGACCTTAGACTTGACATGTGTAACACATTCATGAATGCTAAATAGTAATAATGTTTATTATTTTAGTTATACGTAATTCAATTTGATCATTAACTCAAACTTCAAAGACACATCACAAGACAAGATGGGTACTTGGGGAGACCTAACACTATCTCAAATGAATATTAAGACTTACTTGGCATAAACATGTATTTTTTCATGTGGGATTTGGTCTCTTTTCAATTAACTTATATGAGCAATTTCATTCATAAAACACCAAATCAAGGTGTTTGGAAAGACAAGGTAGAAACAAAAGGGGAATTACATATGTTCAAAGTGAAGAAGTTAAATGGTGCAATGTTGTATATAATATTATAAATTATTTTATTCATAAATTTGTATATAAGAGAATTAACTAGAATCAATACCTAAAGGTGCATTTCAATAACCGATAGAGAACACAATTTATAAATCTATTGACTTGTATACAATTCCTTATAACAAATATGGTGCAAGATTAGGTCAATGAATTATAAATATTTCTCTATATCAACCATTCACATGTACTTTTAAGTCTTAATATTAGTGATTTTTATTATAATTTTAAGTGCAAATAGGAAAAAAAAATATAGTAAAGTTTTTAAAAACATTAGTATTAAGAAAACTTTTGAATAAAAAAGTTGAAAATTAAAATTTTGAGGTTAAGTGTCTTTTCTGTTATCCTGGTAATGTGATAAGTCAAGAAATTGGGAAAATCTGCGTTTTTGGGTCATTTTGTGTGTTTTTCGGGCCTGTCGGACATTTTTGTCCCGCGTGTCCCAGGTTCATTCGGGCTCTCTGTTCCCCGATCGGCCGGTTTACCCAAAGTCCGTTCTTTTCGGGCCCGTCGAAACTTTTTGTCCCAAATGTCCCAAGTTCACCTTTGTTCCCGATCGGACCCGTTGTTCCCTTTTTTGTCCCAAATGATTCACCTGCCAATTGTTCGTATTCCACGTATTCCACGTACTTTCATCCCGCATGTCCCAAGAACATTTGTGCGTCTTTTCCCCACGTCGCCCGAATCGGCCGAACCGCGTACTTCGCGCTTTCGCGTCCCTCGTGTCCCAAATGAACCAAGTGCCATTCGTGCTAATTTTTCCCGCTCTACCCGAATATCTTGCTTTTCAATTTGGTAGATGTGTATTTAATGCGCATTTATTGTCTTTCTCTCTCCTAAACGGCTATATAATGAGCTTCCCCTATGCGTTTTTGCACACTGCTTTCATGCTATCTATTGCTCGAACCCTTGTGACCAAAATTTCGCATATCCATTCCCCCTGCAATTCCATCCCAAGTCCAGCCTGCAGCTTTGCTCTCCAAGTTACTATCAACATGAAGATCAAATTCCAGGGGCAGGAACAAATTTCACCACTCGAGTCTGCCGTTCCCGATATCGGGGACAGTGAAGTTCGCCACCTTGATTTTGGGGATTTTTGGGCAAGGATGACCGATGCAAACCCTTCACCTATGGCACAGATGATCCATGACAGTGGTTTGGCTTTCGCGGTGGTTTCCCTATCTCAGTGCAATGCGCAGACACAGTGCTCTCCTGCGGGGCTCATTTCAACCTTGACTCGAGTGAGTTGACAAACGTGCATGGGGAGCTCATCGCCAAACTTGATGCTGCCGCCATTGGCACTGCACTAAGGATTCCAGAAAAATGGACAATGCTATAGTTATCTCTCAGAATCAGGCACAGGCCCTTTTCGATCAAGACAGTGAGAAATATAAGGCGCGGGTGGCGAAGTCCTGGCTAAAAAACCCTAAGAAGGGGGCATCTCATCTATCTAAGTCTCTTTTCATGCAGATTTCAATGAAGAATTGTCAGATTTTATAATCCTACTAGCTCGGGTCATGGGTTTACCCTCTACAAATGAGTTCCATTTCTGGATGTGCCCACTTATCAATATGGTGTGCGAAGGAACTCAGAATATCAATTGGGCAGAAATCATTAGTATGAACCTAGCAGAGCAGTTGTCCAATGTGCAGCAGACCAAGAAATTCTATATGACTTCATACTTGATGTATACCCTAGCAGCATCAAGGCAATGGTTTGGTTTCTCATACATTGATGCTCATAAGGATGACCCTGTGTATGCCTACTGCCCTCAATTCACCTTGGAAACCAGCAATCACAATTTCGAAGGGTGAATGATGCTTTCACCATGTACATTGTCGGCTTCTTGAGAAAGTGCACGGCGAGGAGATTTTCGATGAAGCTATGAGATCGATATAGCGCATTACGGTGCCTATTTCATCCAATTTAGGAAATTTTCCTATATAAGGCTTGCAGGCTATGAGAGAGCACTCCTCTCAAGCTTCCTATGTTCTGCTGATGACAAAATGGCCTTAATAGAAGTGTGCGGGCAATTGGATAAATTGCATAGAACCTGCGAGAGATAAGAAAATTACTGCTTGCACTTCCCCATCTCTTTGGGAAACTACACCTGCAAAAACAGCCTGGATGCACAAAATATAGAAAGAGCCCTAGCTCCCATTATTGTCCATTTCTTCAAGCCAAGAACTTGTTTTGACTTGAAAAATTTATTGAGCAGAACATCAAGATAACCTATCATCATAGGGCAGACACAGAGGACTATTGGGCTGACTGTGCTGATGATTTTGAAGCCAGAAGGAGGCATTATGGCAGGTTTTCCTTACAGTTGATTCATGAACTCAACTTGTACCAAGTTCCTGAAGGGCTCCAAGATGATAATTCTGACCTGTACTCATATGAGTATGACAATGTGGTCAAACACACTCCCTTGGAGGACTTGGATTGGTTTAAAAAGGAAAAGGATGATTTGGCTGAAATCCTAGCTCCGGTCTTAGTCGAGGACCAAGATCTGGTTTGATAAGAAAGTCCGTGAGCTTAGGAGGCACTCAGGGGAATCCTCCTCCAAGGATGCTTCAACACCAAGGAAGGAAGCATTAACACCCAGATCGGAAGCACCTGTGCAAACCCCTCCTGCCTCATCAACTCAAGGACCTACAGTCTCTACTCCTTCCTCATCCACCCAGGTGTACCAGAAGAAAGTCAAAGAAGTTAAGAAGGAGCCATGGAAGAAGACCCCCTGAGGAAGCATGCAGAATTGCCTTCGGGACTAGAGAACATTATTGTTCTCAGTGAAAGTGAAGAGAGCGAAGTGCCAGCTCCTGCAAGCACCCCTGAAGCCCCAATAGATAGGGACAAAGAAGTCCAGAGCGCTGAACTTCCAAGCACCGTGTTTCCTCCTCTGCACCAGAGCCCCAGCGCTCCACTCATATCTCAATTCGAGGCAACAACAAGTACAAACCTTGGGTGCCATGAGTTCTCTGTCTCTTGGTCCTCTTGCCCCACCTGCTTCTTCCTCCTCCTCTTTTGCATGGGTGCAGCCTCTTGTTGATAGTAGGAAGAGAAAGTCTTCCTCCCGGATTTCAGGACCCAATTTTGATGTTGTGGCGGCCTTGTTGGGCACTACTCCTCCTTCTCACGCTAAAAAAGCTAGAACTACCTCCAGGATAGTGTCTGATGCTCAGGGCCAACAATTCCTGGAGATAGCCAAGCCTAAGGTAGACAAACCTGAGCAGGATTTGCAGGCATCCGACCTTGAACTCTCAAGAATTCCCATGGGAGAGTCTACCCCTGAAGGTGAGATCCACAATCTTCAGGAAATAGTCACCAGAGTCATTGGGAGGGTAGAGAAAGGGCAGAAAACCATAGAGCAGTTGGAGGAACAAGCCCAGATTCTTACAAGTTTCATCAAGTCCCTGTTGTCCAAGGATAAAGTTTTGGATCCTACCCCATTGACTACTCTTCCACCACCTGTAATTCTGAGCCAGGATGAAGTGCAGAGTATCAAAGACATGCACAAGTATTCTGTCTATGGAAGGGCTATGGAGGCCATGGTGGATGATATGCTGGTTGCAGGATTAAACTTCATTGATGAAGCCTTCAAACTCCACGGGAAGGTGAGTAATTTGCAACAGAAGCTCTCCTCCACTATTGGGAGCATTGATAAAGAACTTAAACTTTGGGGCAGTTGCATAGTAGACCTCCGTCTAATGGGACAAACAGATGAAAATATTTTGACGGCAAGCAAGGTCTTCGAGGATGCCAAGGATAATTTGTCAAAGTCCTGGGTCTACAGCGTGGAATGGAAAATCAAGGTGTTGGAGGAGGCTTTGGGAGAGTTAAAGAATAGCTGGCAGAAGGGTGAGGCCTTCAAAACACTAGTTATATCTGCCTTCAAAGATATACATTGCCATCTTCATGATGAGACTTCTGGTGTGCCTCTCACTTTACAAGAAATCAAAGCTCAATTCAGAGCTTTTATCAAAGGTGATCTATTCAAGGAAAGCTCCATTTCCAAGGAAAAAATGAAGGAGATCTACTCTCTTCAATCTGCCATAGAAGAAGCAAATAAAGATTATCATACTCATGTCGAGTTCGACAAGGAAATGGAGAAGTGCCTCGGATTTTGGACTCAGTCTACTACCAACACATCAGTCCCACGAGGCAGAGACATAGCAGAGGCGTTGAAGAGATTCAGACAACGGATCTTAAAGTCGGTGGGTCCCTCCCAGTCATGAGCACCTGTCTTCTTCTCCTAATTCTTCTCTTCTCTTCCCCCTTTTCCTCTCGGATTTGTTGTAATTAGTTGGGGTATTGCGATTAGCAGCCCTTTAACTAAACATTAGTTAAAAGAAGTAGTTACCAAGAGTAACTAATTTGTAAACTATATAATGGCCTCTCCTCGCCATTTTGAAGGAGGAAGAACTTGGCTTATTTCTGAAAGTGTAAATAAATCATAAAGAAATCAATACAGAAGGATTTTTCATTCTTTGTCTATCTGGTTTCCTTTATTCTCAAGCTATTCATTTAATCTTGTTAGATCATTTGTCTGTATTATGCTGAGAAGCTTTGTATTCTTGCAGATGTTATTTACAGAACTTTGTGTCTTTTCAAATTTCATCTTATTAATGTGATACAAATGATCTTATTCCAATTCATTGTACCCTCGCATGCATAAGGAATTACTCTGTCATCTATAATTTTGAATGGTGCCTTTCTGCTCGTTCTCACATTTTCATTCCTCAGTCCTTTTGTGATTGATGATCCTTTTAGAAAACACTTTCATAATATCCAAGTTCCATAGTAAAACCATGCTTTGTATATGTGTAAATAGGTTCATTTCTGAATAAGGGAACCTCTCCCATTAAAGAGGAGGGACTTCTTGTCCCCTGACTGTTGCTCTTCTTGAAGTCCTTTTTGACGACCAATAGTTTTTGGCGACTCAGTTGGGAATCATATTCCAGTTCTATAATCATTTATCGATCATCTTTTGATCTGGTGACTCCACGTTTTACTCGAGGGAGAAGGGCCCTTGGTTTTGAAGATTCTCAGTTTCAGCTTTTGGAACAACAGGGTTTTCCTTTTCCTTCAACAAGAAGAAATAGAAAGGCTCGTTCAACAAGCACTCCTCCTGTCAAAGATAGAATCCCTACGGGTGGTATTCCTTCAGAGCAAATCAGTCCTAATCTTCGAGCTCTGATTCTTGCTGGTGTTTCAGTTCCTCTTCAAGCCATTTTTCCAAGAATGGTGGTACCATTACCTTGGGGTCATCGTGTTGGGCCTCTTGCCCTTCCTCAGCCTTTGCATGAGTTACCCAGAGGTAACCGGAAGAACTTTCCTAAATTTAAGGGTGATGGCAAGGTACATCCTGATGAACACATCGCAGCCTTCATAGTTGCATGCGGAGTTCTGGGAGTTGAACATGAAGACATCTCCGTAAGGATTTTTGTTGAGACTTTACAAGATAATGCTGCTGATTGGTTCTATCACCTTCCGGCCGGAGCTATCACTAGCTGGGAACACAATGAGAACTAGGTTTGAAAACCATTTCAAACCGGTGGAAGACGTGCATGCTTTGCTAGCCCAAATTTCTCAAATAAAGAAGGAATCACAAGAGCCCATGAGAGAATTTGTGGCTCGATTCAACAGGTTGATTAACAAAATTCCACCAAATACTCAACCTATAGACCAAATCCAAAAATGCTTCTTCCTAAACGCCCAATTTCCTGAAGTTAGTTATGCACTGAGAAGGGCTAATCTCGCAACATTGGCCGAGGATCAAACTCTTGTTGTTAGTGTTGAAGATGATTTAATCATGTCAGGGAAGTTGAGGAGAGACCCTTCTAAATCTAAGTCTGCTTCTTCCTCCTCTTCCACTCCTAATACTGATCCATTGGTACAAAAACTTGCAAATGATCTCATCGCCATTAAGAAACAATTGGCTCAGCATACTCCCTATGCAGACGTTCCAAGGAGGAATTTTCAGCCCAGAAATCATTTTCCTGCTTCTCAAACAAGGCTAGCACTTGAAGGACCTCCTATTAAAGTTCCTGTCAATGCAACCTGTGAAGTTGAAGAACCAGAGGATGAGGAGGTTAATGAAGATTGTGAGGAATTTGTTGAAGAGGTTGATGATGAAACAGATGAACTTGAGGGATCTCGAGTTAATTTCTTCACCACTGAAGGCATTGATGAAGGAGATGATTATGATGAAGTAGTAGTAGACATGAATAGCGAATCATACGTTGTCATGACTCGAGAGCAGACAAATCAGAGGGAGAAAGTGATGCAGCCCACCAAAAATCTAAGGAGCAGCCGACAACTATCCCTGTAATTGCAAAAAGAGGATCCCCTATCCCCATTTCATCTACACCAAAGGTGAGTCCTGTCAATTCTGCTACTAAAGTTACTTCTTTTTCCCCTAAAATTGATAAACCTAGGATCTCAAGCGATGATAACCCGTCCACTTCTGGGTCTTTCGATATTATTGATCACCTAAAAAAGACTAAGGTTCAAATCTCAGAGGCTGAATATTATCAAACCCATCCCAAGGCTTTTGCTAAAATGATTCACTTTGTCAATTCCCATTCTAAAACTACCTCTAAAGGCCTTTTACCCACTCCTTCTTCTGCACCACAGCCTAATCTGGTAGCCGTTGTCACCTCACCCAATGACAAAATCAAACCATTCTATGTAACACTCCTTATAGCTGGCCATAGGCTCAGTAATTACGTCATAGACTCGGGGCATCAGACAATGTAATGCCTGCCAAAGTAGCTCATGCCTTAGGCCTAACTCTCACACGTACTTTACGGATCTTGTTATTCCATGGAGAGTAAGGAAGTGCCCCTGGTCGGAAGAATTAAGGATGCACAAGTGGCTTTTTTACTTTACCTAAGAAGAAAGTTTTGGCTACTATCCTAGTAGCAGATATTCCTCCTTCATATGGGATGCTACTAAGTAGAAACTTCTGTAAGGATGTGGGTGGAGAAATTCAAATGGATTGGTCACATGCCCTCATACCTGTTAATGGGCAAATGAAGAAGTTGCTTCCTGAGAAGCAGTCTGAGTATATTGTACAAAAAACTGATGATCCCAAAGCACAAATACTCTATGAGGATATAGGGCATGGAAACTACATGATTATGTCTCCAGGAGAAATCCAACTACCCAAAGTGTCACCTAAAGATCCTAATGGTGTTTGGATATTAGAGTTTGATGGAAGTTGTTCTTCAGCTGGTTCTGGAGCTGGTGTCATATTGGTGTCACCTGAAGGAAGCATTCATCCTTTCTCATTCAAGTTGCAATTTGAAAATACCAATAATACAGCAGAGTATGAAGCTCTCATTCTTGGACTCCAGGTGGCAAAAGAACAAGGTGTGAAGAATCTTCTAGCTCGTGGGGATGCGGAGTTGATTGTCAAGCAAGTTAGGAACCTCTTCCAGGTAAAGAATAGAAGGTTGAAACATTACAGGAATCAGGTTTGGGACTCCATTGAATTTCTTGACGCTTTCTCCATCGAAGCAATGCCTAGGGAAAAAAATACTAGGGCTGATTCACTAGCAGTCTCAGGGTCACTGCTTATACCTCATCCTGACTTTTCTCAAGATAAGTTCACCATCGAGATGATCCATAGACCCAGTGTACCTGATAATACAAGTAACTGGCAAGTTTTCAATGACGATCAACACTTGCTTTCTTTCTTAGAACTCAAGGATAATTTTGAATAGTTGTACTTTGAAGGAAGTGATAATTTGCCTCGTGAAAGTGTGCCCTTTGACAAAGAAGCCGCCAAAGAAGAAGAAGCGGATCAGGATGGATGTATCAAACTCAAAGGAAACAAGATTCCAAAAGGATTGGTGAGTTTAGAAGAACTGTTTGACAAACATGACAGGTATGTAAAGTTTAAAGCTTCTACTGGACCTCAACAATCAGCTGAATATGAAAAAATTAATATTGGGAGTTCTACTGATCCTAAACTCGTGAACATTGGAAAATGTTGCACACCAGAAGAAAAGAAGAAGGTAATTAGTCTTTTGAAAAAGTATAAAGATGTCCTTGCTTATTCCTATGAAGACTTAAAAGCCTTTCAACCAAAGGAGATGCAACATTTTATCCCTCTCAAACTGGATTAAGCCTTTTAAATAGAAGCAGAGGCAATACAATCCTAAGATAGCTGACACCATTTTTCAGGAAATACAGAAGTTATTAAAAGCCAAAATCATTTTTCCTATTCACCATTCAACATGGATTGCCAATATTGTACTGTTAGAAAGAAAAATGGTGAAATTTGTATCTGTGTTGACTTCAGGAATCTGAATCAAGCTTCTTTAAAGGACAACTATCCTTTACCCATGATGGATCAGGTCTTGCAAGTAGTAACGGGATCCGAAATGTTGTCTATGCTTGATGGATTCTCAGGATATAACCAGGTAGAAGTTAATACCAGATCAACACAAAACGGCTTTCACTACTCCTTGGGGTACCTTTGCTTACAAAAGGATGCCTTTTGGGCTCATTAATGCCGGTGCCACTTTTCAGAGAGCTATGGATTAGCCTTTGGAAGTTTGAAAGGAAAGTGTATCATCGTATACCTTGATGACTTGACTGTATTTTCTAAAACAAGGGCAGATCATTTTCAACATCTAGAAACAGTTTTGCTGAAATGTAGAGAACATGGGATCTCTTTAAATCCTAAGAAATCCATTTTTGTGTCACGGAGGGGAAATTATTGGGGCACGTTGTCTCCAAAGATGGTATAAAAATTGATCCTGAGCGAGTTCAAGCTATTCAAAAAATTCCTCTTCCAACTAGCAAGAAAGGAGTGCACTCCTTCTTTGGTAAGATTAACTTTCTGAGGAGATTCATCCCTGATTTTGCAGAGCTAACTTTGAATATCTCTCAAATGATGAAAGGAAAATAGACGTTTGGTTGGTCTCCTGAAGGAAAAAAGGCCTTTGAAGGTATTAAAGAGGCTATTGCTAAGACTCCTGTTTTAGCATGTCCAAATTTCAACAAAGATTTTATTATCTATTGCTATGCCACAGTTAACACCCTGGCTGCTGTTCTGACTCAAAAAGATTCTAATGATCATGAACTCCCAATTGCATTCATGAGCTACATTCTAAAAAATCATGAGCTAAGATACACCATAATGGAGAAACATGCTTTTGCAGTGGTTAAAGTTGTCAAGCAGTTTCGTTTTTACATTCTTAATTCTCACTCCACAGTATTTGTACTAGATACAACTATCAAGTCCATTCTCACACAACAAGAGTTTGGATCCAAGAGAGGGAACTGGGTGGCCAAGGTCCAAGAATATGACATTGACATCAGACCAACTAAGCTCATTCGTGGAAAAGGCTTGTGTGAACTCATCGCTGAGGGAGCTGGACATGGGTTACTGGAGGATGAGGCTGATCTTCCTACCGTTTTGTTTCTTGGCTCAATTGATGAATGGTATGCTGATATCGCTCACTTTCTCACCTATGGAGAATGCCCCTCTCATTTGACTACCAAAGAAAAGAGGGCTGTTAAACTAAGGTCAGCTTCAATATGTTTTGTGGGAAAATGCCTTGTTTAAGCGTGGATTGGATGGGAGATTTTTAAAATGTGTGGACAAGGAACAACAGAAGAAGCTACTTTCTACTTTTCATAATCAGGCATGTGGAGGGCACTACTCATCAACTATTACTACTCACAAGATTCTTCGTGGGGATATTACTGGCCCACCTTGTTCAGGGATGCATCAAAGTGGGTTGATAAATGTGAGGCATGTCAGACTTTTGTGGGTAGACCTAGGTTGGCCTCTTTGCCCCTTAAACCAGTTGTAATCGAAGAACCTTTTCAACAATGGGGTTTGGATTTCATTGGAACACTTAATCCTTCTTCTAGTGCTGGTCATACTCATATATTAACCACCACAGATTATTTCACCAAATGGGTAGAAGCCATTCCAGTAAAGAGTACTACTTCAGAAGTAGTATGCAGTTTTATCAAAGAAAACATCTTGGTAAGGTATGGTGTGCCAAACAAGATTGTGACAGATAATGCTTCAAAATTTTCTTCAACCGAGATGATGGATTTTTGCTATGGATATGGCATCTCCTTGGCTCACTCCTCAGATTACTATCCTCAGGGAAATGGACAAGCAGAATCAACAAATAAAAATCTGGTGGCCATAATAAGGAAATTAGTCAACGAATCCCAACGGAACTGGCACAAGAAACTCTATGATGCTCTTTGGGCAGATAGGATCACACCTAAGAGAGCCATTGGGATGTCTCCTTTTCAGGTAGTATATGGAGTGGAGGCCCAATTTCCAGTCACAGTGGAGCTTCCAGCCCTGCATTTAATGAAGGCCATTGAAGATACCAGTTTCAATGATTCTTTGGATAAGAGAATTATGTATCTCCACAAATTGAATGAGGACAGATTGAAAGTTGCTGATAGGATATCTGCCCACCAACAAAAAGTAAAAGTCTTATTTGATAAAAAAGCCAGGTTCAGAGATTTCAAAATTGGAGACATCATTTTATTGTGGGATAAAAGGCATGAACCTCGTGGCAGCCATGGCAAGTTTGATTCCCTTTGGCTCGGACCTTTCAAGATCAGGCACTTTGCTGGTGAGAATTCTTTTTACCTTGATTATATGGATGGTTCTTCTCTCCCACTTCCTTATAGTGGGCAGTACCTGAAACTGTTTAAGTCTTAGGTGATTAGGAAGTCCTTTGTATATTCTGTATAGTGTGTGTTCTCCTTTCCTTCCCTTGTTTTTGTGTGTTGTTTGTGGTGTTGTCTTCTGTATTGGTTTGCTTTTGACTCCGTGGCCCAATGGATAAGGTACTGGTCTACTTCCCGAGTTTGTCTAAATTCTTGCCTTGTCTCATTCTTTGAATCCATGCCAAGTCATCCCCAGAAGGAGCCAGTTGTTGTCCACTCAAAATTCCCCTACTTTTAAGAAGTTGAAAATTAAAATTTTGAGGTTAAGTGTCTTTTCTGTTATCCTGGTAATGTGATAAGTCAAGAAATTGGGAAAATCTACGTTTTTTGGGTCATTTTGTGTGTTTTTGGGCTGTCGACATTTTTGTCCCGCGTGTCCCAAGTTCATTTGGGCTCTCTGTTCCCGATCGGCAGTTTTACCCGTCCGTTCTTTTCGGCCCTTCAAACTTTTTGTCCCAAAGTCCGTTCTTTTCGGGCCCGTCGGAACTTTTTTCCCCCTTTTTGTCCCAAATGTCCCAAGTTCACCCGGACCCGTTGTTCCCTTTTCATCCGATTCGGCCGAATCACGTATTCCACGTACTTTCATCCCGCATGTCCCAAGAACATTTGTGCGTCTTTTCCCACGTCACCCCGAATCGGCCGAACCACGTACTTCACGCTTTCACGTCCCTCGTGTCCCAAATGAACCAAGTGCCATTCATGCTAATTTTTCCCGCTCTACCCGAATATCTTGCTTTTCAATTTGGTAGATGTGTATTTAATGCGCATTTATTGTCTTTCTCTCTCCTAAACGGCTATATAACGAGCTTCCCCCTATGCGTTTTTGCACACTGCTTTCATGCTATCTATTGCTCGAACCCTTGCGACCAAAATTTCTGCGTGTATCCATTCCCCCTGCAATTCCATCCCAAGTCCAGCCTGCAGCTTTGCTCTCCGAGTTACTATCAACATGAAGATCAAATTCCAGGGGCAGGAACAAATTTCACCACTCGAGTCTGCCGTTCCCGATATCGGGGACAGTGAAGTTCGCCACCTTGATTTTGGGGATTTTTGGGCAAGGATGACAGATGCAAACCCTTCACCTATGGCACAGATGATCCATGACAGTGGTTTGGCTTTCGCCGGTGGCTTCCCTATCTCAGTGCAATGCGCAGATACAGTGCTCTCCTGCGGTGCTCATTTCAACCCTGACTCGAGTGAGTTGACAAACGTGCATGGGGAGCTCATCGCCAAACTTGATGCTTGCCACCATTGGCACTGCACTAAGGATTCTAGAAATGGACAATGCTATAGTTATTTCTCAGAATCAGGCACAGGCCCTTTTCGATCAAGACAATGAGAAATATAAGGCGCGGGTGGCGAAGTCCTGGCTAAAAACCCTAAGAAGGGGGCATCTCGTCTGTCCAAGACTCTTTTCCGTGCGATTTCAATGAAGAATTGTCATATTTTATAATCCTACTGGCTCGGGTCATGGGTTTACCCTCTACAAATGAGTTCCATTTTTGGATGTGCCCGCTTATCAATATGGTGTGCGAAGGAACTCAGAATATCAATTGGGCAGAGATCATTAGTATGAACCTAGCGAGCAGCTTGTCCAATGTGCAATCAGACAAAGAAATTCTATATGACTTCATACTTGATGTATACCCTAGCAACATCAAGGCAATGGTTTGGTTTCTCATACATCGATGCTCACAAGGATGACCCCGTGTATGCCTACTACCCGCAATTCACCCTGGAAACTAGCAATCACAATTTCGAGGGTGAATGATGCTTTCACCATGTACATTGTCTCGGCTTCTTGAGTGACACGGCGAGGAGATTTTCTGATGAAGCTATGAGCCTGATAGCGCATTACGGTGCCTATTTCATCCAATTTAGGAAATTTTCCTATATAAGGCTTGCAGGCTATGAGAGCACTCCTCTCAAGCTTCCTATGTTCTGCAATGACAAAATGGCCTTGATAGAAGTGTGCAGGCAATTGGACAAAATTGCATAGAACCTGCAGAGATAAGAAAATTACTGGCTTGCACTTCCCCATCTCTTTGGGAAACTACACCTGTAAAACAGCCCTGGATGCACAAAATATAGAAAGGGCCCTAGCTCCCATTACTATCCATTTCTTCAGGCCAAGAACTTGCTTTGACTTGAAAAATTTATTGAGCAGAACATCAAGATCACTTATCATCATAGGGCAGACACAGAGGATTATTGGGCTGACTGTGTTGATGATTTTGAAGCAAGAAGGAGGCATTACGGCAGGTTTTCTCTACAATTGATTCAAGAACTCAACTTGTACCAAGTTCCTGAAGGGCTTCAAGATGATAATTCTGACCTGTACTCATATGAGTATGACAATGTGGTCAAACACACTCCCTTGGAGGACTTGGATTGGTTTAAAAAGGAGAAGGATGATTTGGCTGAAATCCTAGCTCCGGTCTTAGTCAGGACCAAGATCTGGTTTGATAAGAAAGTCCGTGAGCTTAGAAGGCACTCAGGGGAATCCTCCTCCAAGGATGCTTCAACACCAAGGAAGGAAGCATCGACACCCAGATCAGAAGCACCTGTGCAAACCCCTCCTGCCTCATCAACTCAAGGACCTACAGTCTCTACTCCTTCCTCATCCACCCAGGTGTACCAGAAGAAAGTCAAAGAAGTTAAGAAGGAGCCTGTGGAAGAAGACCCCTAAGGAAGCATGCGTAAATTTTCCTTCGGGACCAGAGAACATTATTGTTCTCAGTGAAAGTGAAGAGAGTGAAGTGCCAATTCCTGCAAGCACCCCTGAAGCCCCAATGGATAGGGACAAAGAAGTCCAGAGCGCTGAACTTCCAAGCACCGTTGATTCCTCTGCACCAGGAGCCCCAAGCGCTCCACTCATATCCCAACTCGAGGCAACAACAGTAGTACAAACCTTGGGCACCATGAGTTCTCTGTCTCTTGGTCCTCTTGCCCCACCTTCTTCCTCCTCCTCTTTTGCATGGGTGCAGCCTCTTGTTGACAGTAGGAAGAGAAAGTCTTCCTCCCGAATTTCAGGACCCAATTTTGATGTTGTGGCAGCCTTGTTGGGCACTACTCCTCCTTCTCACGCCAAAAAATCCAGAACTACCTCCAGGATAGTGTCTGATGCTCAGGGCCAACAATTCCTGGAGATAGCCAAGCCTAAGGTAGACAAACCTGAGCAGGATTTGCAGGCATCCGACCTTGAACTCTCAAGAATTCCCATGGGAGAGTCTACCCCTGAAGGTGAGATCCACAATCTTCAGGAAACAGTCACCAGAGTCATTGGGAGGGTAGAGAAAGGGCAGCAAACCATTGAACAGTTGGAAGAACAAGCCCAGATTCTTACAAGTTTCATCAAGTCCCTGCTGTCCAAGGATAAAGTTTTGGATCCTACCCCATTGACTACTCTTCCACCACCTGTAATTCTGAGCCAGGATGAAGTGCAGAGTATCAAAGACATGCACAAGTATTCTTATCTATGGAAGGGCTATGGAGGCCATGGTGGATGATATGTTGGTTGCAGGATTAAACTTCATTGATGAAGCCTTCAAACTCCACGGGAAGGTGAGTAATTTGCAACAGAAGCTCTCCTCCACTATTGGGAGCATTGATAAAGAACTTAAACTTTGGGGCAGTTGCATAGTAGACCTCCGTCTAATGGGACAAACAGATGAAAATATTTTGACGGCAAGCAAGGTCTTCGAGGATGCCAAGGATAATTTGTCAAAGTCATAGGTCTACAGCATGGAATGGAAAATCAAGGTGTTGGAGGAGGCTTTGGGAGAGTTAAAGAATAGCTGGCAGAAGGGTGAGGCCTTCAAAACACTAGTTATATCTGCCTTCAAAGATATACATTGCCATCTTCATGATGAGACTTCTGGTGTGCCTCTCACTTTACAAGAAATCAAAGCTCAATTCAGAGCTTTTGTCAAAGGTGATCTATTCAAGGAAAGCTCCATTTCCAAGGAAAAAATGAAGGAGATCTGCTCTCTTCAATCTGCCATAGAAGAAGCAAATAAAGATTATCATACTCATGTCGAGTTCGACAAGGAAATGGAGAAGTGCCTCGATTTTGGACTCAGTCTACTGCCAACACATCAGTCCCACGAGGCAGAGACATAGCAGAGGCGTTGAAGAGATTCAGACAGTGGATCTTAAAGTCGGTGGGTCCCTCCCAGTCATGAGCACCTGTCTTCTTCTCCTAATTCTTCTCTTCTCTTCCCCCTTTTCCTCTCAGATTTATTGTAATTAGTTGGGGTATTGCGATTAGTAGCCCTTTAACTAAACATTAGTTAAAAGAAGTAGTTACCAAGAGTAACTAATTTGTAAACTATATAATGGCCTCTCCTCGCCATTTTGAAGGAGGAAGAACTTGGCTTATTTCTGAAAGTGTAAATAAATCATAAAGAAATCAATACAAAAGGATTTTTCATTCTTTGTCTATCTGGTTTCCTTTATTCTCAAGCTATTCATTTAATCTTGTTAGATCATTTGTCTGTATTATGCTGAGAAGCTTTGTATTCTTGCAGATGTTATTTACAGAACTTTGTGTCTTTTCAAGTTTCATCTTATTAATGTGATACAAATGATCTTATTCCAATTCACTGTACCCTCGCATGCATAAGGAATTACTCTGTCATCTATAATTCTGAATGGTGCCTTTCTCTTTCGTTCTCACATTTTCATTCCTCGAGTCCTTTTGTGATTGATGATCCTTTTAGAAAACACTTTCATAATATCCAAGTTCCATAGTAAAACCATGCTTTGTATATGTGTAAATAGGCACCATCGAAATCAATGGCCCTAGTTCAAAAAATAAGACGTTAGTACTCACTACTCAATTTCCATTGCAATCAATGGAATTTTCTTTCTCGTGCTTGGTAAAAACTTTTCATTCAGATACAAACATTTTCTTATTTGCATTGTTAACAAATACAGTCAGAAATTGACTTGACTCGGCTCGATTTTCCACCATCGTAATCAAGTTGTGTTCAAGGAAGAAGACTATTATTGTTGTGTGTGGAATGTGGCCTTATTTGAACATAGGAAAGACATTAAAGAGTCAAGATAGACAGAAAAAAATCAACATTCATTACTCACCACTCAATTCGTGATGACGTTTTTTTGAAAATTAAAGACTATAATAAATAGTAAAGAAAAGTATGTTAAGACCATCAAAAATTAAAGACTCAAGATAGTAGAAATAATCAACAATTTACTCACCACTCAATTGCAATGAACGTTTCTTTCAGAAAATTAAAGACTGTAAAAGATAGAAAAATTAAGATGGTACGTTAAGACCAAGGAAAATGAAGACAAGCTCGCACTCACCAGACAATTTCCATTGGAATCATTGGACCTTATTTTCTTGCGCGTGGTAGGGATAGAGTTTGTTTTCTGTCACAAACTTTGATTTATGCTCTTTCCCGCCACTAACGCCAAAGCAAGTCAATATCCAGTTAATAAAAGCCACTCGAAAAGAAAGCATAAGAAAAAGATAACAGTGAAGACACTAGGTAGTAGGTACCATCTCAATCAAGATTCATTTTCCTAGTTAATCCTGTCCATAACGTCCTTCAGAAATATTGAAATAACCACCCTTTTTAACCATTTAAAAAAAAACAAAAACCTTGAATTTGATGGTAGTTTCCATTTCAAAGCCGTAAGATACTTGCGATTTTATAATATTTCCAATACGACTTTATTTGTTTAAAACCTTAGATTTATATATAAATTATGTACATAAATACCGCTCAGCCCATAAATACATATTGAATAGTGTTATAACAAGCAATCACATGTGTTTCATGCAATGTGAACGTTGAACGGTATATGTTATTTGTTTTAGAGGTATAATTATTACTTTTGTAGTTGATGTTGATAAGAGGTGATTATTTTCGTAAGTGTAGAAATATAGATGGGCCACTTAATTTTAAGGTTGTTTCTACATTTCAAACTTGTTAAAAATTCTTACATGAATACATTTGATACCATTTTCGATAGTTAATTTATTTTATAGTTGATGTTGTATGTATTTAATTCGGGTTTATTGTGTTAGTTGTGCATCGGTTGTTCGGTTGGTGTTTTGTTGGAAAAACATTTATTGTACAGTTGATAATGTGTGTGATTGATAGTTGTAGTGTAGGAATTTAGTTGAAACATTACATTGAAATGTTGTATGTGTACATTTAATTATGTTACAAATTCATACATTTAAAGTTGCATATCATATTTCACAACATCAAATAAATGTAGATCTACGTGCACATAATGAGACATGTATACATTTGCAGTTTTTATATCATGTATATGAGGGTATTATTTATGATGGGTTGAGTGATAGTAGTCTTGCTTCCTCGTTTCTTCTTGCTCCAAGTGTTGGTACTTGCGCCATATTTGAGTATCTCTCGAATGAAAAAGTAGGTGAAATGCGCAGATTTGCAAGCGAGGGAACTCTAGAGAAAGTTGTGAAAGTCAGACCCTACCTTTTAGTGGTTCCAATGTTGATGGTTTCTCTGTGCAAAGTAAGTCCCTGTGACTTGTGGATAGTTAATCCCTAGGCCATTTTAATTGGCAATTGTCTTCGATTCCCTCTCGAAATAGGGGGTATGGGAATATGTAACGGGTTAGAGGGATCTCAACATGGGCCATTGTATCTATCAAATTTGACAACAACAAACAAAGGTCATGTTACTTGTTACATTAATGCATCGTAGACAATGTCGATGATTGTTCTTGTGGCACCATTCATGAGTCCTACGTCAACCCATAAATGGGCAATAATCATGATTTTTTGTTGTTTGCATAGCAAAACTTTGTGTTCAACCGATCATCATCGAAGATTTCTAGGGACCGGAGATCACTGCTACTTTTAGTAATGGATTGGGCAATCAAAATGTTCAATGCCTTTAACATCCGAAGGTTGTGGGAGTCCACCGACCGTTTTTTAAAAATAAATGTGGTGCGTCTTTAAAAATATTGAGCTCTTGTTGATTTAGGTGTGTGTCTATGCGAGACATTACGAGCTCCCAATCCTCAATTAGAGGGGATGAATCTCACATGTGGAGCAGTAAATTCCAGGATGAAACTTGTGCATTGGTTGTTACTTGTTGCTGAAATATGTTTTGCAATGTAATGGAAGAATGGAATCCCTTCCAAAGGGTTGTTCCTTAGGAATTACTTGCATAAAGAGGACTTCCCAAAACCGGTGGTAATTGCCGAGGTCACCGAGGAGGATGATTGATTTGTTCCCAAATTCGGATGTTCTTGAGAGTGGGAAAGCTTCACATAGCCTACATCACATTTTGATTAGTAACTTTGGTCCGATGAAACTCATTTCATCAATAAGAACATATTCTATACGTTTGAATGACTCTTGAAATGACAATAATGCACTACCTTCAAGGGGTTTCAGTTCTTTGATTTGAATACGCAGTGCGTGGATTGTGGATGTGGAAATGTTGGTCAAACATCGGTAGGGGTGAGCACAAGTAGAGGTGAGGGAGATGTGCTTGGTGCTTTGTGAATGTTTTCCAGATTTTATTTATCAGAAATGATTTTCTCGTGCCTGTCGTTCCTTGAATTATCAATCTTAGTGGAGGTAGATGGGTTTTATTTTTTGAATGTTCTAGTATGGTATCAAGAGCTAGTTGTTGTTCTGAAGACAAAGGAAGTGTTGTAGATGGTGGTGTGACCTGCATGCTATTGTTAATTGTGTCTACCTTTTCTCTCTCGATGAATGATGAACCAATTAGTTTCAAATCTTGTGGAACGTCATGTATGCTCCAATTATTATGTACGTCGAAGTCTCGTTTCCTAACATATAACGACTGTCAAGACCCATGTTGTTTCCTGGATGAAGTCGTGAGAAGACTTGCCATTCTTGCATTGGTTCGTGTTGAATATTGCATTCGACCTTTGAGTCAGAACTAACATCTGTAATAGGTCATGTGTCTGCGGTAGTGTGTAAAACATGCCACGGTCTGTAGTTGTGCTTGAACATGTCCCAAGTGCCGTTGATGTCATGTGGGGTTGAGCCAAATTCAGACGCAATATTTCTGAAAGGTTTGTATAAAAGGAGTTCTGACCAATAGAAAAGGTCATATGACATTGAATCCTAAGCTGGGATATCCACAAATCTCGGGTGGACCCAAACAATTGCTTGTGTCGGTTGCTTTTTCCATTTATCACCTTTACGGTTCTTGTTGTAGCTCCAATCTCGAGAACTTTGAATAAGTGGTAGGTGTTCCATGGTTGTAGGACGAGGGAACATAAATATTAGCTATGTAGTTTGGAAAACCTTTGAAATAAGTAGATTTGATTACATGTACCAAAAGTCTATTGCTCCAAGTTCCTTCTGCAATATTTCTTCACGAAATATTGTGAATATGTAATGCAGGTATGTTGATACTCGATGAGGGTTAGAGAAAATGTTAAGTGTTCTCTAACATTGTGCGACTCAAGGATCAGCTAGGTATTCACCCGACATAATATTGTGGAGATCTGGCCATTTAGTGTCTGCAACACTTAGAGTGAAGAATAAGGTTGGTGTCCCCAATTGTTCCACCATATCTGAAAGCTCGCTTCTACTTTTTTCCCAGAATGAACGTGTCCCTCGAAGGCTCGATCCAAAGCATTAAGTTTTCTGGGAGGTTGTCTTTGGGGCATTCCAGTAGTTGTCTTCACAGATCTCTAATTGTTGGAGGGATTCCAGATTTGAGGTTCTGTTTCATAAAAATTGTTGTTGTGTGTTGATCGATTTTCCTGCTTCCTGTCCAAATTAGTGTACGAGAAACCAAAACACACAAAACAACATTGAAAATGGAAGGGCTTAGTACCTTAGAAATGGTGATGAATGATACGGGCATAAAGAATGGATGGATATGTGATAAAAGAAGATAGATCCATAAAATCAATCATATAAGATTAGATAACAATATGTGGGGTTTCCCGAAAATCCAATTCAAAGAGGATGTCAACCCCGTGTTTAGAAAGATAGCAATAAATGATGAAAAGTAGATATCCTACGAAATAATGCAATATAAAATGACAAGTAACTCTAATGATGAGGGAACTTAGCTTGTGCTTTGATATGGAGATGAAATGGGCATCATGATGCAAGATGACAAACAATGACAAATATTTCTCCTCAAAATTTCAAAGTAGAAGAGATTTCATACATCAATTCTTCTTCTTTTTTATAGTCCAATTTGGAAGTCCATCCTCTTCTAGGTTCTTAATCCTCCTCAAAGAGGGGGAAGAACCCATATTTATAGCTTAGAGGTGAGGTTAGATTGGGGTTAACAAGTAGCTCGGGGTTGGGTAAGGTAACCGCTTAAAAGAGGTGATGTGATCACGCAGGGCCCATGGTTTGACTTATTAGATGGAGTGGGCAACATGATTGACATGGTAGGTGAGATAATAGATTCCATTTTTTGAAATTAAGAAAGGGGTGTCAGATGGGTATATTATTACACATAAAATTGAATAAATTGACATGGGAGATAATGCCAAGATTTTAATTATCAAATGGGTCCACATGGAGCTCATTTGATAATTTATTAAATAAGGTGAGTAAATAGATAGAATTTACTCAAATTTAGGAAAGAGAAAGGCGAGAGGGGAAGTTGCATGAAGGAGAACAAATGCGGGATGAACGAGAGGGGTCACACAAAAATGGTGTCTACATTTACCCCTTTTTGTTGATTGGTTTGCGATAGCAAACCACGAGAAAAAAAAAGGAATTGGATGAAGATATGTTAATGAGAATGGATAAAGAAATGACCAAAGGTAAGATGCCCAAGAAAAAAAGGATCACAATAATAATGAAAAATATGGCGGTGACTCCAATATCACATCGGTAGAGGAAAATTGTGGTCTCAATGGAGACATGCGATAATATTCTGGACCGATGATTGCGTGAAGACCACTACAATATGAATGTAATCTATGATGACCAATGGGACATAAGAAGACATAAAAATATGCACAACTGAATGCGAAAGGTATGCACAATCCTTTTCTGAGAGGAATCGTGCGAAAAAATCATGCATCCGTAAAGGGACGAGGATAAGGATAATGATGCATCCGTAAAAAGGGATCAAAGGGATTCAAAATATGGAAGGAGAAAGATGACATTGTATTGGGTACAGTGTGGAATGGTTGGTTTAGCAAATGATTACAACAAGAGATGGGAGACAAAAGAGTAGGGAAATATGATGGGATGTGGAAGGGTCATATGGAAAACTAATCTTAAGATAAACTCTTAATTAAGATTACCATGTGATGGGGATGGTTAAGTAGGATCATTAGTCAAGAAGAAGAATAATGATGAAATTATTGATTGGTGTTTACCAAAATGGAACAAGAGATGAAATTAGATGATAAAAAGGAAAAAAGGAGTGTGATATGAATGGATTGATAATGGTGTTTAACTAGATTTACATAATAAAATTCATGGAATAATAATCTTTCATTCAATTTGTTCGATGTACTTTCACAATATATTAGCGAGATATATATATATATAGGTTTTAGATATGCATAACAACTCTAACAATGCATACCTATATTCTCTCAACCTCTCACTAATTACATAAATTGCTTATAACTCTAATAACAATTTACTCAACCACATTATAATATATTCTCACATATATATTATGCAAACCCCTATGAGCACTAATAGGATTATTCCTAACATTCCCCCTTAGTGCAAACATGGTAGAAAAATGTTCACACACTTCTCTGTAGTATGCTTACCCCAGTGGCATGTCCATCTCGTGACTCGTGACCTTGATCCAAAAGAAAGGCTCTCTCCTTCCATGGTTTTAAACAGTTTACTACAAACCTTGACATTAACAGAACCCATCAACTGTCACCTCGTGTGGTTTTTTGGATCTCCCACAAAAAAATTTTTAAGATCCATGACTTGAATTACTCGGTGCTTTTGTTCGCCACTATGCTTGTACATCAAGGAAGTATATAGGAAATAGCTCATACTGGAATATATTTCACACAGAATGGAAATGGAATATTGTGTTCTATTCCCCCCCACAATGTGAAATTTCCATTATTCTACAAAACTGTAAAACAGGAACTCTGAAATGAATCAACACACTAAAAATGCCGAGAAAAAGACACACACTTGTCACCAAATCTATTGTGCGGCCTCGCTGCTGATGATCGATTGGAGAGAGGACGTTGGTTGTCCTCCTTCCTTCGTTGCTTCCATGCTCCGATAACATGTTGCTAACTCAACCTGATTTGGATATGAAGCTCAATTATTTCCACATTGTTTATTATATCTTCACTCCCGCATTGTGAAACACTTTATTTTTCTTGACGTCGGGTAACACCGAAAATGCATCCGTAATGTATTTTTTCAAACATCATATTTTTCAATTAAATTTAAATCAATGCAAAGAGGATAAAAAAAATCACTTTTGCCAAAAATGGCACTTTCGATTTCGAGGTACCAAGCAAAAGTTATTGAGGTTTTAATTTCCCGTAAAAAAAGGCCCAATTTGAGTTAAAATTGGATCAACGATTAAAAAATTGCTCCAGATGAAAATAAAATTTATCGTGTGACGACCCATTGGAACCGAGAGGAAACGAGGATTCCAAAAATGTCAAAGGCCCAAAAAAGAAGTGTTTCGAAAAAATATTAATTTGGCTAAAAACGTAATAATTGCTTTTAAAATGTAAATATTAAACAAAAGTATAGTAAAATTAAATTTTTCAAACTATAGTCTTTTCTAAAAATTAAAAAAAAGCCAAACACAAATGGTCGCAAAACTCATGACTTCATTGAAGTGACAAATGATTTGTTGATAATTCCACAACTAGAGCTTCATTTTATAAACCAAAAATATGTTGGAAAGGTGCTTTCAATACCTCTACAATGCTACTAAAAAAATTTGATTTCATTACCTGACCTAAAATCTGCTTCATGACTGAGTTTTACTTGAATTTGGAGTTGTTCTTCATGCCCGAACTACAAAAGGTCACTGTCTGTGAGTTTCTTAATTCTTTGTGATTTCGTTTCACCGCTCCTTGCAAAGACTTTTCTCAATGTTGAATTTTAGCCATTTAAAATGGTGGAGACATCCATTCTTTGTATTCATCAATGAAAATGTCACTAACCAGACCCAAATGAACAATGCAAGAAGGAGATAATGATTTCACCAAGATTCACAATGCAAAGATGCAAAACAATGATCAAGGTCATGTTATTATTTTGGAAAACACTATTGAATGCTCCTTCGTAAGGTTGCATGCTTGAAAAGTATGAGATCTGACAGAGAGAACATTCAGAGGTTTGAATATTGTAAATTTGAGAATGATAGATCATAGCTCAATGGAGATGATAGGATCCATAACAATCTATATCTAGAATTAGCACCGATCTACTATAAAGTTATCTCGACCTTGATTTGAAGCACAAACAACTCTCATGACATAGATCTATGAGCTATTAATTAAATGATGCACATGGTCTAAATCACCTTGGGTAGATTACATCGGAATGCAATATCAATAACAAAAAGGAACAATTCTTGTCAAAGATCAAAGAGTCGTGTGAATAAGGATGGGCCCCCACAATACACCCAAATTGAATCACCTAAATATTCTCCATTGCAAATTATTGGAAGCATTACAATAAGATGGTTACCTCTTCACAGACCTGATCATGTATCTTCAAACATGGATCTGATGAAACAAGTAGAGCTTGGAAGGCTATACGGTCTCTTACTTACAACACATTCCAACTGATCTCCAAAGCATTAATCTCAATTTTACAATCTTCAATACATATTTGGCATTGTAGAAAATACAATGAAATGAACACCTAATTGCATGGAGCGGGGCCATGGTGCCCATCTATCACTAGATTCACCTCGCTTCGATACCAAATAATGGTGTTTAACTGCATTTACACAATAAAATTCATGAAATAATAATCTATCATTCAATTTGTTCCTAAGGATGTACATTCACAATATATTAGCCATATATATAGGCTTTTAGATAGGCATAAAAACTCTAACAATGCATACCTATATTCTCTCAACCACTCACTAATTACGTAAATTGTTATAACACTAATAACAATTTACTCAACCACGATTATAATATATTCTCACATATATATTAATGCAAAATATGAGCACTAATAGGATTATTCCTAACAATTGAGGGATATATGCGGTGTAGATGGAGAATGTAAAGGAAATCCTTAATTGGGATGCCAACGTGGTGGGAGTGATGATACCAGAATATGATGTGGTAGAGGAAAAGCAAAAATATGAGAGGAAATGAAAGGAAGACACACAAAGTGGTGAAAGGGGATAAAAAGGTGAAAAGGATGATGGGGGGATAAGAAGTTGTAAGATAATGAAATGTCCTTGAGAAGGATTCTCAAGTAGGATTCTCAAACTGCAACGGAGATCAAGTAGAATTTAAACTGAAGAGTGTATTTGCGAGAGCGTTTAGGTGGATATTATTGATAGATATAGAATTCATAGTGTGAGATTCAATGTGATTTTGATAAAATATGATCTTGGTGAGATGAATGAAACATTCCTTAAGAGGAAAATACAAGGAAACCATGCTTCAAACTAGATTGAGATAAACAAGAAAGGTTACCACTCAAAACCATTGCACTGGGCCAAAATAGCAAGTATTAACACATAACAAAGGATAGTTATTTATAGCAAAAATCATGAGGGAAATATGGATGAAATATGCTCATAAAGCTAATGTTGACATGACAAAGGATCGAGATAAGTGCAATTGCAATTAGGATCTCCAAACCATGATGGATTTGGACCATAGGGATTGAAATATTTAATGGGAGGAAGTGTGATGGTAGATATTCGAACAAAATGTCAAAAAATTTTTCGCGTAGGACCCAATCAAAGTATTATGAGGAAGATAACTCTTATGACGTTTTGGCTTGGTTTTAGGTATTGATATAGATCCTTCGATGGGTGAATTAGATAAATTAAATTTGGTTGGAATATTGGATTGTTTGGATTGGAATTTAGGTGAGGATGTACATTGAATGTGTAAATTATTTGTTTTTAGCTGGTTTAGCTTCTTATCTTTTGGTGGTCGACCATTTTGGGGTTAATTACGAAATTAGATCAATATAACCCTATACATATAAAGTTATGAGACCATAATGAGGGACCAAACACTATCCACTACTATAATCCATCTAGAGTTGCATCCATCTATTACATTAGAGATCGTTTGCATCCACATAGCTCCATCACGAAGCACATGACTAGGATATTTGCATCACACTTCAAAGGGGGAGGGATTATATTCTACTTCATGTACACATTCTATTACATTTTATACATGTATTTATTGCTCGCTACTTCAAAAAGTGTGACTGGGACAAGAGCAACCCAAGGCATGGACAATTTTTCACCACTTCCACCACATGGCTTGACAGCGTGGCACCCCATCCATTCCCTTTTAGAATTTTTTTACAAGGTTAAAACAATCCTTTTTTAATTTTTGAGGCAATAACATTCTTATCTTGGCATTGTAATATTTTTGGGCTCCTATTTTGCTTGTATTTAATGTTCTTCATTCATGTGTCGAAGACGGAGGGCGAGGTCTAAGGTTGGCAGGAGGCTAATCCCACCTCGCAAGAAAAACAAACCATATCTAAAATTTTATGTCATTTCAAATGAGTACCCACACGACACCCTTTGCACCCATTTCGGGCACTTTGTTAATCAGTTTGCAAAGTTTACTCGTATTTTCCATCAGTTACGGGAATCGTATTTCTTCTATAACTTTTGAGTCACTACTCATTTTTGAGCACTTATTTAGTCAAAGTTGCATGATTTATAAGACATTACGTGATGACATTGTCAATTTTGTAAACGAACTACTTTATAAAGTGCCACATTCGGGGTCACTAGTACTCTTAGGTTTTGTATTGCACACAAACATCTTAAATTTGTGCACCTTTCACTTTTGATTCCGCATCATGGAGGGTTCTCTCTCTAGACTTGAGCATTGTAGGATCACCTTACACCTCCGCCACTTCTTACTTGGGAGAGATAATTATTCATCTTAGTGTGCTTCCATGGAATGCTACTTTGCCTATGAGGCTCTTTCACCATTCTTACTTGGGCCGGTTCCTACACCCACTGATCATCTTCATCTAGAGGACTTTCTTGACACTTGCAACCATGTTTTTGGTCACATGATGATACATATCTCTAGATCTCTCTGGTTTCAAGTGGTAGACTCAGATCCACCCCATCATGTCTGTGAGCATCCTTCACCCTCTATGGAGACCCTTCACATGGTGCCACCATTTTTGTTGATGTTGATTCATTGTCTCCTATATTTCTTCATGTGATTTCAGTTCCACTAACACATACTCATTTGGTTCTACTTCTGATGACGAGGATTGTGCACCTAGTTTTGATGTCGAGAGTATTACAAAGGACTCTTCTCCTCCTTCTCTCACTATTCCGAGAGTGTTGACACATCCCACATCTACATCGTTGTTTGAGAAGTCTCCTATTCAATCTCATACAGTCATCACACCCACCTCTTTTCCACCTTCAATGTGTGAGCCCCTTTCATTCCTCTACCTTCATTGGATGACTCATACTTATCCGACATCGCTCTTTTGTTTTTGAGCCCCTATTAGGACAAGTATCTCTTGACCTTAGTCATCTTTTCATAGAGTACACTTTTGATGTACTATAGGTTCGTTATCCATCTACAGTATTTCGAGGAGTTCATCATCTTCATTGTTGGGAGTGCCCCTTTTGGGACTCTTACCACTTCCACTTTTCTGGAGACCTTAATTGATCCACCCTTGCTTGAGGATCCATTTTCTATCATGGGGCATTTTTTTTTCCTTCACATCAGTTGGACATCCTTTCTACAGGTGTTCCCCTTCTTCACTCTAATAGTTCTACACACGTGGGATTATCTTCGGTTCCTTAGCGCTCTCTTGCTAGACCTATGTCACACTTTCATGGACCAGACTCAAAGCTCTTTGTGTTGTTGCCTTTAGTTTCCTTCACAGAGTGGGAGGAATTCCAACACATCATTTATGTCCTTCTTAAGGGCAGGCACATAGTTCGGTGTGGGTGGCTTTTCTTCAATCTAGAGGTAGAGGATCTCGTGATCGACATTATTTTGGGAGACCTCCTAAAGCTGCAAAGTTCAGATCCGTCGATGCCATCTTTTGCATTCCTCTCGTCTCCCTCTTTTTCTCTCTTCTTCTTCTTTCCGAGAGATTGCCTCTTTGTACATGGGTACCTTAACAGGCTCGTCTGTGGTCAGAACCCATCTTTGACATCTTTCTTAGATTAGAGAGTGGACTTGTCTCTCTTTTGGGGGGGAGTTTTCCCACTGGGTTTTCTCCTTTTAATCTACTTTTGGAGAGTTTATTGTACATGGGTACTTCATCAGGCTTATTTTTGGGACCCACTTCTCCTTGTTTTCATCTATGTGTCCACTTAAGCTATGCTTTAGGGGGTGTGTTAGTGTAGGATATTTACCATGCATATATTTTAAGTACATGAGATTCCTCCACATAGGTTATTCACCATACTTATGTGTCTTAGGGAGTCATTATGGCCTTACACGCATCATAGAGCGTCATATGAGTTACATTTGACTGGCTATTCTGAGAATGTAACTCCCACCTCTTGACTGGCTACATTTGTGGGGGAGTTACACACCCCACTACTTTATGTGCACCCTTTCATCTTGAGAAATACAATGGAATGGAATGGAATATGGGATTTGAGCCATTTTTCCCTTAATGCATGCACATTTCTCTCATGGGTGATTTCTTGCTTCGATCTTGAAGCTACATCATTTTGTGGTTGAGTGCAACATTTTGATGCTCATGGATTCCCTCCGATCTTCGTCACATTCCTCCAAACAAAGTAGGTGGGTAGGGTAGGTGGGTGTAGGAATATTAAATTCCTAGAAAATGATAATAAGGATTAAGATGGATAATGTGATATAATAATGAATTAAAGGGATTAAAGATGAAATGATGAGATATTAGATAAATGATTTAATTAGGATAAAGGGTATATGTGGTATTTTATAGGAAATAGATTAATTAGATAATGATGATGTTAGGATATTTACGGGACAAATTAATCGGAATTAATTATGTCGACATTTTAGATGTCTACAAGAAATCTACTTTCCATCAAGCCTAATTTCTTAAATTTATTTATTTAATATCTTAATTTGTTTAATATATTTCTATCATTATCTAAACGTGGTTCACAAGTCTGCAAGGCATAACAAGACTCGCAGCTAACCTTAGACTTGACATGTGTAACACATTCATGAATGCTAAATAGTAATAATGTTTATTATTTTAGTTATACGTAATTCAATTTGATCATTAACTCGAACTTCAAAGACACATCACAAGACAAGATGGGTACTTGGGGAGACCTAACACTCTCTCAAATGAATATTAAGACTTACTTGGCATAAACATGTATTTTTTCATGTGGGATTTGGTCTCTTTTCAATTAACTTATATGAGCAATTTCATTCATAAAACACCAAATCAAGGTGTTTGGAAAGACAAGGTAGAAACAAAAGGGGAATTACATATGTTCAGTGAAGAAGTTAAATGGTGCAATGTTGTATATAATATTATAAAGTATTTTATTCATAAATTTGTATATAAGAGAATTAACTAGAATCAATACCTAAAGGTGCATTTCAATAACCGATAGAGAACACAATTTATAAATCTATTGACTTGTATAAAATTCCTTATAACAAATATGGTGCAAGATTAGGTCAATGACTTATAAATATTTCTCTATATCAACCATTCACATGTACGTTTAAGTGTTAATATTAGTGATTTTTTATTATAATTTTAAGTGCAAATAGGAAAAAAATATATAGTAAAGTTTTTAAAAACATTAGTATTAAGAAAACTTTTGAATAAAAGTTTGTGGATTTTGTTGGCAATGTATCATTCACTAATAATGTATTGACAACAAAGAAAGAAATATGCATTTTGTAATTGACTTTTTTGATTGAAAATATATATATATATATATATATATAAACAAGAAATATACAACATTAATAGTATACAAATTGGGTAGAAAAAGTCACATCCTAAAATACATAGCATATTGCATAGGCCTTAAAAAATGAAAGTTTACAAAAAACCCATATAAAAGTGTAATAATCAATCCAAAAAAGTTGAGCAAAACAAGGAGCTGAAAAAATTAGGTTGCAGTCGCAACCATGGAAAACAGAGAAGGCAGAAGACTGTCGGATTTGTCACCCCAACCACTGACTTAAAATCGAAGATTGAAAATAACACAATGTGTTTTATTCTCTCTCATTTCTATGTATTTTCTACCATCATAATAAATAATCGTTAGAACTCGCCGCTCAATTTCCTTTGCAATCAATAGACTTTTCTTTGTTGTACATGGTAACTATTTTTCTTTTGATACAATCTAAACTGCACAATAATAATACCCGTCAGATAATGTATTACCTAATAATAAATAGTCTGTAATTGCTCTGACTTGGTGTGAATAACGCAAAGCATTCTATAATTGACTTGACTGGAGTCAACTTGATTGTATTTTTGATTTTACACCATCAAAAATAAGACGTTAGTACTCACTACTCAATTTCCATTGCAATCAATGGACTTTTCTTTCTCGTGCTTGGTAAATACTTTTCAAGGAAGAAGACTATTATTGTTGTGTGTGAAATGTGGCCTTACTTATTTGAACATAGGAAAGACAGAAAATTAGAGAGTCAAGATAGTACTGAAAAAATCAACAGTCGTTACTCACCACTCAATTGCAATGAACGTTTCTTTCAGAAAATTAAAGACTGTAATAGATAGAAAAATGAAGATAGTATGTTAAGACCAAGTAAAAATTAAAGACTCAAGATAATACAGAAAAAATCAACAGCCGTTACTCACCACTCAATTGCAACGTTTCTTTCAGAAAATTAAAGACTGTAAAAGATTAAGACCAAGGAAAATGAAGACAAGCTCGCACTCACCAGAGTTTGTTATTTTCTTGTCGTGGTAAATAGAGTTTGTTTTCTGTCATTTGATTTATGCTCTTTCCACTAACGCCAAAGCAAGTGAAGACACCATCTCAATCAAGATTCATTTTCCTAGTTAATCCTGTCCATAACGTCCTTCAGAAATATTGAAATAACCACCCTTTTTAACCATTTTAAAAAAAACGAAAACCTTGAATTTGATGGTAGTTTCCATTTCAAAGCCGTAAGATACTTGCGATTTTATAATATTTCCAGTACGACTTTATTTGTTTAAAACCTTAGATTTATATATAAATTATGTACATAAATACCGCTCAGCCCATAAATACATATTGAATAGTGTTATAACTAGCAATCACATGTGTTTCATGCAATGTGAACGTCGAACGGTATATGTTATTTGTTTTAGAGGTATAATTTTTACTTTTGTAGTTGATGTTGATAAGGGGTGTGATTGTTTTTCGTAAGTGTAGAAATATAGATGGGCCACTTAATTTTAAGGTTGTTTCTACATTTCAAACTTGTTAAAAATTCGTACATGAATACATTTGATACCGTTTTGATAGTTGAAGTTATTTTATAGTTGATGTTGTATGTATTTAATTCGGGTTTATTGTGTTAGTTGTGCATCGGTTGTTCGGTTGGTGTTTTGTTGGAAAAACATTTATTGTACAGTTGATAATGTGTGTGATTGATAGTTGTAGTGTAGGAATTTAGTTGAAACATTACATTGAAATGTTGTATGTGTACATTTAATTATGTTACAAATTCATACATTTAAAGTTGCATATTATATTTCACAACATCAAATAAATGTAGATCTACGTGCACATAATGAGACATGTATACATTTGCAGTTTTTATATCATGAATGGTAGCCTTTAGTGGACATTTTTTAGTTTCACTAAACATGATTACATTTGATACCCCTTGAGCAGCAGTGTTGCTTTGGATACAAGAAGTGTTGAGTATAGTAGTAGTGGAGGTGCTATCAAAGCAGAGGGTATTATTTAAGATGGGTTGAGTGATAGTAGTCTTGCTTCCTCGTTTCTTCTTGCTCCAAGTGTTGGTACCTGCGCCATATTTGAGTATCTCTCGAATGAAAAAGGTGAAATGCGCAGATTTGCAAGCGAGGGAACTCTAGAGAAAGTTGTGAAAGTTAGACCCTACCTTTTAGTGGTTCCAATGTCGGCGGTTGCTCTGTGCAAAGTAAGTCCCTGTGACTTGTGGATAGTTAAACCCCAGGCCATTTTAATCGGCAATTGTCTTCGATTCCCTCTCAAAATAAAGGGTATGGGAATATGTAACGGGTTAGAGGGATCCCAACATGGGCCATTGTATCTATCAAATTTGACAACAACAAATAAAGGTAATGTTGCTGGTTGCATTGATGCATCATAGACAATGTCGATGATTGTTCCTCTAGCACCATTCACGAGTCCTACGTCAACCCATAGATGGGCAATAATCATGAATTTTTGTTGTTTGTACAACAAAACTTTGTGTTCCAACTGATCATCATCAGGATTTCTGGGTCCAGACCGCCTGTTACTTTCAATAATGGATTGGGCAATCAAAACGTTCAATGCCTTTAACATCTGAAGGTTGTGGGAGTCCACCAGACCGTTTTTTTACAAAAAAAATGTGGTGCGTCTTTAAAAATGTTGAGCTCTTGCTGATTTAGGTGTGTGTCTATGCAGACATTACGAGTTCCCAATCCTCAATTAGAGGGGTTGAATCTCACATGTGGAGCAAGAATTCCGGATGAAACTTGTGCATTGGTTGTTACTTGTTGCAAATATGTTTTGCAATGTAATGGAAGAATGAAATCCCTTCCAAAGGGTTGTTCCTTAGAATTACTTGATAAAGAGGACTCGCCCAAACCGGTGGTAATTGGCCGAGGTCATCGAGCAGATGACCGATTTGTTCCCAAATTCGATGTTCTTGAGTGTGGGAAAGCTTCACGTAGCCTACTTTATCGCTTTTATTAGTAACTTTGGTCTGATGAAACTCATTTCATCAATAAGAACATATTCTATACGTTTCAATGACTCTTGAAATGATGATAATGCACTACCTTCAAGGGGTTTCAGTTCTTTGATTTGAATACGCAGCCTGCATGGATTGTGGATGCGGAGATGTTGGCTGAAACACCGGTAGGGGCGAGCACAAGTAGAGGTGAGGGAGATGTACTTGGTGTTGTGAATGTATTCCAGATTTTATTTATCGGAAATGATTTTCCTGTGCCTTTCGTTCCTTGAATTATCAATCTTAGTGGAGGTAGATGGGTTTTGTTTTCTGAATGGTGTAGTATGGTATCAAGAGCTAGTTGTTTTTCTGAAGACAAAGGAAGTGTTGTAGATGGTGGTGTGACCTGCATGCTATTGTTAATTGTGTCTGCCTTTTCTCTCTCGATGAATGATGAACCAGTTAGTTTCAAATATTGTGTAACGTCATGTATGCTCCAATTATTATGTACGTCGAAGTCTCGTTTCCCTAACATATAACGAATTTCAAGACCCATGTTGTTTCCTGGATGAAGTTGTGTGAAGACTTGCCATTCTTGCATTGGTTCATGTTGAATATTGCATTCGACCTCTGAGTCAGAACTAACATCTGTAATAGGTCATGTGTCTCCGGTAGTGTGTAAAACATGCCACGGTCTGTAGTTGTGCTTGAACATGTCCCAAGTGTCGTTGATGTCATGTGGGGTTGAGCCAAATTTAGACGCAATATTTCTGAAAGGTTTGTATAAAAGGAGTTCTGACCAACAAAAAGGTCATATGACGTTGAATCCTGAGTTGGGATATCCACAAATCTCGGGTGGACCCAAACAATTGCTTGTGTCGGTTGCTTTTTCCATTTATCACCTTTACGGTTCTTGTTGTAGCTCCAATCTCGAGAACTTTGAATAAGTGGTAGGTGTTCCATGGTTGTAGGATGAGGGAACATAAATATTAGCTATGTAGTTTGGAAAAACCTTTGACATAAGTAGATTTGATTACCTATACCAAAAGTCTACTGCTCTAAGTTCCTTCTGCAATATTTCTTAGCGAAATATTATGAATATGTAATGCATATGTATAATACTCGATGAGGGTTAGAGAAAATGTTAAGTGTTCTCCAACGTTGTGTGACTCAAGGATCGATAGGTGATGGCCGTTATGGTATCTTCCAAGACAAAAATGTTCGAAGAAAGATTAGAATAGATTCTTAGAAATGGATATGATGGTGTCCCTGCGAGAGGACTGACGAAGATAAAAGATGTGACAGGGTTCTCAAAAAGAGAAGAGGTCAATGCTGCACAGAGAAGGATGAGAACGAGATGTAATGAAATGAATTGGCGATGGTGTATAAAAGAAGAAACATAGGAATTGATTGTGAATGCTAGGTGCGAAGGATGTGTTGAAGGATGTAATGAGAAAGAGAAAAGGGAATGGATAGGAGGAGTGGTTGATTATGAGAAGAGAAAGAAAGGTCAAAGTTGAGGGAGACAAGGGTATGGAATGGAGGAGGAAAAAAGGAATTAAAGGGGAGGACGAAGATAACAAAGACGGATTATAAGGGAAGGAGGAAATGATGAAGGAAAAACAAGGAGAAGACAAAAAATGATAGAGCAGAGGGTGAAATTATGAAAAAGGGAGAGAGTTATTTAAAATGAAAGGTGTGAAAGAGGATGAATCAGATGAAGGGAGAGAGTAATGGAAAATGAAAGAGATGATAAAGTGGAGAGAATCAAGAAACCAGATCATAGTGAGGAAATACAAGGCAAAGAATATGGAACCGATCGCATGAAAATGCATGTGGATGGTGAGATGATAAAAATATGGGACAATGTTGAAGTGTCCGGGTCATAAATGGGGAAGTAAGAAGGAAGTGAGAGGTACAATGAGAAAGAAGGCGATACACGGGAAGTAAAAAAAACCAGGGGTAGAAAGGAGGGGAGGAAAACAGAGGAAATTATGCAAATGGGAGGAAACCAAAATGGGAGATATTCGATAAAGAGTGAGAAATATCATAAACGTAAGGGGAAGTGGAGGGGAGGAATGACACCAATTGGAAAATATGTGGAAATGAGTAAGATTAGGATAATTTGATGAGGAGAACATAGAGAGAGGGTGTATGATGAAAGAGTAAATAAATTGGCAAGGAAGAATGGAAGATGGAGAGGTGGCGAAGAAAAAGAGAGGAAGAGATAGAAGAGGGAATGCCAACGAAGGGATGTTAGGAGAAATCCACCGATAGTGATTAGTAGGGAAGGATGGGACAAAAGGTGATAAGAGGGGAAAAGTAAATGAGGAATGGAAATGGGAATGCCAATGGAGGGATGTTAAGAGAAGTCCCCCAATAATAATCAGAGGGCACAAAGGAAGGAATGAATGAAGCTATAATGGAGGATTGCTTTTTAGGAGAAGTCCACCGATAATTATTAGTGCGGAAATGGAAGATGATGATGAAATAATGTTAGGAGATGATCAACGACAATGACGGGTAAATATGGGGGTAGATATGTGGGAGAACTCTAGAAGATGGAGTGGAAAGAGTAAAGAAAGAAGGGATAACGATGTGTGCGAAGATGAAGGCAAGGAGAGGATGCATTGGATGATAATGAACGAGAGGAAGATGAAGAAATAAGACACGAAATGAATGGGGAAGCAATGGTTAAGTAAGATTACCCAATGAGGGATGATGGAGATGAAAAGGGGGCAAGTAGGAAGTGGCGTTTGCGAGAATGGAAGAGGAGGTGAGAGGATGTGATGATGGGGACTAACGAGAAAATGTAGATGGTGAGAATGTGGAGTGGTGGGCAAGTGTAGGATGACAGTCATCTTTATAAGGACCCTTAAGTAAGATCACAGCCGGATGAGGAGTTAAGTAAGATCACCAAACTGGTAGTGACAATATGGAAGGAGAAAGATGACATTGTATTGGGTACAGGTGTGGAATGGTTGGTTGGAGCAAATGATTATCGACAAGAGATGGGAGACAAAAGATGAGGGAAATATGATGGGATGTGGAAGGGTCATATGGAAAACTAATCTTAAGATAAACTCTTAATTAAGATTACCATGTGATGGGGATGGTTAAGTAGGATCATCAAGCCGAAGAAGAAGAATAATGATGAAAATATTGAGTGGTGTTTACCAAAATGGAACAAGAGATGAAATTAGATGATAACAAGGTGATAACAAGGAAAAAAAGGAGTGTGATATGAATGGATTGATAATGGTTTTTAACTAGATTTACACAATAAAATTCACGAATAATAATCTATCATTCAATTTGTTCCGGATGTACTTTCACAATATATTAGCGATATATATATATATAGGCTTTTAGATATGCATAACAACTCTAACAATGCATACCTATATTCTCTCAACCACTCACTAATTACATAAATTGTTATAACTCTAATAACAATTTACTCAACCACATTATAATATATTCTCACATATATATTATGCAAACCCCTATGAGCACTAATAGGATTATTCCTAACATTCCCCCCTTAGTGCGAACATGGTAGAAAAAATGTTCACACACTTCTCTGTAGTATGCTTACCCCTGTGGCATGTCCATCTCTGTGACTCGTGACCTTGATCCAAAAGAAAGGCTCTCTCCTTCCATGGTTTTAAACAGGTTTACTACAAACCTTGACATGAACAGGAACCCATCAACTGTCCACCTCGTGTGGTTTTTTGGATCTCCCACAAAAATTTTTAAGATCCATGACTTGAATTACTCTGGTGCTTTTGTTCGCCACTATGCTTGTACATCAGGGAAGTATATAGGAAATAGCTCATACTGGAATATATTTCACACAGAATGGAAATGGAATATTGTGTTCTATTCCCCCCCAAAATGTGAAATTTCCATTATTCTACAAAACTGTAAAACAGGAACTCTGAAATGAATCAACACACTGAAAATGCCGAGAAAAAGACACACACTTGTCACCAAATCTATTGTGCAGCCTCGTCGTTGATGATTGACGACAGGACGTTGGTTGTCCTCCTTCCTTCATTTCCTCCATCCTCCGATAACATGCTACTAACTCAACCTGATTTGGATATGAAGCTCAATTGTTTCCACATTGTTTATTATATCTTCACTCCCGCAATGTGAAACACTTTATTTTTCTGGACGTCGGGTAACACCGAAAATGCGTCCGTAATGTATTTTTTCAAACATCATATTTTTCAATGAAATTTAAATCAATGCAAAGAGGATAAAATACAAACACTTTTTCCAAAAACGGCACTCGATTTCGAGGTACCAAGCAAAAGTTATTGAGGTTTTAATTTCCCGTAAAAAAGGCCCAATTTGAGTTAAAATTGGATCAACGATTAAAAAATTGCTCCAGATGAAAAGAAAATTTATCATGTGACCACTCGTTGGAACTAGGAGGAAACGAGGATTCCAAAAATGTCAAAGGCCCAAAAAGAAGTGTTTCGAAAAATATTAATTTGGCTAAAAATGTAATAATTGCCCTTAAAATGTAAATATTAAACAAAAACTATAGTAAAATTAAATTTTTCGAACTATACTCTTTGCTAAAAATTAAAAAAATAGCCAAACACAAATGGCTGCAAAAACTCACGACTTCATCGAAGTGACAGAATGATTTGTTGATAATTCCACAACTAGAGCTCCGTTTTATAAACTGAAAAATACGTTGGAAAGGTGCTTTCAATACCTCTACAATGCTACTAACAAAAGTTGATTTCATTACCTGACCTAAAATCTGTTCATGACTGAGTTTTACTTGAATTTGGAGTTGTTCTTCATGCCTGAACTACAAAAGGTCACTGTCTGCAGGTTTCTTAATTCTTTGTGATTTCTGTTCACCGCTCCTTGCAAAGACTTTGCTCAATGTTGAATTTTAGCCGTGAAAAATGGTGGAGACGTCCAGTTCTTTGTATTCATCAATGCAAAATGTCACTAACTAGACCCAAATGAACAATGCAAGAAGGAGACAATGATTTCACCAAGATTCACAATGCAACATGCGAAAACAATGATCAAGGTCATGTTATTATTTTGGCAAACACTGATTGAATGCTCCTTCAGAAGGTTGCACGCTTGAAAAGTATGAGATCTGACAGAGAGAACATTCAGAGGTTTGAATACTGTAAATTTGAGAATGATAGATCATAGCTCGATGGAGATGACAGGATCCATAACAATCTATATCTAGAATTAGCACCGATCTGCTATAAAGTTATCTGACAGTTTGGAAGCGCAAACAACTCTCAGACATAGATCTATGAGCTATTAATTAAATGATGCACACGGTCTAAATCTGCGCCTTGGGTAGATTACATCGAATGCAATATCAATAACAAAAAGGAACAATTCTTGTCAAAGATAAAAGAGCCGTGTGAATAAGGATGGGCCCCCACAATACACCCAAATTGAATCACCTAAATATTCTCCATTGCAAATTATTGGAAGCATTACAATAAGATGGTTACCTATTCACATACCTGATCATGTATGTTCAAACTGGATCCGATGAAACAAGTAGAGCTTGAAGGCTATACGGTCTCTTACTTACAACACATTCCAATGATCTCCAAAGCATTAATCTCTAGTTTTTCAATCTTCAATACATATTTGGAAGTGTAGAAAATACAATGAAATGAACGCCTAATTTCTGTCAGTACAAGGATTCACCTCGCTTGATACCAAATAATGGTGTTTAACCAAATTTACACAATAAAATTCACGAAATAATAATATATCATTCAATTTGTTCCGGATGTACATTCACAATATATTAGCCATATATATAGGCTTTTAGATAGGCATAACAACTCTAACAATGCATACCTATATTCTCTCAACCACTCACTAATTACGTAAATTGTTATAACACTAATAACAATTTACTCAACCACATTATAATATATTCTCACATATATATTGTTATAACACTAATAATTACGTAAATTGTTGTGTGAAGACTTGCCATTCTTGCATTGGTTCGTGTTTAATAATGCATTTGACCTCCGAGTCATAACTAACATCCGTAATAGGTCATGTGTCTACGTTAGTGTGTAAAACACGCCACGATTCAGAAGTTGTGCTTGAACATGTCCCAATTATCATTGATGTCATGTGGGGTTTAGCCAAATTTAGACGTAATATTTCTGAAAGGTTTTATAAAAGGAGTTCTGACCAACATAAAGGGTCATATGACGTTGAATCCTGAGCTAGGATATCCACAAATCTCGGGTGGACCCAAACAATTTCTTATGTTGGTTATTTTTCCATTTATCACCTTTACGGATCTTATTGTAGCTCCAATCTTGAGAACTTTGAATAAGTGGTAGGTGTTCCATAGTTGTAGGATGAGGGAACATAAATATTAGCTATGTAGTTTGGAGAAACCTTTGAAATAAGTAGATTTGATTATCTCGTACTAAAAAGTCTACTACTCCAAGTTCTTCTACAATATTTCTTCACGAAATATTGTGAATATGCAATGCAAGTATGTTGATACTCGATGAGGGTTAGAGAAAATGTTAAGTGTTCTCCAATGTTGTGTGATTCAAGGATCAGCTGGGTATTCACCTGACATAATATTGTGGAGATCTGGCCATTTAGTGTCTGCAACACTTAGAGTGAAGAATAAGGTTGGTGTCCCCAATTATTCCACCATATCTGAAAGCTTACTTCTACATTTTTCCGAGAATGAACCTCGTCCCTCAAAGGCTTGATCCAAAGTGCATTAATCAGTCTGGGAGGTTGTCTTTGGGGCATTACAGTAGTTATCTTCACAGATCTCTAATTGTCGGAGGGATTCCAAATTTGAGGTTTTGTTTCATAAAAATGTTGTTATGTGTTGATCGGTGTTTCCTGCTTCCTATCCAGATTCATGTACGAGAAACCAAAACACACAAAATAACATCGAAAATGCAAGGGCTTAGTACCTTGGAAATGGTGATGAATGATATGGGTGCAAAGAAAATGGATATGTGATAAAAGAAGATAGATCTATAAAACTAAAACATATAAGATTAGATAACAATATGCGGGGGTTTCCTAGACAATCTCAATTCCAAGAGGATGTTAACTCCCTTAGAGGATGTCAACCCCCATGTTTAGAAAGATAGAAATAAATGATGAATAGTAGATATCCTGTAGAAATAATGCAATACAAAATGAAAAGTAACTTAAATGACGAGGGAACTTAGCTTGTGCTCTGATATGGAGATGAAATGGGCATCATGATGGCAAGATGACAAACAATGAATATTTCTCCTCAAAATTTCAGTAAGAAGAGATTTCATACATCAGTTTTTCTTCTTTGTTTCTGGTCCAATTTCAGGTCCATCCTTTGTCTAGGTTCTTAATCCTCCTCAAAGAGGGGAAGAACCCATATTTATAGCTTAGAGGTGAGGTTAGATTGGGATTATTAGAGTAACTGTGGTTTGCAAGGTAAACCGGGTTAAAAGAGGTGATGTGATAATGCGGGACCCATGGTTTGACTTATTAGATGGAGTGGGGAGCATGATTGACATGGTAGGTGAGATAATAGATTCCATTTTTTGAAATTAAGAAAGGGGTGTCGAATGGGTATATTATTACCCATAAATTGAATAAATTGATATGGGAGATAATGCCAAAATTTTAATTATCAAATGGGTCCACATGGAGCCCATTTGATAATTTATTAAATAAGGTGAGTAAATAGATAGAATTTACTCAAATTTAGGAAAGAGAAAGGTGAGAGGGGAAGTTGCATGAAGGAGAAAAAATGCGGGATGAACGAGAGGGTTCATACAAAAAATGGTGTCTACATTTACCCATTTTTTTTATTGGTTTGCGATAGCAAGCCACGAGAGAAAAAAAAAAGGAATTGGATGAAGATATGTTTATGAGAATGGATAAAGACATGACCAAAGGTAAGATGCCCAGGAAAAAAAGGATCACAATAATAATGAAAAATATGGCGGTGACTCCAATATCACATCGGTAGAGGAAAATTGTGGTCTCAACGGAGACAGGCGATAACATTCTTCAGACCAGTGAGTGGGTGAAAACCACTGCAATATGGATGTAATCCATGATGACCAATGGGTCACAAGAAGACATCAAAATATGTGTAACTGAATGCGAAAGGTATGCACAATCCTTTGTCTAGAGGAATCATTCGAAAAATCATGCATCCGTAAAAGGGACAAGGATGAAGATAATGATGCCCCAACATAGGGCACGAGAAGAAAAAAAAGTGAGTTATATGCATCCGCAAGTACGAGGATGAGAAGGTGCCCCAACATAGGACACACAAATTACATAATGGAAGATGGATGTTGAAATAAAATATCCCGGGGGGAACGAGTATGGCCACGAATGTGGATACGAAGAATATATTGGATAAAATGCCCCAAGAGGGTGTTAAGTAGGATGTTGAATACATGTTTCTTAAGAAAGGTTTGCATTTGAAGGAAGATGAATAATGGGGTGAGGAAAAAGGAAAGTATTCCCACTTCTTCGAAAAATAGGAAAAGGAGTCAAGCTACTTTTGTGAAAAAGTAGAGCAAACATTTATGGAAGAGAACAAGATCAAATAGGTGATGGCCGTTATCATATCTTCCAAGACAAAAATGTTGAAGAAAGATTGGAAGAGATTATTAGAAATGGATATGATGATGTCCCTGCGAGAGGACTAACGAAGATAAAAGATGTGACAGGGTTCTCAAAAAGAGAAGAGGTCAATGCTACAAAGAGAAGGATGAGAATGAGATGTAATGAAATGAATTGGCGATGGTGTATAAAAGAAGAAACATAGGAATTGATTGTGAATGCTAGGTGCGAAGGATGTGTTGAAGGATGTAATGAGAAAGAGAAAAGGGAATGGACAAAGCAGGAGTGGTTGATTATGAGAAGAGAGAAAGAAAGGTCAAAGTTGAGGGAGAAAGGGTATGGAATGGAGGAGGAAAAAAGGAATTAAAGGGAGGATGAAGATAACAAAGATCGATTATAAGGGAAGGAGGAAATGATGAAGGACAAAGAAGAAGAAGACAAAAATGATAGAGCAAAGGGTGAAATTATGAAAAAGGGAGAGAGTTATTTAAAATGAAAGGTGTGAAAGAGGATGAATCGGATGAAGGGAGAGAGGTAATGGAAAATGAAAGAGATGATAAAGTGGAGAGAATTAAAGGAACCATATCATAGTGAGGAAATACACATGGCAAAGAATATGGAACCGATCGCATGGAAATGCATGTGGATGGTGAGATGATAAAAAATATGGGACAATGTTGAAGTGTCAAAGTCATCAATGGGGAAGTAGGAAGGAAGTGAGAGGTACAATGAGGAAGAAGGTGATACATGGTAAGTAAAAAAACCAGGGGAAGCAATTAAGTAAGATTACCCAACGAGGGATGATGGAGATGAAAAGGGGGCAAGTAGGAAGTGGCGTTTGTAAGAATGGAAGAGGTGGTGAGAGTATGTGATGATGGGGACTAACGAGAAAATGTAGATGGTGAGAATGTGGAGTGGTGGGCGAGTGTAGGATGACAGGGGCATCTTTAATAAGGACCCTTAAGTAAGATCGTCAGGGCCGAATGAGGAGTTAAGTAAGATCACCAAACTAGCAAAGTGACAATATGGAAGGAGAAAGATGACATTGTATTGGGTACAGGTGTGGAATGGTTGGTTGGAGCAAATGATTATGATGAGAGATGGGAGACAAAAGATGAGGGAAATATGATGCGATGTGGAAGGGTCATATGGAAAACTAATCTTAAGAGAAACTCTTAATTAAGATTACCATGTGATGGGGATGGTTAAGTAGGATCATCAAGCCGAAGAAGAAGAATAATGATGAAAATATTGAGTGGTGTTTATCAAAATGGAAAAAGAGATGTGTTGGTCGTCAAAAAGGACTTTATTGAGAACAACAGTGGTGAAAAAAGTCCCTCCTCTTTAATGGGAGAGGTTCCCTTATTTAAAGGAAAAAACTTATTTACACATGTACAATGTATTTTAATGGGGAACTCGGATATCATGAAATTGTTAAAATAGAATAGATCATCAGTACAATAGGATAGAGGAATTAAGTAGTGGGAAGGGGCAGAAAGGCACTCTCAAGAAATATAGATAAAAAAATAATTCCTTACGCATGCCAGAATTAAATTATTCGGAATAGAACCATTTGCATTTGAGACAATAAGATGTTATTTCAAAGACACAAAGTTCTAGAAATTACATCTACAAGAATACAAAGCTTCTTGAAGTAACATAGATAAATGATTCAATAACATTTAATAATATATAATGAAAAAGAACAAGACTAGATAAACATAGAAAGAAAGATCTTTTGTATTGATTGATTTTTACTCCTTAACACTTTCAAAAATAAACCAAGTTCTAACCCCCCTCCATGAAGGGCGTAGAGAGCCCATTATATAACTTACAAATTAGTTACACTTGTTAACTGCTTCTTTTAACTAAAATTTTAATTAAGGAAATGCTTGACACAAAAACCCTTAACTAATTACAATAAGCCCGATTTGAGAAAAAGAAGGAAGGGAGGAGTTTGGAAGGGAAAACAACTGCCTATTGCTGAGGAGGGCCCACCGACTTGAGGATTCATTGCCTAGAACTTTTTAATGCTTCCGCTATGTCTCTGCCTCATGGGACTGATGTGTTGGTAGTAGCTTGAGTCCAAGTACCTAGGCATTTCTCCATCTCCTTATCAAACTCAGTGTGTGCATGGTATTCTTTATTAGCCTCTTCAATAGCAAATTGAAGAGAGAAAATCTCCTTTATCTTCTCTTTGGTAATTGATTCCTCCTTGAACAAGTTTTCTTTAACAAATGCCCTAAACTGAGTTTTAATTTCTTGGAGAGAGAAAGGAACACCTAAAGTTTCATCGTGAAGATGACAGTGAATATCTTTGAAAGTGGATACAACACAAGTTTTGAAGGCTTCTCCTTCTTCCAACTATGTTCCTCAACTCTCCTAAAGCCTCCTCTAGAACTTTTATTTTCCATTCCACGCTGAAAACCCATGACCTTGATAAATTGTCTTTGGCATCATCAAAAACTTTGTTGGCCATCAATATATTTTCATCAGCCTATCCCATTAGGCGAAGATCCACTATGCAACTACTCCAAAGTTTAAGTTCTTTATCCATGGTCCCAATTGCGGAGGAGAGCTTTTGTTGTAGATTAGTTACCTTCTCATTGAGTTTAAAGGCTTCTACAATGAAATTCAAACCTGCAATGATCATGTCATCCACCATGGCTTCCATAGCTCTCCCATAGATGGAATACCTGTGTATGTCTTTAATGCTCTGACTTCATCTTGACTAAGAATCATAGGTGGTGGAAGGGCAGTCAATGGAGTAGGATCCAAAACCTTGTCCTTAGATAATAATGACTTGATGAAGCTAGAAAGAATTTGAGCTTGTTCCTCTAGCTGCTCTATAGTCTGTTTACCTTTTTCTACTCTCTCAATAACTCTGGTTATTGTTTCCTAGAGGTTATGCACCTCACTCTCAAGGGTAGATTCTCCCATTGGAATCCTAGAAAGCTCCAGATCAGAGGCTAGTAGATCTTGTTCTGCCTTATCAACCTTAGGTTTTGCTACCTCAAGAAATTGTGGCCTTGGACATCTATCACTATCCTTGAAGTTGTTTTAGCTCTCTTTGCTAGAGAGCGAAGGAGTAGTGCCCAACAAGGCTGCCACAACATCAAAATTTGGCCCTGTCAATCAAGAAGAAGGCTTCCTCTTCCTACTATCAACCAAGGGTTGTACCCATGCAAAAGTGGAGGAAGAAGGAGGAGGAGCAAGAGATCCAAGAGCAAGAGAACTCATGACACTTAAAGTACTTACTATTGTTTCTTCCAGTAGAGATGTGAGTGGAGTATCTGGAGCTTCTTGGGCAGAGGAATCAATGGTACTTGGAGGTTCAGTGCTATGCACTTCCTTCTCTTTATCTATTGTAGCCTCTGAAGTTTCTCGGGGACTGGCACTTCACTATCATCACTTTCACTGAGAACAATGACGTTCTCTGGCCCCAAGGTAGTTCTGAATGCTTTAACAGGGGATCTTCCTCAATCAGCTCCTGTTTAACCTCTTTCACCTTCTTTTGATATACTTGAGTAGATGAAGAAGGGGTGGATGATTTAGGTTCTTTATTTGAGGAAGGAGGAGGAGTTTGTGTAGGTACCTCCGAGCTAGGTGTATGTGACCCCTTCCTAGGGGTTGAAGTATCTTTGGAGGAATATTCTCCTGATTCTTCTTAAGCTCTCAAACTCTTTTATCAAACTAGACCTTGGTTCTTACAAGGATAGGGGCCAGAATCTCAGCCAAGTCATCCTTCTCCCTCTTGAACTAGTCCAGATCCTCCAAGGGAGTATGCTTTATCAATGTATCATATTCATATGACAACAGGTCTGTATTGTCATCTTGAAGCCCTTCAGGAATTTGATATAGATTGAGCTCCTTTATCAGCTGGAGAGGGAATCTACCATAATGCCTCCGCCTTGCTTTAAAGTCATCTACACAATCGGCCCAGTATTCCTCAGTATTTGACTTGTGATGATAATTGATTATGAGATTTAGCTCAATGAACTTCTTCAAATCAAAACAGGTCCTGGGCCTGAAGAAGTGAACAGTGATGGGAGCAAGGGCCCTTTCTATGTTTTGAGCATCCAAAGTTGTTTTACATGTATAATTACCCAAGGATATGGGGAAATGTAGCCCAAATATTTTCTTGTCTCTGCAGGTTCTATGTAACTTATCCAATTGCCTGCATACTTCAATCAAAGCCATCTTATCATTACAAAACATAGGGAGTTTGAGAGGCGTGTTCTCATAACTGGCTAACCTGATATACGAAAACCTTCTGAATTGAATGAAGAAAGCTCCATATTTTGCTATCAGGTTCATGGCCTCATCAAAAAATCTTCTGGCAGTATTACTTTCTAGAGCCTCATAAATGTACATGGTAAAAGCATCATTCACCCTCTTGAAGTTATGGTTGCTGGTTTCAAGGGTGAACTGAGGGCAGTATGCATAAATGGGTTCAACCTTCTGACCCTCGATGTATGTGAAACCAAACCATTGCCGAAGATGTTGCTAGGGTATACATAAGATAAGAAGTCATATAGAACTTCTTGGTCTAGTTGCACATTGGACAACTGTTCTGTCAAATTCATGCAAATGATTTCTACCCAATTTATGTTCTGCTACCTTCGCAGATGATGTTGATGAGCGGGCACATCCAAAAGTGAAATTCATTGGTGGAGGGTAAGCCCATGACACGAGCTAACAAGATGATGAAATCAGACAGTTCTTCGTTAAAATCAGCCCTAAACAGAGCCTTGGAAAGTCAAGATGCTCCCTTTTTAGGGTTCTTCAACCATGACTTTGCTATCCTCACTTTGTATTTATCACTATCTTGCTCGAAAGAGAGTCTGTGCTTGAGCTTGAGAGATAACCACGAGTTTTCAATTTCTGGGATCCGTAGAGCAGCAGGCAATGGCAACAACATCTAGTTTGGCAATCAGTTCCCCATGCACATTAGATAATTCATTCGTGTCAGGGTTGAAGTGAGCTCTCAGAGTGTACAAGTGTTAGCACACTATACCGAGATCGGGAAACCCACGTAAAAAATGCAAGGCCACTGTCATTGATCATTTGCGCCATGGGAGAAGGATTAGGGTTAGTTAACCTACTCCAGAAATCACCAAAATCTAGGTGATGAACCTCACTATCCCCGATATCGGGAACAGAAGATTCAAGCGGTGAAACATGTTCCTGACCCTGAAATTTGATCTTCATGTTGATAGCGTACAAAGAAATAGTCTTCACAACTTGAATTCAATAAAAAAATGCAAGGGGAATGGGAGCATGAGCAGACGGTCTTGATTGCAAGGATTTGAGTTAATGGCAACAAGTAAGAAGTGTGTAAAAATGCGTAGAGGGTAGTCCCATTAAATAGCCATTTTAGGAGAGAGAAGGTTATAAATGTGCATTAAATTCATATGCACCGACTCAAAAAGGCAAGCATCGGAAGAGCGGAAAAAACTAGCCCGGATGGTCTTTGGTACATTTGGGACATGAGGGACATGAAAACGTGATCCGGCCGAAGTGGGTGATGCAGGTAAAGCGGGGATGGAATGAACAGACACTTTTGGGACAAATAAGACAAAAGTACGTGAAGGGCCCGATGGGGGCCCGATGATGTGATGGTGATCGAGGAACAGAGTGCCCGGGTGAACTTAGAACATTTGGAACAAAAAGTTCCGACAGACTCGAAAGTTAATAGATTTTAGGGAAAACGGCCGATCGGGGAATAGAGGGTCCAGCAGAACTTGGGACATATGGGACAAAAATGTCCAACAGACCCATAAATCACTAAAATGACTCAAAAAATGTGAATTTTCCCTAACTCCTCAAATTTTCTCTTTACTAGAACATCATAAAAAGGTGTAAACTCAAAATTTTCAATTTTTGACTTTCAAAAGAGGGGAAATTTTGAGAGGACAACAACTTGATCTTTCTGGGGATGGCTTGGCTAGATTAAAAGAATGAGATAAGGAAGAAACTCTCAAAAGCTAGGGAAGAAGACCAAAGGCCTTATCCATTGGGCCACGAGTCAAAAGAAAACACATACGGAAGACAACACCCAAAACAGGAAAGAAAACACACCAAAAGCAAGGGAAAGAAAACACACCCTATACATAATATACAAAAAGACTTCCTACTCACCTAGGACTTAAACAATTTTAGGTACTGCCCACTATAAGGAAGTGGGAGAGAAGAACCATCCATGTAATCAAGATAGAAAGAATTCTCACCAGCAAAATGCCTGATTTTGAAAGGACCGAGCCAAAGAGAATCAAACTTACCATGGGTTCCTCGAGGCTCATGCCTTTTATCCCATAGCAAAACAATGTCTCCAACTTTGAAATCCCTGGACCTGGCCTTCTTATCAAACAAATATTTTACCTTCTATGATGAGCAGAGACTCTATCAAAGAACTCCGCAACTGTCTTCATTCAACTTATGAAGATACATGATCCTTTTATCTAAAGAATCATTGAAGTTGGTGTCTTCAATGGCCTTCATTAAATACAAGGCTGGTAGCTCCACTGTTACTGGTAATTGAGCTTCCACGCCATACACCACTTGAAAAGGGGACATCCCAATAGCTCTTTTAGGTGTAATTCTATCTACCCAAAGAGCATCATAAAGTTTCTTGTGCCAATTCCTCTGAGATTCATTAACCAATTTCCTTACTATAGCCACCAGATTTTTGTTTGTTGATTCTGCCTGTCCATTCCCTTGGGGATAATAATCAAAGAGTGAGCCAGGAGATGCCATATCCATAACAAAAATCCATCATCTCAGTTGAAGAAAAATTCAAGCATTATCAGTCACAATCTTGTTTGGCACACCAAACCTCACCAAGATGTTTTCTTTGATAAAATTGCATACTACTTCAGAAGTAGTACTCTTTACTGGGATGGCTTCTACCCACTTAGTAAAATAATCTATGGCAGTCAACACATGAGTATGTCTAACACTTGAAGATGGATTAAGTGTTCCAATAAAATCTAAACCCCATTGTTGAAAGGGCTCTTCAATCACAACTAGTTTAAGTGGCAAGGCAGCCAACTTGGGTCTACCCACAAAGGTCTGACAAGCTTCACATTTATCAATCCACTTTGATGCATCTTTGAACAAGGTAGGCCAATAATATCCTGCACAAAGAATCTTGTGAGTAGTGACAGTAGATGAGTAATGGCCTCCACATGCTTGATCATGGAAAGCTGAAAGAAGCTTCTTCTGTTGCTCTTTATCAACGCATTTCAGAAATCTTCCATCCATCCCACATTTGAACAAAGCATTCTCCCACAATACATATTGGGCTGATCTTAACTTGATAGCTCTTTTCTCCTTGGTAGTCAAATGAGAGGGACATTCTCCATAGGTGAGAAAATGTGTGATATCAACATACCATTCATCAATTGAGCTGAGAAACAGAACAATGTAGGAACATCAACTTCATCCTTAGGTAACTCATGGCCAGCTCCTTCAGCAATGAGTTCACACAAGCCTTTACCATGGACTAGTTTGGTTGGTCTGATGTCAATATCATATTCTTGAACCTTCACCACCCATTTCCCTCTCTTAGTTCCAAAATCTTGCTGCATGAGAATAGACTTGATGGTTGTGTCAGGCACAAGTACTGTGGAGTGAGAGTTAAGAATATAAAAATGAAACTGCTTGACAACTTTAACCACTACAAAAGCATGTTTCTCCATCATTGTGTATTTCAACTCATGATTTTTAAGAATGTAGCTCATGAACGCAATTGGGAGTTCATGATCATTAGAATCTTTCTGAGTCAAGACAAGCAAGCCAGGGTGTTATCTGTGGCATAGCAATAGATAATAAAATCTTTGCTAAAATCTGGACATGCTAAGATAGGAGTTCTAGCAATAGCCTTTTTAATACCTTCAAAGGCTTCTTTCCTTTAGAAGACCAGCCAAACATTTGTTTTCCTTTCATCATTTGGGAGATATTCAAAGTTAGCTTTGCAAAATCAGGGATGAATCTTCTCAGAAAGTTGATCTTACTGAAGAAAGAATGCACTCCCTTCTTACTGGTTGGAAGAGGAATCTACTGAATAGCTTGAACTCGTTCAGGATCAATTTTGATTCCATCTTTAGAGACAACATGCCCTAACAATTTTCCCTCTATGACACAAAAGACATATTTCTTAGGATTCAAAGAGATCCCATGTTCTCTGCATTTCAAGAGAACTATTTCTAGATGTTGAAAATGATCTGCTCTAGTTTTGGAAAACACGGTCAGGTCATCTAAATACACAACAATACATTTCCCTTTCAAGCTTCCAAAAGCCAAGTCCATAGCCCTTTGAAAAGTGGCATCGCATTAATGAGTCCAAAAGGCATCCTCTTGTAGGAAAAAGTACCCCAGGGGGTGGTAAGGCCATCTTGTGTTGATATGTGGTATTGAATTCTACTTGGTTATACCCTGAGAAGCCATCAAGCATGGACAACATTTCAGATCCCGTAACAGCTTGCAAGACTTGATCCATCATGGGCAGAGGATAGTTGTCCTTCAAAGAAACTTGATTCAGATTCTTGAAGTCAACACAGATACGAATCTCACCATTTTTCTTCCTGACAGCACAATGTTGGCAATCCATGTCGAATGGTGAATAGGGAAGATGATTTTGGCTTTCAAAGAACTTTTGTATTTCCTGAAAAATAGTGTCAACTAATCTTTGGATTGTATTACCTTTGCTTTTTCTTGAAAGGTTTAATCCCAGGTTTGAGAGGGATGAAATGCTACATTTCCTTTGGTTGAAAAGCCTTTAGATCCTCATATGAATATGCAAGGACATCCCTATACTTCTTTAGGAGGTTCACCACCTCTTCTTTTCTTCTGGTGTACAACATTTTCCAACGTTCACCATCTTGGGGTCAGCAGAGCTCCCAATATTAATCTTTTCATACTCAAGATTGTACTCCCACGAAGCTTTAGACTTAACATACCTATCATGTTTATCAAACAATTCTTCTAAACTCACCAGCTTTAGGAATCTTGTTACCCTTGAGTTTGATGCACCCATCTTGATCTATTTCCTCTCTGACACCCTCTTTGTTGGAAGATACACTCTCACGAGGCAAATTGTCACTCCTTCAAAGTACAATTGTTCAAAGTTATCCCTGAGCTCTAAGAAAGAAAGAAAATGCTGATCATCATTGAAAACTTTCTAGTTACTTGCATTATCAGGCACACTGGCCCTATGGATCATCTCAATGGTAAACTTATCTTGAGAGAAGCCAAGATGAGGTATTAGCAATGATCTTGAGACAACTAGTGAATCAGCCCTGGTGTTCTTTTCCCTAGGCACCGCTTCAATGGAGAAGGCATCAAGAAATTCAATAGAATCCCAAACCTGATTCTGTAATGCTTCAACCTTCTATTCTTTACTTGAAAAAGGTCTCTGACTTGTTTAACAACTAGTTCTGCATCTCCACGAGCTAGAAGATTCTTCACACCTTTTTTTTTTGCACGTTAAGTCCAAGAATGAGAGCTTCATACTCTACTTGTATTATTGGTATTTTCAAATTGTAGTTTGAATGAGAAAGGATGAACCTTTCCCTCAGGGGATATCAACACTATGCCAGCTCCAGAACCAGCCGAGGAACAACTTCCATCAAATTCTAAATTCCAAACACCATTAGGATCATGGAGTACTTCTTTGGGAAGCTGAGTTTCCTCCGAGACATAATCATATAGTTACCATGCCCAATATCCTCATAAAGTATTTGTGCTTTGGGATCATCTGTCTTTTGTACAATATACTCAGATTGCTTCTCGGGCAACAACTTCTTCATTTTTCCATTAACTGGTATGAGGGCATGTGACCAATCCATTTGAATTTCTCCTCCCACATCTTTGCAGAAGTTCCTACTTAACAACATACCATATGAAGGAGGGATATCTACTACTAGAATAGTAGCCAAGACCTTTTTCTCAGGTAAAGTAGCAAAAGCTACTTGTGCATCTTTAATTCTTCCAACTAGGGGCACTTCCTTACTCTCCATGGAATAGCAAGACCCATAAGTGCATGTGAGAGTTAGACCCAAAGCATGGGCTACTTTGGCAGGCATTACATTATCTGATGCTCCTAAATCTATGACACAGTTGCTGAGTTTATGGCCTACTATAAGAAGGGTCACATAAAATGGTTTGATCTTCTCATTAGGTGAGGTGACTGCAACTACCAGATTAGGTTGGGGTGCGGAGGATGGAGTAGGTAAAAGGCCTTTAGAGGTAGTTTTGGAGTGAGAATTAACAAAGTGAACCATTTTGGAAAAATCTTTAGGATGGGTTTGATAATACTCAGCCTCTGAAACTTAAACCTTTGTCTTTTTAAGGTGATCAATGATATCGAAAGACCCAGAGGTGGATGGGCTATCATGACTAGGAATATTAGGTTTATCAGATTTAGGAGTTATAGAAGAAAAAAACTTTAGTAGTAGAATTAGGAAAAATAGAATTGGTAGAACTCACCTTCTGTGTGGACGTAGTGGGGATAGGAGATCCTCTTTTTGCAATAACAGGGATGGTCATGGGATGCTCCTTGGATCTTTTAGCGGGTCAGTATCACTTTTCCCGTTATTTGTTTGCTCTCAGAGTCATGACAACATATATGATTTACTATTCATATCTGCTACTACTTCATCATAATCATCTTCTTCATCAACACCTTTAGTAGTGAAGAAATTAACTCGAGATCCCTCAAGTTCCTCTATCTCTTCTTCCTCAAGTTCTTCACAATCTTCATTAACCTCTTCATCTTCAGGTTCTTCAACCTCACAGGTTACATTAACAAGGACCTTGATGGGTGGCCCCTCAAGTGCTAGCCTTGTTTGAGAAGCAGAAAACGATTTCTAGGCTGAAAATTCCTCCTTGGAACATCCGCATAGGGAGCGTGTTGAGCCAATTGTTTTTTTATGGCAATGAGGTCATTAGCAAGATTTTGTACTAATGGATCAGTATTAGGTCCGGGAGTGGAAGAGGAGGAAGAAGAAGCCCTAGATTTAGAAGGGTCTCTTTTCAACTTGCCAGACATAATCAAATCATCTTCAACGCTAACAACTAGTCTCTGATCCTTAGCCAATGTTGCGAGATTGGCTCTTCTCAATGCGTAGCTAACTTCAGGTAATTGAGCATTCAGGAAGAAACATTTTTGAATTTGATCTACAAGTTGAGTGTCTAGTGGGATTTTGTTAATCAAATTTTTGAATCTAGCCACAAATTCCCTCATGGGTTCTTGTGATTCCTTCTTTATTTGAGAAATTTGGGCCAGCAAAGCATGTACATCCTCTCGTGTTTGAAACGGTTCTCAAATCTTGTTCTCATCATGGTCCAACTAGTAATGGCCCCAGGAAGGTGATAGAACCAATCCACTACATTATCTTGTAAAGTCTCTACAAAAAGCCTCACCAAGACATCTTCATGTTCAACTCCGAGGACTCCACATGCAACTATGAAGGTTGCGATATGTTCATCAGGATGCACCTTGCCATCACCTCTGAACTTGGGGAAGTTCTTCCTGTTACCCCTGGGTAACTCATGCAAAGGCTGAGGAAGGGCAAGAGGCCCAACATGATGGCCCCAAGGTAATGGGGCTGCCATCCTTGGAAAGATGACTTGAAGGGGAACTAAAACACCAACAAGAATCAAAGCGCGAGATTAGGGCTGAGTTGCTCTAGAGGAATACCACCTACAGGGGTTCTATCTTCAACAGGAGGAGTGCTTGTTGAACGAGCTCTTCTATTTCTTCCTATTGAAGGAAAAGGGAAACCTTGCTGCTCCAAAAGCTGAAACTGAGAATCTTCAATACCAAGGGCCCTCCTTCCGTGAGTAAAATGTAGAGTCACCAAATCAAAGAATGATCAAGAAATTTTTATAGAACTGGAATACGTTAAAAAAATGAATCCCCAGTAGAGTCACCAAAAATGTTGGTCATCAAAAAGGACTTTATTGAGAACAACAGTCAGGGGAAAAAATTCCCTCCTCTTTAATGGGAGAGGTTCCCTTATTTAAAGGCAAAAACTTATTTACACATGTACAATGTATAGTTTTAATGGGGAACTCGGATATCATGAAAGTGTTAAAATAGAATAGATCATCAATACAAAAGGATAGAGGAATTAAGTAGTGGGAAGGGGTAGAAAGGCACTCTCAAGAAATATAGATAACAAAATAATTCCTTACGCATGCTAGAATGAAATTATTTGGAACAGAACCATTTGCATTTGAGACAATAAGATGTTATTTCAAAGACACAAAGTTCTAGAAATTACATCTACAGAATACAAAGCTTCTTGAAGTAACACAGATAAATGATTCAATAACATTTAACAGATAGTAATGAAAGAACAAGACCAGATAGACATAGAAAGAAAGATCTTTTGTATTGATTGCTTTTTTACTCCTTAACACTTTCAAAAATAAACCAAGTTCCAACCCCCAAGAATGGCGTAGAGAGCCCATTATATAACTTACAAATTAGTTACACTTGGTAACTAGCTTCTTTTAACTAAAATGTTAATTAAGGAGATGCTTGACACAAAACCCTTAACTAATTACAATAAGCCCGATTTGAGAAAAAGAAGGAAGGGAGGAGCTGAGAAGGAAAACAACTACGCTATTGCTGAGGAGGGCCCACCGACTTGAGGATTCATTGCCTAAAATTTTTTAATGCTTCCGCTATGTCTCTGCCTCATGGGATTGATGTGTTGGCAGTAGCTTGAGTCCAAGTACCTAGGCATTTCTCCATCTCCTTATCAAACTCGGTGTGCACATGATATTATTTATTAGCCTCTTCAATAGCAAATTGAAGAGAGAAAATCTCCTTTATCTTCTCTTTGGTAATTGATTCCTCCTTGAACAAGTTTTCTTTAACAAATGCCCTTAACTGAGTTTTAATTTCTTGGAGAGAGAAAGGAACACCTGAAGTTTCATCGTGAAGATGACAGTGAATATCTTTGAAAGTGGATACAACACAAGTTTTGAAGGCTTCTCCTTCTGCCAACTGTTCCTCAACTCTCCTAAAGCCTCCTCCAGAACTTTTATTTTCCATTCCATGCTGAAAACCCATGACCTTGATAAATTGTCTTTGGCATCATCAAAAACCTTGTTGGCCATCAATATATTTTCATCAGCCTATCCCATCAGGCGAAGATCCACTATGCAGCTACTCCAAAGTTTAAGTTCTTTATCCATGGTCCCAATTGTGGAGGAGAGCTTTTGTTGCAGATTAGTCACCTTCTCATTGAGTTTGAAGGCTTCTACAATGAAATTCAAACCTGCAATGATCATGTCATCCACCATGGCTTCCATAGCTCTCCCATAGATGGAATACCTATGTATGTCTTTAATGCTCTGGACTTCATCTTGACTAAGAATCATAGGTGGCGGAAGGGTAGTCAGTGGAGTAGGATCCAAAACCTTGTCCTTAGATAATAATGACTTGATGAAGCTAGAAAGAATTTGAGCTTGTTCCTCCAGCTGCTCTATAGTCTGTTTACCTTTTTCTACTCTCTCAATAACTCGGGTTATTGTTTCCTGAAGGTTATGCACCTCACTCTCAGGGGTAGATTCTCCCATCGGGATCCTAGAAAGCTCCAGATCAGAGGCTAGTAGATCTTGTTCTACCTTATCAACCTTAGGTTTTGCTACCTCAAGAAATTGCTGGCCTTGGACATCTGTCACTATCCTTGAAGTTGTTTTAGCTCTCTTTATAGGAGCAGAAGGAGTAGTGCCCAACAAGGCTGCCACAACATCAAAATTTGGCCCTATCAATCGAGAAGAAGGCTTCCTCTTCCTGCTGTCAACCAAGGGTTGTACCCATGCAAAAGTGGAGGAAGAAGGAGGAGCAAGAGATCCAAGAGCAAGAGAACTCATGGCACTTAAAGTATTTACTACTGTTGCTTCCAGTAGAGATGTGAGTGGAGTATCTGGAGCTTCTTGGGTAGAGGAATCAGTGGTACTTGGAGGTTCAGTGCTATGCACTTCCTTCTCTTTATCTATTGTAGCCTCTGAAGTTCCTACAGGGACTGGTACTTCACTATCATCACTTTCACTAAGAACAATGACGTTCTCTGGCCCCGAAGGTAGTTCTAAATGCTTTAATAGGGGATCTTCCTCAATCGGCTCCTGTTTAACCTCTTTCACCTTCTTTTGATATACTTGAGTAGATGAAGAAGGGTGGATGATTCAGGTTCTTTATTTGAGGAAGGAGGAGGAGTTTGTGCAGGTACCTCCGAGCTAGGTGTATGTGACCTTCCTGGGGTTGAAGTATCCTTGGAGGAAGATTCTCCTGGATTCTTCTTAAACTCTCAAACTCTTCTATCAAACCTGTCCTTGGTTCTTACAAGGACAAGGGCTAGAATCTCAGCCAAGTCATCCTTCTCCCTATTGAACCAGTCCAAATCCTCCAAGGGAGTATGCTTGATCAATGTATCATATTCATATGACAACAGGTATGCATTGTCATCTTGAAGCCCTTTAGGAATTTGATATAGATTGAGCTCCTTTATCAAATTTGAGGAGAATCTGCCATAATGCCTCCGCCACCTTGCTTCAAATTCATCTCGCACAATCGCCCAAAGAGTCCTCGCAAGATATGACCTGTGATGATAATTGATTCAGATTTAGCTCAATGAACTTCTTCAAATCAAAATCCCGAAGAAGTGAATAGTGATGGGAGCAAGGGCCCTTTCTATGTTTTGAGCATCCAAAGTTGTTTTACATGTATAATTACCCAAGGATATGGGGAAATGCAGCCCAAATATTTTCTTGTCTCTGCAGGTTCTATGTAACTTATCCAATTGCCTTCATACTTCAATCAAAGATATCTTATCATTAAAAACATAGGGATTTTAAGAGGTGTGTTCTCATAACCAGCTAACCTGATATACGAAAACCTTCTGAATTGAATGAAGAAAGCTCCATATTTTGCTATCAGGTTCATGGCCTCATCAGAAAATCTTCTGGCAGTATCACTTTCTAGAAGCCTCACAATGTACATGGTAAAAGCATCATTCACCCTCTTGAAGTTATGGTTGTTGGTTTCAATAGTGAACTGAAGGTAATATGCATAAATGGGTTCAACCTTCTAACCCTCGATGTATGTGAAACCAAACCATTTCCGAGATGCTGCTAGGGTATACATAAGATAAGAAGTCATATAGAACTTCTTGGTCTGTTGCACATTGGACAACTATTCTGTCAAATTCATGCAAATGATTTCTACCCAATTTATGTTTTGGCTACCTTTGCAGATGATGTTGATGAGTGGGCACATCCAAAAGTGAAATTCATTGGTGGAGGGTAAGCCCATGACATGAGCTAACAAGATGATGAAATCGAAACTCTTCATTAAAGTTAGCCCTAAATAGAGCCTTGGAAAGTCGAGATGCTCCCTTTTTAGGGTTCTTCAACCATGACTTTGTTATCCTTGCTTTGTATTTATCACTATCTTGCTCGAAAGAGAGTCTATGTGCTTGAGCTTGAGAGATAACCACAGAGTTTTCAATTTCTAGGATCCGTAGAGCAGCGAAAAATGGCAACAACATCTAGTTTGGTGATCAGTTCCCCGTGCACATTAGATAATTCATTCATGTCAAGGTTGAAGTGAGCTCTGACAAGTGAGTATAGTGTCAACACATTGTACCGAGATCAGGAAACCCACAGCAAATGCAAGGCCACTATCGTTGATCATTTACGCCATGGGAGAAGGATTAGGGTCAGTTAGCTTGCTCTAGAAATTGCCAAAATCTAGGTGACGAACCTCACTATCCCCAATATCGGGAACAAAAGATTCAAGTGGCGAAACATGTTCCTGACCTTAAAATTTGATCTTCATGTTGACAGCGTACAGAGAAATAGCCTTCACAACTTGAATTCGTAATAAAAAATGCAAGGGAATGGGAGCACGAGTAGACATTCTTGATTGCAAGGATTTGAGTGAATGGCAGCAAGTAAGCAATGTGCAAAATGCGTAGAGGGTAGTCCCATTAAATAGCCATTTTAGGAGAGAGAAGGTTATAAATGTGCATTAAATTCATATGCATCGACTCAAAAAGGTGAGCATCGGGAAGAGTGGAAAAACTAGCCCGAGATGGTCTTTGGTACATTTGGGACATGAGGGATGTGAAAATGCGATCCGGCCAAAGTGGGCGATGCGCATGGGTAAAGTGGGGATGGAATGCACAAATGCTTTTGGGACAGATAAGACAAAAGTACGTGAAGGGCCCGATGCAACCGACGTGGGCAATCGGGGAATAGAGAGCGTGGGTGAACTTAGAACATTTGGAACAAAAAGTTCCGACAGACCCAAAGTTAACAGATTTCGGGGAAAATGGCTGATCGGGGAATAGAGGGTCCAACAGAACATGGGACATATGGGACAAAAATGTCTGACAGACCCGCAAATCATTGAAATATCTCAAAAAAACTTGAATTTTCCCTAACTCCTCAACTTTTCTCTTTACTAGAACATCATAAAAAGTTGTAAACTCAAAATTTTCAATTTTTTGACTTTCGAAAGAGGGGAAATTTTGAGAGGACAACAAGATGAAATTAGATGATAACAAAGGAAAAAAGGAGTGTGATATGAATGGATTGATAATGGTGTTTAACCAGATTTACACAATAAAATTCACGGAATAATAATCTATCATTGAATTTGTTCCGTATGTACTTTCACAATATATTAGCCATATATATAGGCTTTTAGATAGGCATAACAACTCTAACAATGCATACCTATATTCTCTTAACCACTCACTAATTACATAAATTTTTATAACACTAATAATAATCTACTCAACCACATTATAATATATTCTCACATATATATTATGCAAACCCCTATGAGCACTAATAGGATTATTCCTAACATTCCCCCCCTTAGTGCGAACATGGTAGAAAAAACGTTCACACACTTCTCTGTAGTATGCTCACCCCTGTGGCATGTCAATCTTTGTGACTCATGACCTTGATCCAAAAGAAAGGCTCTCTCCTTCCATGGTTTTAAACAAGTTTACCACAAACCTTGACATGAACAGAACCCATCAACTATCCACTTCGTGTGGTTTTCTGGATCTCCCACAAAACTTTTCAAGATCCATGAATTGAATTACTCTGGTGCTTTTGTTCACCACTATGCTTGTACATCAGGGAAGTATATAGGAAATAGCTCATACTGGAATATATTTCACACAGAATGGAAATGGAATATTTTGTTCTATTCCCCCCCACAATGTGAAATTTCCATTATTCTACAAAACTGTAAAACAGGAACTCTGAAATGAATCAACACACTGAAAATGCTAAGAAAAAAACACACACATGTCACCAAATCTATTGTACGGCCCCATCGTTGATGACTAACGAGAGGACGTTGGTTTTCCTCCTTCCTCCGTTGCCTCCATCCTCCGATAACATGCTGCTAACTCAACCTGATTTGGATATGAAGCTCAATTGTTTCCACATTGTTTATTATATCTTCCCTCACAATGTGAAACACTTTATTTTTCTAGACGTCGGGTAACACCGAAAATGCATCCGTAATGTATTTTTTCAAACATCATATTTTTCAATGAAATTTAAATCAATGCAAAGAGGATAAAAAAACACTTTTGCCAAAAATGGCACTCGATTTTGAGGTACCAAGAAAAAGTTATTGAGGTTTTAATTTCTCATAAAAAAGGCCCAATTTGAGTTAAAATTGGATCGAAATTAAAAATTACTCTAGATGAAAAGCAAATTTATCGTGTGACCACTCGTTGGAACTGGGAGGAAACGAGGGTTCTAAAAATGTCAAAGGCCCAAAAAGAAGGGTGTCGGAAAAATATTAATTTGGCTAAAAATGTAATAATTTCCCTTAAAATGTAAATATTAAACAAAAACTATAGTAAAATTAAATTTTTCGAACTATAGTCTTTGCTAAAAATTAAAAAAATAGCCAATCACAAATGGCTGCAAAAACTCACGGCTTCATTGAAGTGACAAAATGATTTGCTTTGATAATTCGACAACTAGAGCTCCGTTTTATAAACCAAAAATGCGTTGGAAAGGTGCTTTCAATATCTCTACAATGGTACCAAAAAAATTTGATTTCATCACCTGACCTAAAATCTGTTCATGATTGAGTTTTACTTGAATTTGGAGTTGTTCTTCATGCCTGAACTAAAAGGTCACTATGTCTGCAGTTTCTTAATTCTTTGTGATTTCTGTTCACCGCTCCTTGCAAAGACTTTTCTCAATGTTGAATTTTAGCCATGAAAAATGGTGGAGACATCCAGTTCTTTGTATTCATCAATGCAAAATGTCACTAACCAGACCCAAATGAACAATGCAAGAAGGAGACAATGATTTCACCAAGATTCACAATGCAGCATGCGAAAACAATGATCAAGGTCATGCTATTATTTTGGCAAACACTGATTGAATGCTCCTTCGAAGGTTGCATGCTTGAAAAGTATGAGATCCGAGAGAGAACATTCTGTGGGGTTTGATATCAGTAAATTTGAGAATGATAGATCATAGCTCGATGGAGATGACAGATCCATAAAGCAATCTATATCTAGAATTAACACCGATCTACTATAAAGTTATCTAACAGTTTGGAAGTGCAAACAACTCTCAGACATAGATCTCGAGCTATTAATTAAATGATGCACACGGTCTAAACTACACCTTGGGTAGATTACATCAGAATGCAATATCAATAACAAAAAGGAACAATTCTTGTCAAAGATCAAAGAGTCATGTGAATAAGGATGGGCCCCCACAATACACCCAAATTGAATCACCTAAATATTCTCCATTGCAAATTATTGGAAACATTGCAATAAGATGGTTACCTCTTCACATACCTGAGCATGTATCTTCAAACGTGGATCTGATGAAACAAGTAGAGCTTGGAAGGCTATACAGTCTCTTACTTACAACGCATTCCAACAGATATCCAAAGCATTAATCTCTAGTTTTTCAATCTTCAATACATATTTGGCAGTGTAGAAAATAAACAATGAAATAAACACCTAATTTATTTCAGTAGATTCACCTACTCTGATACCAAATAATGGTGTTTAACTAGATTTACACAATAAAATTCATGGAATAATAATCTATCCTTCAATTTTTCCTGGATGTACATTCACAATATATTAGCCATATATATAGGCTTTTAGATAGGCATAACAACTCTAACAATGCATACCTATATTCTCTCAACCACTCACTAATTACGTAAATTGTTATAACACTAATAACAATTTACTCAACCACATTATAATATATTCTCACATATATATTATGCAAACCCCTATGAGCACTAATAGGATTATTCCTAACAATTGAGGGATATATGCAGTGTAGATGGAGAATGTAAGGGCAATCCTTAAATGGGATGCCCACGTGGTGGGAGTGATGATACCAGAATATGATGTGGTAGAGGCAAAGCAAAAATATGAGAGGAAATGAAAGGAAGACACAAAAAGTGGTGAAAGGGGACAAAAAGGTGAAAAAGATGATGGGGGGATAAGAAGTTGCAAGATAACGAACTCTCCTTGAGAAGGATTCTCAAGTAGGATTCGCAAATTGCAACGGAGATCAAGTAGAATTCACAAACTGAAGAGTGTATTTACGAGAGCGTTCATGGATATTATGGATAGATGTAGAATTCATAGTGTGAGATTCGATGTGATTTTGATAAAATATGATCTTGGTGAGATGAATGAAACATAGTCATAGCAAGGAAATACAGGGAAACCATGCTTCAAACCAGATTGGAGATAAACAAGAAAGGTTACCACTCAAGCCATTGCACCTGCGGCCAATAGCAGGTGTTAACACATAACAAATCGATATTTATTTATAGCAAAAGATCATGAGGGAAATATGGATGAAATATGCTCATAAAGCTAATGTTGACATGACAAAGGGATTGGAGATGTAACTTGTACGCAGGAAGAGAGATCTCCATAAGTGGTTGTTCCTATAACTATGCCCCAGCTCTGGGAAAGGGGAAGAACATAATAGAGGAAAGCTAATCAATGCGGGAAGCTTTCTGGGAATGCTGATGAAAGGAAGGTTGATCAATGCAGGAGACCTTCCAAATGCCATAATAACAGAGTAGTCATCCTTCAAGGGTATGGTCTACTTTATACATAATATAGATGGCAATATAATATGTGTGATAGCCGTACTTTGAGGGATCGGTCTATTTCTTATTATTTTTCTTTGATTTTGACTTGTATGTTTTTCTTTTATTTTCCTTTTTAAACAGTTGTCCTTTGAGGGATCATTTTGTTTCTTTGATAACTTTTTTTTTACTTTTTGCATACATGAATTTTAGTTTTACATGGGGGAGACCTGGGGATAGCTAAGTAGACTACTTAGGGGGGATAATGAATGTACAAGAGACACCCCTGGACCCTTTACATGACTAAAATATGAGAATGAGAGGGTGACCGATGTAATGATCATGGAGTTCTCACCAGATGGGAGAAATTATCCATTAGGAAAATGCTATGGACAGGGCCGTGGTGCCCATATTTAAGGTCGTGATTGGCAGTGACGGTAGACCACATACTTCCAACTCATTACAATGAAAGAGGGAAGGGGCTAATGATGGAGGAATGATCTAAAGATATGACTAAGTGCTCATTGATAGATATGCTAACAATAGACGGGTTGCAAGTACAATGCATTAAGAGGTTCTATCTCTGGTTTACCAATAAAGGAGAGAAGACATTAAATTTGTGACAAGATGAGAGCTTGCAAAGGATTAAATATGACAGACAAGTGAGAAATAAAACTATGTTCTTAAGGAAGCAAAAGTATGACCACAATGGTGGATTTTGATGAAAATAAATGGTTCCCAAGAGAGACACAAATATGGCCACGATGGTGGACTTTAATGAAAATGGAAATATGGTCCCTCAATGGAAGGACAAAAATGGCCACAAAAGTGGACTTAATGAAACAGATGGTGCCCCAAAAGAGACACAAATATGGCCACAATGGTGGAATTTGGTAAGAAAATAACAAAAATGGTCCCTCACAGAAGGAAAAACATGGCCACAATGGTGGACTTAGAATGAGATGAAGATTTGGACATAATCAGTTTAGATTGGATGAATTTTGATGAGGCAAATAAAATAATGTCAAGGAACAAAGTCCCCTAGTGTCAAGGGAGTTTTACAGATGATATGCTAAAGGGCGAGGGAAGGTTTATTCCCCAATGAATTAAATGTGGAGGATTTAAATGATGTCAAAAGAGTTTAGGTGAGATTATTTTAGATTTGGATGGGATAAATGGTCGAGACCACAAGTGTTCTTGGAGAGATAAGTATTATTGATGAACAATGAAGGACCTTCCTTAAGAGGAATGTCATGTGTAAAAGGGATGTTAAGGGATTATGTGGATTAAGGAATCGTGGGAAACCCAACGGATGGGATAAAAATTGGATTAAATGTAGATGGAGAAGGATATTTCTCCCGAATGAGGAAATCATCTTTCTTAATAACGTTGTGAACGATTGTATGAAAGGCCTTACAATGTTTAATGTCATGGCCCATGTATGATGATAAGTGCAACTACAATTAGGATTGAACCATGATGGATTTGGACCATAGGGATTGAAATATTTAATGGGAGGAAGTGTGATGGCAGATATTCAACTAAATGTCGAAAAATTTCTGCGTAGGACCCAATCGAAGTGTTATGAGGAAGATAACTCTTATGACGTTTTGGCTTGGTTTTAGGTATTGATATAGATTGGATGGGTGAATTAGATAAATCAAATTTGGTTGGAAGATTGGATTGTTTGGATTGGGATTTAGGTGAGGATGTACATTGAATGGGTAAATTATGTGTTTTGGAAGAAAAATCAAATTTGGTTGAAGGATTGTATTGTTTGGATGTGGATTGATCATTTTGTGAGATGTCGTAGATGGAAGGACTGATCCTAAAATAGATGTGGTGGCATTAGATTGTCGAAAAGAGGGAAAATCTGAATGTTTACAAGGATGCACAGGGACTTTCGGGGATGTTTTCCACGATCCTTAGACTTTGATCTAGAATATTTACCCGTAGCAGGTATGATAATAGTCTCAACGAGAGGATCTGATGGTGGTGGAGTGGTTATTAATGGAGAAAATGTTCTAAAACAAGCGGAGGATGTTAATGGAGAAACAGGTGTTTGTATGATGTGATTAATGAGATCTATGTGAGATGTGGATTGTTTAGGTTTTGGTGTGGAAATAGTTTATTTTGTAGAGGGAGAATATAAACCATATTTATGTGATTTAGGTGGATATGTTGGTTCAATAGATGTTTTAAAGGGTATCTTTGATAGGGTTACAGATCGAGAAGATTTGTTTGATGTGATAGATAAATTAGGTAAAGAGTATTGGGGTAGACTGGGTGATGTGGCCATGGGCAAGGATATAGGTAAAGATTTCAAGGTAGAGATAGGTGGACTTTTTTATATGATAGGTATAGGTGTAGTTGGGATAGATAGGGATGTAGGAATATTTGGGACATTTGGAGATTTGGGTGATGTAGTAACCGATGGAGTAGACATTATAGGTAATGCAACAAATGCATGAGTATTATCGGGTATAGAAGTAAGTGGGACTGGTTGCTTCATAAATCCTTCAAGGGGTAAGAATGATATATTTGATAATGGGGTTGATGTCGGAGGTAGGGTTGTAAAGGTCCACATGGTAGAAATGAATTTAGCTGGGATAGTTGTGAGTGAGGTAGGTGTAGTAATAGGTGTATTTGAGGCAGATGTGGGTGAAGGAGTAGATGTGATAGATGTAGGGATATGTGTGGATATCAGTGGGGTTGAAATAGGTGCTAGGGATGAATATGATGTGATAGATTGGGGTATGGTTGAAGTGGATGAAGTAGATGTTATATTCATATTTGATGTAGATGTGGCAAGGGTAGAAGGAGGTGTAGATTCAGGACAAGTAGAAAAATTTGACATAGGTGTGATAGTTGTGGATGCGAAAGGTTCCGCATAAGGAGTGGGAATAATTTCCAAGGTAGGAACATGTGGAGTTGTTGATGAGATAGGATCTTGATTATGATGTTAACGGTGTAAGCATTTGACAGTTGAGATGTAAAGGGGGTGACGTGATTCCTTGATGGTTGATTAGGAAAAGGTTGTGTGATTTTTTCGAGGGGTTGGCTAGATGAAGTGGTGGAGCTATCCATTTAGATATCCCCTTGATTTATGAGTTATTAGACATGATATTTGAAGGAACGACAATTTTCAATGTCATGACCTTTGACTTGATGATATTTACAATAGTGGGCTTCGTGATACCAAACAGCTTGGCTTGCGAACTAGTTTATAGGTCATATTGGAGGAAGTTGGATGGAGTTTACAGCTACCAACTTGTCAAATACGAAACTATAGGATTCTCCTAAGGGAGTGTAATTGATTGTTGGTTGAGGGGCTCGTTGTTGAGGCCATGTGCTGGATGTAAATGCGGATGAGGGATTATTAACCACAACGTTGGTCGTACTTTTAAATTTTTTGTTATGTGTGAATGGTTTAGTCGATTCGATTTTAGGCTTGGTCGATCTGAATTTAAGGTGACCTTGTTCAATGACATGGGTTTCGAGTTTGCGAGCCATTGTGAAAGCTTCATTAAAGGTTTGGAATGACTGGGATTGTAAAGTAGACAAATATGTTTTGCACATGAACATGAGAAGAGTTCAATGAGTTCATTTTTCGTAGAAGAGTGAAGGATAGTTGGTTTATAACACCACGCCATCGTGCAACGAAGTTGGCGATGGGTTCATCTTCAAACTGTCGGATGGTGTATAAGTCAGCGATAGTGGTTTTGTGTGCAATGTTAATTGAAAAGTGTTCTAAGAATAGTTGCGCAAGATGGGCGAAAGAGAATATGGAATATTGTGGGATATGGTTGTACCAGTCCAACATGGGACCAACAAAGACATGGGGAAAGTGCGAAAGCAGTAGATCATGATCATGCACAATAAGACAACATGCATGTTTAAATGCGAGGAGATGTTGTTGGGGATCTTCCTTGTTGTTGAAATTAGTAAACTCGGAAGTTTCCAATGAGGAGGGTAGGGTTTGATTGGAACCGACATATGAATTGGTTCATTACAAATTTGTTCATAGGATAATGTATCTTTGGGTGCCAAGGTAGTGGATTCTAAACTAGTCACCTATTCATTAAAGCATGAATAAGATCATTTAACACAATGTTAGATTGAGATTGGATTGGTTGTGTGGTTTGAAATGTAGTTTGATAAGGCGAATGATAAGTTTTTGGATGTGTGAGTATTTGGGGCATCGTTTGATAAAGTGGTTGATAAACTTGCGGGTGGGATGTTTGTGAAATTGTTTGATAAGACGGTTGATAAACTTGTGGGTCTGTAGATGTGTGGGAAATTGTTTGGTAAGGATTAACATGTGTCATGGGTTGAGATTGACTTTGAATAATAGGGACATGATATGTTTGTTGAAGTTGGGTAGGTTGTTGTGGTAAATGATAAGTGGGGATATGAGTGTTAGAGGTTGAGACAGTTAGAGCATATGATGGGTAGGAATGTAGGTATTTAAAGGTTGAGATTGTTTGATGGGCATACTAGTGGCGGATGAAATAGAATTGACAAAAAGGGATGTGGGTGGAATGTGATCCACCAATTGAGGAGATTGGGAGGATTGAGAGATTGTGGGGGATTTAGGAAATATGAAATCATATATGGGGTTAAGAGGTGGTCCAAGAGTTTCTAAAGGACCCGGAGATGGTGGTATGGTTGGTTGAGGAAGATTATATTGGGAAGAAATATGAGGATTGGTTTTAAGATAAGAATGATTATGGATGACATGGTCCTCATGAAGTGAGGCCATGGAGATGGGAGGTTGGGTAACGGGAGGTATGATCTCAAGTTTCGAATTTTGTTTGGAGATATCATTAGGGAAGTGATGTCATTTGATGTAGCAGATTGTTGTTTTGTTTCGTCTTGAGTAAGAGTCAACACAGACATCAAATACATAAACATTTGTCTATGAAATCTATTAATAAACAAATCAAGCAACATATTTTTTTATCATCATGATTGATTTAGAGGAGGTGAACATAAAAGTGGATAACAAATGTTGCTAGATAATGGAATTCTAAGGCTGGTTTTAGGTAGTTTTATCTTGAGAGATGTTTGAAATGGTTACCTGTTGGATGTTCAAGTCCCAATCAATGGACCAGGTGAAAGGAATGTTTTAATGTGTTGATTGTGTTCATGAAGTTTCAGACAGTGTGTGATAATTGAAATGCAGAAGTTAGACCCTTATTTAAGCTATGTGATCAAGTAGGATGTAGAAAAGAAAGGTTCATTTTGTAGTATGAGACTAGGATAAACAAATGTATTAAGTGTATGATTTTGTAACTACAAAATTATACCTCTGGTTGTGATTATAAAAATGAGTATTTATGTCATTAATTAATATGTTATCCCTTTACTCTCACTATTTGATCTGATCTATAATAGGAATAATAACCTCTTTGAAATGGGCTTCACAGTCATTAACAATCAAGCTATCCAAAGAAAACTTAGTGAGCTGGTCACTTTTCACAGAGGATGGATAGGATGGGGGGTTGAAGGATCTACATTTGAGGCTTCATGTATCTACGTTGCCTCTTGTTGTCACTGTGTGCCCTAATCCTATTTATGTGTTAAAATAATTTTTTTATTTGTGATTGAATAATTAAAAATTTGACAATAAATTGATATACAAGATTGTTAAAATAAATACGTTGAAATGGAAACAAAACCGTGTGCCTCTGAATCATACCACGTGTATCAAAAAACTTGTTGGGTCATTTCTATCAATGCCCAAATAATCTTCATCTAAAAAAATTAATTTAAAACTGATTTACCTGTTGTACTAGGCACACCACCAAAAGAGAGATTGGGAAATTCAAAATGAGTGTTTAGTGTTCCACTAGAGATCGGAAGTGTCATGCATTTACTAGTGGTATTTCTTCCTCTTATTAGAACTCGCACTCAGAATGGTGGTACTGGTGGAGGAGGTGGCATTGTTTTAATAGATGGCGAAAAACACACTGTCAAGACATAAACATTACAAACTTACATAAATAAATTAAAAATTAAAAAAAAGTAACAATTTTATACCTTGATGAACAGGAACTTGTAGTGGCCACGACTGAAATGGTTATGCGGGTAATTGGTGTGGTGGTAGAAGAGGTTTCACTTGTAACAATTAAATATATGCATGCGACTGAACTGATTATGTGGGTAATAATTGTATTGGTTGTTCAGGATGTTCATGTGAAGGAGGGTAGTCCAAAGTCCTTGTAAAATGTTAAATGGCAAGTGGTAAAATGTAAATGGTAAATTATAAATGGTAAAATGTAAATAAAACCAATAATGATTAACATTAGGGGTAGTAAATTACGTCTCTCTCGTTTAACTAATTAAAATTGAAGAGGCTAAGGGGATGATTGAGCATCCATGTCGGACTATGAATCTTCCAATGCCTTGACATGTTGTTGACCTCTTCCTCTTAATGCTACTTTTTCATGGAATGGTGGTCAATATTTTTTTCTACATAACGTAAATAAAACAACATAAGTGAATAATATTACTAACATTAAAAACTAATTTGTAACAGTTATATAATTTACTAACCTATTGTTCTTCAATTGAAATGGACAATTGCTTCATCTTGTTGTTCATGCAAGTAGGAGTGGGTTCACCTTGTAAATTATGAAATGCCTTGAAATAAAGAGCAAGGATATAGTTTTGGAAGAAAAACTTGGGTTTTTAGCAACTTGAACATTGGTAATATCATATTTTATCCTATTTTATAAGTATGTGCACAAAATCAAATTTTTCTTTTGGATCGTAGCGAGAACGTAGGCAACAAACCAATGGGGAATATCATGCCTCGAAGAAAACTATCATGTATAACTCCTTGCACATTGAATCCTTGTATTGATTTATTGAGATTTGCTGCACAAAAAGTTAGTAAATAAAAATCAAGCACATTTTATATCAAAATCAAAATGTTAAATAAAAATGATAAATTCAAAAAAATTACAACATGTACCATCTACTTAGAAATTGTAATAGGACTCGAGGAAAATCTTTTCATGTTTTGCCAAAGTGGCTTTGGTTGTAACAATGTTGAAATTTTTGAAAGGAAGGCCTACTAATCGATGAATATATAGGATCAACACTGAAAATGATTGCATGATCTGAAAAGTCACAGTGAATTTTCCATCTATTGGATTGAATGACAAAAGGATGTAGTTTAGGATGTTGTCATCTATCTCAAACTATGGCATGTTAACTAGTCCTTCAAACTCACATTCTTGCACTCAATCCTTGTATGTTTCATCCAATTGTAAGAGTATATTTCTATGGGCATATTATGTTCTTGTATTGTATCTTGCTAGGGAAGTGGCCTTGCTATTTTGAGCTACCATGATGTAGTTATGAAGGCTACACATGAAAATCGAGAATTGAAATAGTTTAATCGAGACTTGAAACAAATGAATCGAGAGTTTGCATTTATTTTAAACGATTTGGAAAGTTGACCTATGAGCATTGGGAATTGAATAGGAAAATTGTAGGTTGTGTGACCAATGAGAATTGATATTTGAATAGGTTGAAAAACCTGTGATCACTGAGTTAAATAAAAAAACTGTAGGCTATGTGAAACCTGTGAGCCCCAAGTTGAAATAAATTAAAACGGTAACATGTGAGTACCGAGTTTAAAAGGAAACCTGATCTAAGACTTCGCCATGACATAGTTATGAAGGATGCACATGAGAATTGAGACCTGGAACAGTTGAATTGAGACTTGAAATAACTAAATCGAAAACTTGAAACAGTTAAATCGAAACCTGGATTTTGTTTTAAATGATTTAGAAATTTGACCAATGAGAATTGAGAATTGAATAGGAAAATTGTAGGTTATGTGCCCTACGAGCACTGATATTTGAATAGGTTGAGAGACATGTGAGCACTGAGTTAAATAAGAAAACTATAGGTTGTGTGAAACATGTGAGCCCCAGTTGAAATAAATTGTAACGGTAACCTGTGAGCACTGAGTTGAAAAAGAAACATGATCTGAGCACTGAGTTGAAAAGGATACCTATGAGCACTGATAAATAAGTTGTGAGGAGTGTGAAAAATGAGCACGGGATAGGGTATTTATAGGGTAAGGATTAGGGTTTGGGTATTGGGATGTGTGACTAGAATAGTTAAAGATGTGTGACATCAAGGCTTAAGATATGGGCAACAACATAGAAAAGGGACGAGTGACAACAAAGGTTTGAGACACATGAAAAAGAAGTTTAGAGATGCACGAAATCAAATATTCAAATTTTTAGATGCATGATAGAAAAGGATAAAGTTGCGTGACAAAAAATGCTAGTGACACATGACAACAAATACAAGAGATGCATGTCAAAAATTTGTTGGACGCACGACAATAAAAGCTAAGGTCTCCCGATAGGAAATTTGCTATCCTATTATATGACATTTGTTGTCGCACGACAGGAAATTTATTATTGCACGATAAGAAATTTGTTGTCACATGATAGGAATTTTGTTGTCCCGCTATAGGAGCATTGTTGTCATGCGACAAAGAAAATTATGTCGAGAAAATATTGTATTCGCAAATCCCAAAAAATTCACTTGTGTCGCGAAAGTGGTTCCAGGGATATTTCACCTATAATTTCCCATAGGCCTCTTAAAATTATCCCTAGTAACACCTAATCCCAATATGGGCTGACTCATTAGCCACCATAGTTGATTACATAAGTTACCTAATTTACCCCATATATTAAAACCATATAACTAAGGGAGATGTGTGCCACCTTTTGGAGTCTTCATCAATCCATATAGCTTATACTATCATCACAATAGGTACATAACGACTTCCACTAAGTTTGTTAGACTAAAGATCTAGCTCTCTTGGAAAAAAGATACCCCCTAGATAAGATGGTCATTTCTTCCATGTTGGTTACTTTGAAGACTAAGAGAATTTAACTGAGAAATACAAGTACCCAAATAGGAAGGTATTCTTGTATTGAGTTGGTTATAGCTAAAATCAAGATATATAACATTCACAAGGCAAAAATGGTAGGGGAATCACCCCACTAAACATATATTTGGGTAAAGACAATCCTTGGAGGTGAGAAATAATTCCCAGCATGATGGAAGGGTACATATTAATCAAAAAATTTTTCAAGGCCAAGATTATAAGAAAATGAAGATTTCACAAAATCTTAGATATAATACTTCTTTGCACATGTAGATAATTCAAATTAACTTGAAGTACATGAGTAATGTGATTATTAGAGGATATGCCATATCATGTGGTACAATTTTTCTATTCACCTAGGAACAAAGATTGGAATAAGAGTTATTTTTAAGGAGGTTTTGAAAAATAGAAGTTCATGGAGGCTAGGATTCCTTTCGAGGACATTTGTGTGATGGATTGTAGAGAGAAAACTTAAATTGGAATAAATAAAATATCAACCATTAAAATGATGAACACCACATGTTTCCAAAAATAGAATGTCATTTTGACTAATTAATGACTAAATTGAATGTAGTCCAAGTTTAAAAGACTAAAGACATGCAATGTGTATATGTAGGTGGAGAAAAAAGGGGTGGTATTTATATCTATCGAACACTTAGTGACAATAATATTTTAATATTTCCCTTCAAATTACGCTAAAGAGAATACTATAAACATGATACTATTAATAATATGAAGGAAAACTTTATTTACTTTAATAAATCTCTTTAAAATGTATTTATGTATGTCAATATAATGTATACTTTGTATAGATGGTATATCCTAGATCCTCTAGTTGACAAACCTACTAGTTTAGATGATCTATCACCTCTTTGCAATGTTATTCATGGTGCTTGTGGTTGAATTTATTCTTTTTTTTTTTTGTAAATTTCAGTCTTTGATTGTTTATGTGTTGTTTTGACTTGTGATTATCTGTACTTTTTCCAACATAGATATCAAATTATCACTCTTTTATAGTAATCTTTTTTATTGTAACTATTTTTGTTAACATGTTCGAATAAAAATAATGGCCACATTTAAAATATGTAAATTTGTGAAGACGATAGTTTTCAAATTATAAATTGTACATAATTTAGAATTAAAAAGAAAATACATCTACGCGAACATCAAATTTAAAACATAGAAAACAAAATAAATTTAAAAATGCTAATTATTTTATTGGATGGTTAATATTTAAATAAATCAATATTTTAACATTGCTTAGATGCATGAATTATCTAGAAAAAGAAAGTGGGAATGAGATTGGAGTCTTTTTTAATGTTTTATTTTCTCGCACCTTTCAATAATGGGGAGGAGAGATTATAGTTGGAATGAAGATATTAATTACATCACATCAATCTATGTGCGTGGAATACTTCTTTTAATGATGGTAATTTTCAATATTATACTTCAAAATAGGTCAAAGAATGCTACTAAAATTTTATGACGATAGTGGACACTATAAAATTATAGTCCATATTTATTACCAAGGTGACCTTGATATATATTTTTCTCCTATGGGAAAGGCCTATCTATCTGGATGTTTCTACGAATGTGTTAAATTTGATGGTTTGACGACCAAATCTTGACGTTTTGTTTTTCCTCCCTATTTTAGCTTTTCTCATACTTCATTTTACTAATTTTATTTTTATTAACTTTAAAATTAGTTTTAGCTTTTTTTTCCCATTTTTATGACTTATTTTTACTTTTCGGCAAAGGCCCCTAACGTTTTACGACTATGTTAAATTTTACAAATGATGGTCCTACATGGAAAAGGCCCTCAGCTGATGTTTGTGTTTTTCTCCCTATTTTAGCTTTTCTCTACTACTAATTTTTTTTTAATAATTAAAATTTTAGCTTTTGGTTTAATTAACAATTTTAGCTTTTCTCTACTATTTTTAATAAAAAAATTTTTAATTAATTTTAACTTTTTTTTTAATTAACCATTTTAGATTATAATAATTTTTGTTTTTAATAATTTTAAGCACATACATGATTTAAGAATAAGAAGATAAGTGAAGTTAAGATAGTTGTTTGAGATAAAAATAGAAAATCACTGAGCCGACCAAGCCCATATATACCTAGGTCGAATAAATCAAGCTATTAAGATACACTGGAGTCATAGCACAAAAACTGAGGGCATGCAAGTGATGAACAAAACCAAGAAGTCAGATTCATGTTTTAGACACTTCTTCTGGATTGGTAAGTTATGCTCCAGACACCTTTACACAGTTCCTTTAAGAATTTGCAGATGATACTATTAGGGTTTAATCTTTGTTGTTTAAAATAATTTGTTTTTTGAAGCACACCAGCATGCTCAAAACCTCAATAGGACTTCCATGCTTGATACAACCACTCCGAAAAAAGGGATTTTTGTTGGCTATAAGAAAACCATTTAATTTTTTAGTGCTTACTAGTTTCAACCATACTATGGCCTCACAGAAGTCGTAGCCTATAACCAGACCACGAGAACACATGCAAAGTAAGACAAGTGATTACCCACTTCAACCTGAGTAAGCCCCTTTATTTCTCTTTGAACACGGAAGAAAAATGTTGTCACACATTCCAACCACACTTCATGCTCCTCAAAACCACGGGGACTTTGGGTGTGACACAACATGCATGGTTTCATCATCTACCCAAAAGCAAAGAGCAAAAAAGTGAAAACTCTAGAAACCCTAAATCTCTCAGAATAAAACTCCAAGAAAATCCCCTTTTTAATTTGGGAGAGGTGGATCTAATATAGCGCATATCCATGAGATATCAAGAGAAAAAGTGAAGCTGCATGATTCAAAGCCTGGTGGTACGGATAGGATTGTTGAAATTTTTGGTACTCCAGAATAGAACAAAAAACATAGTTGGAATAGGATTGTTGAAATTTCTGGTACTCCAGAATAGAACAAAAAACATAGTTAGAAGAACTCCAAGCTATTGATAGATCTTATCAACAATGAATATGAATTTCTTACCAAAAAACCCCTTTCTATTATGCTTTGATACATGTTTAGTAGGGCACTGGAAACTACATCATCTGACAAAAAACCTCTTTCTATTATGCTTTGATGAATGTTCATACCCTGTTCCAAACCTCTTATTTTGGTACAGGATGGGAGTATGCTGGAAAAAGTGAACTGATCGGTTGGAACACTTGTTCATCACATTTTCTGAAATAGTGTCAATGCTTCGTGAGGATACTCATGTCTACTGTAAGCTGCAATTATTATGTTCCATGAGAAGAGGTCTCGTCATTTTGGACAAACAGATGGTGAGCTGAATATGGTAAAACATCTGTATCATATCAGTATTGAACACAATCATGTCAGTAAAATTTCAAACATAGACATCCTTTCCACCCAAATTTTCTACGTAAGGAGATGGACCAAATCATCATTCACAATATCATCTACACATGGAAATGGTTTCTTTGTATATTCTTGCAATCTATTTTTATTATTTATGAATACCCAAAGACTCAAAATTTCCAAACCCTCTAACACCTACGACATGCATGAGATATTTTAAAACTATATCTTAGAAGCTACGTAATCTAATATCAATATATGATAATAATTGTTTATTAATGATCTAACTTGCAAGCTACACAATCTAATATCAATAATAGCTCATGCACAAGTTCAATTCCTACCATATATAATGTCTCTCATATTTATGATACATTTGATGTGGCATGGATGCGTGATCATTTATTGGCATCCAAGGCTTCCCATAAGACATTAAATTCTTAGGGAGTTAGTGAACTTTTGAGGCAGTTTGTAATTTAGTCATATGAAGCCTAATTCAATCCATTGTTAGGATTATGTCTGGCGACTCTAATTTGAAAATGCAAGAAAAGGAAGCAGAGAAACACATGCAAGCATGCCTTCATTTCTTGTCACATCATTTGGTTTACTGAAAGACTTTGACAACATAATTTGGTATACTTTTTCATGCTTGTATGTGGTATATGGGATTATAGAAATATATAATTAGGTATGGTGCTACAAGAACTCTTTACGAGGGTCTTATTTTGTTTAGGGTCTTATTCATATTAAGTTTGATTATAGATAGAATATACACCTTGTGTTAGATAAGAAGGTCTACACTCTTCTTATTACCGCTAACCATATCCACCTTCCTCATGGATGGTACATTACATATAGAGAAGGGGTTTCAGCGAACTTAGCTAGACATTCAGTCTTATACAATAATATGAGACTGTTTTTAAAAGTTTAATATATTTTGTACAATAATTTCTAGGATATACTTATTTATTTTCAGAAATTATGTGGTTTTAAATCGTTGTAACTTGTAAGAGCACCTAGGTTCAGTTCAATTGTTTATATTGATGCGTAATGGCTGTGAAGTTTTATTTTTGTGTTTCTACCATTATTATATCTTGTATGCTTAGGTGTAATTATTTTACAGTAAAAATCTCAAAAACTAAATGGGGAAATATTATTTTTGTAGAGAAACATTTGTGTAATTTCTTCTAAACCATAATAAAAAATATAGTTTATTATCTTCTTATGTATGGCCTCTACTAATATACAATTTTTAATAACTCTTTATAATATTTTTGGTTTTGTTGTATTATAACTGAGAATGAAATTGAAAATATAGATTAATCTTAATGGAGGAGTCCCTCCTTTTGAATTCACAGATACATTTAGTTTTATTAACTTCCTATTTCATTTTTTTGCAGGATATTTGTGATTCTCTTTCTTTGGCGGTAAAGAAAAGAGTGTTGTCTCTAGATGAACTTCAGGTGGGTTTCAATACTAATTGAAGTATTTATTCAATTGTTTTGTTTATTGCATGTTATGGACTAAAAAATTATTGTAGATAGTTTTCATGTTATTTGGTTTGGATTGTTCCATTTATATTTGTAGTTGGCTCCAATCCTTTTTCCAAAGTGACATGTGGGGCATGTGCCTTCGTCAATGAAAAGATTCGTTATGTGCTGAGAGGTTCATTCCCCAATGAGGCCATTTCAAAGCGTCCCAAGTTGGACGTTAGACTGATCAACAACAAGGCTTTTAAAGCTACCCGTCATACCTAAGAACATCTTGGTGGACTAACATACTTATTTTCCCTCTCCAGTTTAATATGATGCAGACTAGAAATAAAATTCCCCTCCCTATAATGAGATTGAAATTAACTACACCTCACTTTCAAAGGGAGGAAGATTTTAAGCGTATTCAATGTGTTTTTAATGTTTTTCATTGTAGGCAATCAAAACCACCTAAAACAGTGATAGCCAAAATGATCAGATATCGCCTCCACTGATGCCAACATCCCCAATTTTTCTCTCCAAAATCTGAAAAATTGGAGATCATTCACGGGGATTCTGTTTGATTTATGATTCTAACAAAGATGCAATGAAATATGAACCACCCCAAAAATTGAGGATAATGGGAATACCAATCGAGGCATCTGTAAATGGACAAAAATACAAGAAACGTGCTAAGAAAATTGCACAAGCAAAAAGCAAGAAATTTGATTTAAAGAAATAGTTTGTAGTGGTTAGTTTATAAGTGTTTGTTTATAAGTGTTTTTGAAACAAACTGTAACTTGTACCAAATAATTCCATGTATGCATTGTGGCAATGTATATCGGACATAAAATCAAACTTTTTAAACACATGTTCAGTTTTTGTAATCCAACAACTATGGATTTCAATTTATTTATTATTTTATCTCCATATAAATACCTATAGTTTTCTTACTTCAAGTGTACATATTGTTTTTATTGTCTTCCATTCTATTTTCTAAACATAATAATCTATAATTCATTTCAAATAAATGCATGCATATATTGTGGTGGAACATATGGATCACATAATCTAACTTTTCAACATACGTGTTCAATTATTCCTTTATACAATTGCTCGCTTCTCTATGTAAACCAACAACACATTTTTAATGTGTTCTTCATAATATTTGCACACAAATACATATATTTTTAAAATGTCAAGAAACAACCATGAAAATTTTATTTCTTTTCAACCAAAGCTTTGTGCGTTATATCACTTTTTTGCATATTGAATTGTTAAAGGGTTAGACTTCATGTTTGCACTTTTTAGCAAATATAAAATAATAAGGAAGCCAACTTTAAAGGTTCTCATTCTTTACAAATGCATGCTTTCCTGAACACATCCTTCATTTCATGATTGACTGCCCTACAATTTTACATTTTCCACCATATATTTGCATAATTCCCACTATCTCGAGCATATTTTAGTTGGCATGGAAATACCTTTGACACACGAAGGCATTTCTCAATTGATTAAGGGCGGTTCCAATGTTGACCATAGATTTTAGATACTACACTTGTCCTCCCTAAGGTCCATTCTCAACACTAGTGCCCAACATCATGTTGACCTTTCAGATGGGATACATTTTTAGACAACACTTCTACCCTCCAAATTTGCAAGTCGTGTAACCGAAAAATCAATACAAGAAGGATCCATTGTGTGCTTACACAAATCCCTCATTAGAATGATCAAAAGTGAATTGTAAGCTTCATCTCCTGCTCAATTACCAATGTACATAGACTCCCTATATTAATTATAATTTATTTCTATTTTTTTCCATCCATTGCTCAGTTCTAATTCTATCCCGATTTTCTTATCCATCATAGATTGTTCTTATCATTGAAATGGATGTTGTTGTCAAACACATTTGGTAATCGGTGCTCCAATCCGACTACCAAAAATGCTCTCGAACATAGTCAGTTGTCATGCAAATAGATGCAAGTGCAAACCAGGTTAACAAATATTTTGTGAGAACACCAACTAAAATAAGTGCTTTGAATACATCTATGTGCATGTGGTCCATAGAGGGTCGTGCCCTAGCAAAAACAACCCTTCGCGAATATCACAATGCAAGGGGAGATGGTTCCATGTTTGGGTTTAATTTTGTAGATCAAGAAAGAGGGAAAATTCACATCACACGTTTCAATGAGGCCGCTGAATAATTCTATGAGCATATTAAAAATGGGAAGCTATATACAATTTCCAATGGGAGGATTGCGAGGATTCCTGATGCAAAGCTATGTTACAACCATTTGAACAATGCTTTGGAGATTTTCCTACAAGCATCCTCAACCATAACTCCACTCATAGAAAATGAGGATACAATACCTTCCCATCACTTTCATTTCACAAAAATTAAGGACATACCTACAACCGATGACCATTCTAAAGTTGATTTGATTGGCATTGTTCTTGCGATGTCACCATGCTCAATGATTCATAGGCATGACAAGTCAGAGACTAAGAGGAGAACTCTGCAATTAAAGGACATGTCGGGATTCAGTGTAAGTGTCACATTGTGGGGACATCACTTAGATGAGATAAGCAAAGAAATTGAAGACATGCTTTCTATACCGCCTCTTCTGGTCCTTGCCTTGAAATTTGTTCACGTCTCCAGTTTCAATGGGAGCTCATTCACACTATTTCAAGTACCAAATGTTATGTCAACCCTCAAATTTCAGAAACCAATACACTTCATAGCTAGGGTAGATTCTGATGACTACTACCTTCCAGCGCCCTCTATCACAAGCCAATTTATGGGCCCTCCAAAAATCCTGACCTCTGTAACAACGATTTCAGAGGTACTAAATATCGGGAACACTGAGAGAAATGAATGGGCTATGGTTATTGTAGAAATCACAAATATCAGCATGGACAAATTTTTTTACAAGGCGTTTCCTCTTTAAAAAGGTAACAAACAATGCTAAAAAAAGGTGAGAGAGAATGGTAATGGTTCATGGTTATGTTTGAGTTACAACAGACAAGTTCAAAACTATGATTATAGATATGCACTAAGGATCGATCTAAAGGACTCAACAGATAACTTCAATCAGTTACCTCTTTTGATGAGACAACTGAGTTAATCATGGGTGTTGTAGCTAGTGACCTCCATATATTATCTATAGATGAAGATGCGACTAGTGAAATTATAAGTAATGTCATCGGCAATGAATACTGCTTCACACTTTCACTGAAAAAGAGACATATTGTAGAAACAACATATTGAAATGTGTCATCCTCAGTTCAAAGAAACCAAAAAATAGTGCAACTCCTCCGTAACCTTTACGCAAGGATTTCTAACCCACCCTTCCCTTCAAACATTACACCCTCACCCATCCCATTCTATTCTTTGAACTATCACCGCTATGTTTCTTATTTCATATCTATGTTTCACTTTTTTTTCTTGCTTCAAAAGAAAATTGTTGTATTCCCTTATACACTGACATACTATTGTCTCCTACTACTATGTGGATTGTTAGTACTTTTAAGAAAATAAATAAAAAATACATGCACTTTTGTTATGTAGGTGTTTACATCCTTTTGTACTATGTGAACGCATTGTATGTTTCTATATATCTAATACTCTTTTCCTTAAGAAAAAATGTAGTTTCTCGATACTCAAATTGTTACCTCTTACGCGTATTTCCCATTGGAACTCCACCTACATTATAATTGTATATGGTTTTATATTTTGACTGATTTATGCATTTGTATATCATCAAACAATGTATCATTACTTGCTAACTTTGTTAGGATAAAATATTATTATCCTATTTAATTATGCATTCCATAATTAATAAATTTATTAATTATTGTTTTATGGTTATATTTAATTATAACCATCCTTTTGTTTGTATTTGATTATTTCGGGAGTTGTTATATTGTTTTGAACAATATATTTGTTTTTATTTAATTGTTGCTTCCCGGATGTTATTGGAAGCTTGTGTATTTTGGAATTTGGTTGCACCTGTGCAACTTAATCTCCTATTTGTATTTGGCTATGCAATATCTATAAATATTGCAGCCCATTCTCTGTAAGTTTGGTTGATCAAGATTAATAAAATTTAATCAGGCTTCCGCCCCTGTTGCTGAATCAACATTTGGTACTAGAGCGAATCAAGCTCCTGGCAAGGTTGGAGAAGGTTGCAGAGGAAGAAGGATTCATGGAGAAGAAATTTGCAACATTGGAGAGCCAGTGCTACCTCCAACAACTTCCCACATCTCCCTGAGATCAACCACGAACTGCACGCGACCTACTCTCCTTGCCACGCACCTGCACAAACAATACAACAAGTGGAGGCATATAAACATCAAGGAAAGTGGCAGATCAAAGAAATAGAAGAAAAAACAAAGAAATCCAGCCATATAGTTGTTTATCCAAATGCAACGACTCTACACTGACAAAAAGGATCAAACAAATAAAAAGCATTCAACAAAATAAAAGTGGCTTTACCTACAAAATCCAGAGAATGAATAAAAAAAAAAAAAGAAGGGCAAAGTGGCTAAGGAATATAGAATGTTGCAGATCCATTCTTTTAGCGTGGAGAAAACCCTAAATCCACCTCATAATAGCTGCTGACACGTGGATCTCCCTACTAGGTCACATCTTCTTTAAAAGGTATGTCATATTTTCATATACTTTAAATACAAGTTTTCTCATTTCCATTTCAAGCGCTCATATGAGCCATGTTGGATAGAGGAAATGACTTGGAGGGATGAGGTGTGGGGTTTGAATCCCACCAACAACACAAAAATCAGTTTTTGAAATTTGGCGGATTTTTTGGCGGAACCACTAAATTTAGTGGAAAAATTCAAATTTAGTTATAACTAACTAAATTTAGAGGAGAAATCCCTAATTTAGGGTAATTTTTTTTCTCCATTAAGTCTGTTTTTTGATTTCGGGCCACATTTGACAAAGGAAGACCATCCAAAAACTTCATTTTGGACTATTTTTTTAACGGTTTGGCATTAAGGGTCATTTTGGGCTCCGAGGCCACTAGGGCCCGTAAAACAAAAAAAAATTACCTGCCATTCAATTTTTTCCAGATTGTTGAATGTAATTTGTATACTTCAAAATATTGTACTAATTTGTAGGTTGCCATAGTCAACTGAAAACTTTGTAACTACTCAGAAACTAGCAGAATTGTAATCAAAAGCAATAAAAAATTGGTTCTGTAACACTCACGAGATCCTAGATCTCATTCGCAATGCGTTCGGTATATACGGTGCCTCTGGGAAGCACTTACGGTAAAGCCATCGTGACTACTACTACACTTAATGCCTAATATAGCTGCAACAACGTCATCTGGGCATCATCCCTATAAATCGACGGGAGTAATAAGGTCACAATGCACACACTATGAACCATCCCATCCGTCTGTGAACGATTGCACGACATAAATGACTGAGAAATTATCCGAGTATATAGCGAAGTTACACACGTATGAGGATATTTCTTTGAGATGGTGTCAATAATCACATAGACCCCATCAATACTGTCTTGGTACCACGTATTAAATTCTTTCACGTACGTTAACGCCTCTTTCACATGTACCACCGGGTATATAGAAAGGGCGAGTTTCTTCCACGTACTGACGGGTATATCGGAAGGGCACGTATATAGAAAGGTTTGGTATATCGGACTGATGGTATATAGATTGGGAGACCTAATACCTAGAGTGATAAGAGCCAAACCCTGTCAGTGATCTCTGTAAAATGGGCACCAATGCCCCAAATTTTTTTCTTCCGGATTCACAATTTCTCAAAGGAAGCAACTATGCTGCATGGAAGACAAAAATAAAGACACAACTTGAGTTTGAAGAGATCTAGTCTATTGTGAATGGTACTCTGACCAGATCAACCACTGATACAACACAACAACGGCAGTTTGATAAAGCAGATCAAAAGGCCAAACTCATCATCTTGTTTGGAGTGTCTGATGATGTGCAACCCCACATTCGAGATGCCAAAACAACAAAAAGAAGCGTGGGATAAATTGAGCACAGTATACGAGGCCAAGAACAAGAATTTCATACTTGAATTTGTAGAGTCAATTACATACATTGAAATTCAAGCAGAATGAGAAAATTGAAGCTTTCTTAAGAAGAGTTGCAGAATTAAGGGCTTCACTTCTAGCCCTGGGAGAACCAATCACAGATGATGCTCTCATTCCCATTGTTCTGAGAGCACTCCCCTCTTCTTACCACATTTTTGTCACAACACTAAACGTGACAGATACGACAGTTGGTTTTGACAAACTAGTAAACCTACTGCAACAAGAGGAAGCAATGCACAATAAGGATGATGAAGAGGAGCAGGAACTATCTTCACATCAAAAATGGAAAGGAAAAGGTAAAGGAAAACCTAATTCCTATAAGAAGTCCCAACATCAGAATCAGTATCACGGGGACAATCAACAGAAGAAGCAATGTCCTATCTACAAAAGAGGACATGACTTAAAAGATTGTTGGTATAACACTTACAAGAAAGGTTCATCCAACAACTCTGACCACAACAACAACAATCTTACAAGGGACATTCTAACAAAAATTATGGGCAGAAAAAGGGGAAAAGAAGACCCTACCAGCAAGGTAATATTGTTGAGCAACAAGACCAGTCAGACAATGAAGACTTCTTGTTCACTGCTTACGATCAAGTGAACCATCCACATCATCTAGTGATGTCTGGTATGTTGATTCGGGAGCCACTCGACACATGACCAGCCACAGAGATTGGTTTATTTCAATGAGGGACACGCCATCAAAAATCATGTTTCATTGGGAGATGATTCTTCATATACAGTTCAGGGGATTGGAAACATTTCTCTACCCCTTGGTTCACGTAAATGCAGACTATCAGATGTCCTATATGTCCCTAGGTTGACAAAGAATCTTCTTTCAGTTAGTCAACTCCTAGATCATAACCTGAAAATTGACTTTGATAGTCAATCCGACAAGAAAACATGTTTGATTCGAGATAAATCAAGAGGCTCGAAAATAATTGCAAAAGCCTCCAATGTGGGATGCATGTTCCAACTTGATTTTGTTCACAAAGATGATCAAGCACTTGTGGCTAAAAACTCCACCTCAGCACAGTTGTGGCATCGAGATTTGGTCATGTAAGTTTCAAATATCTCAAACACTTCACCGGTGTAATATGGTACATGGGCTACCATCTCTTCAGAAGGATACATACAAGTGTCCTCACTGCCTAGTAGGCAAACAACACAGAGCTTCATTCCAAAAGAGTACATTTCAAGCTCATGGTAAACTTGACCTGGTTCATACCAATCTTTGTGGTCCAATGCAGCCAAGTCATTCTGGGTTCTAGTACTTCATGCTTTGTGTTGACGATTATTCGGAAAATGTGGATTTTCTATCTTCGCAAGAAAAGTGAAGCGTTTGAAACCTTCAAAAAGTTCAAAGTAGCAATTGAGAAAGAAACTGGTCATCACATTAGAACTCTCCACTCAGATCGAGGGGGAATTCACCAATGATGAGTTCAGAGACTACCTACAAACTCACGGGATTCATCAACAAATGCCTCCTCCACACACACCGCAGCAAAATGGTGTTGTTGAGAGAAGAAATTGTACTATCATGGAAATGGTGTGATGCATGATCGATGATTCCGACTTGCTAAGAAATTTTGGGTAGAAGTAGTAAAGACCGTAGTGTATTTGTTGAACATAGCACCCACAACTTCTCTTGATGGAATAACACCACAAGAAGTATGGTCAAAAAGGAAACCATCCATTGCACACCTCAGAGTATTTGGGTGCAAAACAAGCATGCACATACCCAAACAGAATAAAAAGAAATTGGACATGAAGTCACAGAAACTCATCTTCATTGGGTACAATGAAGAGACTATTGGGTATAGATTGATGGATCCTAAGACCAAAAAATTCTACACCAGCAGAGATGTTGAGTTTTTCGAGAAGAAGGAAGCAAAGACTCCTCCTCCAGACTCACAAGATGTAGATTTTTCACCTGTTGTAAAAATTGAAGCTGATGTTCCCTCAGAAGATGAAAGTAATGATGGGGATGATGGTGTTGATCGAGATAGAACCACGACCCATGGGAATAGTTCAACGATATGCCTAAATGGTGTACAAGTACATTACGAGATGCAAGACTGGATGCTCCACCGGATACATCCACCCCTGACCATGGACTCACAGTAAAGCAAGAGAAGAAGTTAACTTTGCTTTGATGAGTAGAGTTATTGAATCAGATGAGCCCTCTATAGTCCAGAAGCCCTACAATCAAAAGCTTGGAAAGATGCCATGGATTCTGAATATCAATCAGTGATGAAGAATAACACTTGGTAGCTTGTCGATCTTCCACCAGGGAAGAAACCCATTGATGTAGATGGATATTCAAAACAAAGTACAAAGCAGATGGGATAGTGGACAAGTACAAAGAAGACTTGTAGCAAATGGGTATGCACAAAAAGAAGGCATTGACTATGAGGAGACATTTTCTCCCACAGCTAAGATCAAAATGATCAGGATGATCTTTTCTCTAGTTGCTCAATTTGGATGGAAAGTTCACCAAATGGATGTAAAAGTGCCTTCCTAAATGGAGATTTACAAGAAGAAGTCTACATGACTCAACTTGAGGGATATGTTGTACCTGGTCAAGAAGCAAAGGTATGCAGACTCAAGAAATCTCTATATGGGCTCAAATAGGCACCCCGGCATGGTACATCAAGATTGATGAGCATCTCGTACAACATGGATTTGTTAGAAATCCATACGATCCCAATCTCTACCTCAAAAGCAAGGGGGGGAGATGGTGATTGTTGTTGTCTATGTCGATGATCTAGTCATCACTGGTAGTTCAGTGAGGATGATCGATGCAACGAAGAAAGATCTTAATCGATCGTTCGACATGACCGATCTCGGGCTGATGCATATTGTCTTGATTGGAAGTATGGCAGAAAGAGAATCAAATATTTGTTTCTCAGATGAAATATACCAAGACTATGCTCAAGAAGTTTAGGATGATGGATTGCACACCAATTGCTACACCCATGGAGAATAGATTATAGTTATCTCGTTCAGATCCATCTCCTGAGGTAAGTGCCACTCTCTATCGGCAGCTGATCGGGAGTCTCATTTACCTGACCTACACTAGACCAGATATCAGCTTTGTAGTAAGCTATCTATCCAGGTTCATGCAAGAACCCAAAGTGTGTCATTGGAAAGCAGAAAAGTGCATCTTGAGATATCTCAAAGGATCAGTGGATCTTGGTCTAGAATACAAGAAGAACGATAACTTCTTCTTGTCAGGATATTCGGATTCAGATCATGCAGGAAATATTGATGATAGAAAATCCACTTCAGGATTTGTATTCTTTATGGGATCTAGACCAATATCATGGGGAAGTAAGAAACAACACTTTGTTTCTCATTCTTCCACAAAGTCGAGTATCGTTCTATAGGAGAAGTTGTCTGTGAAGTGATTTGGCTACGTTGCATACTGGAAGGACTTGGAATACCACATAGACAAACCGACCACCATGTATGTTGACAATGAAGGTGTTCTCAAACTTGTTCGCAATCCAATGTTTCATGAGAGAACAAAGCACATTGAGGTTCAAGTTCATTTCATACACGAACATGTGTTGAAGCACAACATCCAACTTCAATTTTGTCCAACTGCTGAACAACGAGCAGATATTTTCACAAAGTCACTTGCACGTGACAAGTTCGAGTTGTTCAGAGAGTTCCTCTCCTCATCTCTTCAGACAATGCACAATTAAGGGGGGGAATGTTAGGATAAAATATTATTATCCTATTTAATTATGCATTCCATAATTAATAAATTTATTAATTATTGTTTTATGGTTATATTTAATTATAACCATCCTTTTGTTTGTATTTGATTATTTCGGAGCTATTATATTGTTTTGAACAATATATTTGTTTTTATTTAATTGTTTCTTCCTCGGATGTTATTGGAAGCTTGTGTATTTTGGAATTTGGTTGCACCTGTGCAACTTAATCTCCTGTTTGTATTTGGTTGTGCAATATCTATAAATATTGCAGCCCATTCTCTGTAAGTTTGGTTGATCAAGATTAATAAAATTTAATCAGGCTTCCACCTGTTGCTGAATCAACATAACCCACATGATTTTTTTTCAATAGGTGGTACTCCATAACCTTGTGACCTCACAATCATGTCGACTCCTACAAAATGAGCCCAACGAAGAGAGAACTACACAAAAATAAAGTACACTTAACTATTGAGCAACGACGACATAAATTAGAGCATAGAACAACAAAAATCTCTAATATATTTCAACTTACGTCAACCAACAACCTATGATTCCCGACATTCCAATCTTGCCATTAAATACAACTACTAAAGAATTGCCAACCAACATTCCGCATGTAACTTCCATGGAAACAAAATTTCATGAGCATACCAATTCCTTCCATACGAACCCATCTTCACTAACAACTACCACTTTTCCCCAAATGTTTGGGATGCCACATGAAACTATCTCAAGTACTGACCTTTCTTCAGTTCATCACACATATACAACCAGTTTCTCCTCTCCTTTTGAATTCTTTCCACCTTGCAATCCACAAATGACTAAAACAAAACACCCCACCCTTCCAATACATAGAGATTTCCCATATTCCCACCCTTTTTGCTAACTTTAGAAGCCCAACGTCGGTTTCGCAAAAGAATAGATTTGTTGGCAAACATCCAACCTTGCTCAATCTATTTGGAAAATTACCCTGGAATTAAAACAATTTCCTTTGAAGTTTTTACCTCCTGTAACAGATGCAAAACTGAAAAACAAGGCCACCGCTTCTCTTCATGGAACAACATAGTTTGTCATCCCTTCCTTCCTCCTCCCTTGGTTTCTACCTCCTTGAGCTCCCATCACCCTAACCGAGCTCCATCCCACTTCCCACTAAGTTCTCCTCCACTCTCCAACTCGCACGACCACCGACTCGAATCCCACCTTACCCAACTCGTAACTCTCCCCTACGCTCTCTCACTTCAATGACCCATCCTCACCAACCCGAGCTACTTCCCTCTCATCTACAAGTCCTCACCTCTCTCCTCTCTCCCCGAATTCCACTCGCCACTTCGCCGCCATCCTCCCAACACTCCCTCACATCCCCTCCTCACATGGCCAATCTCTCATCCTCACCCAACTCCGCTCTTTGTCCGGGATGTAATCTCTACTCTCCTGCCAAAACCACCACCTCACCGAGTCATTTGAATCACCCACAGTCCCGCATCCATCATTCTTTCTTCCTACTCATTCCAAACTCCCACGTCCCTAGCTTCCATCTTACCTCTCCACTGCTTCATCTCTCTTCCACTCAGCTCATACCCATCTCCACCAACCTCCTCCTTTCCTCAGCCACTTGGCCATTCAACCCAACCGACTTGATCCTTTTCCCACTTAACTCCCAAGCTATCTCTCTTTTCTATGCAAATCTCACCCCTCTCTTTTCTACATGCAATTCTAGTGATATAATCTTGCTGCTGGTGTGTCACACTAAAGCTACTCAAACGATCCATATCAACAATATCAAGCACTGATAAGTAGTACCAACTACTCAAACTTTTGTTACTTCACATACCAGTTTGATATTCCACATACTGAACCTTACAAATTTCATTAAAAAATGTTAGGCATCATTGTGACGTCGTAGAGACGAAAATAAATAGCAAATAAATAGCCTTTAGGGATCGTGAATGTTAAAAACAGTGTAAAACAAGCATACTAAAAAATTGCGACTGCATTAAAATGGTAAGACTGTCATTCAAAACCCTCCACGTCTACAGTAATAACATTAAACAACAATAGAATCATGAAAAAAATAGGTTATGCGACGGTGTTTTTTTTCAAACGCAACTTCTTTCACGACTGTAATCTCTGTCCGTAAAACGTCACAAAAATAAGCTATACCTCTAAATAGCTTTGTCCTTAAAGTTATCCATTTTATGTTATCCAATGAAATGGGCATCTATTCTGTGAAGGCCAGCATAATATTCCCATTTTTTCCTACAGCAAAGAAATATTTGTTTAATTTTGGACAAAGCTTATGAAGTCTCTAAATGATTGAGAAGTCCACGAATCCCCACCTGCCTTCCACAATTTGTAGTTGTGTTCCTATCTTGTTTTGGATCAACCCACATGAAGGGGACCACTTTCTTTGTCTGAAGCACCGTCCATATCCCACGTGATCTCATCCTTTATTCGGTGGGAGGTCTAGTTCTTTGTCCCATATGCGTAGGTGTATAAAGTTAAAGAACCTTTTTATTGCTTGACGGACCATTCATATCTATGGCTTGGGCCATGGTAGATTTCTCTTGTGATTACTTATGACATCTACATCATTGTTCTTAATCACCTTCATTAATTACATTTCTTTTGTAGGTAAAATCTACAATGTGGTGACCAATTTTTTTGTCAAATTATTTTAGCCTCGGTTGGGGCACCTAGATTTGTCTGGGGCGGTCGTGGGTGCCTTGGTCCCACCAGGGACACCTCTGTCCCTTTTCCACTTTCTCACCACCTTTTGGGCCTCTTCTAGTTGTTTGACATATTTATATTTCTTATGGTCGGCCTTTTCAGGGTTGATTAAAAAATTGGATCAAAAGAACCCTATAAATATAAAGTTATGAGATCATAATGAGGGACCTAGCATCATCTACTACTATCACTCATCTAGAGTTACATCCATCTATTGCATTGACATTCACATAGCTCCATCATCAAGGCACAAGCTAGGAGATCTACATGACACTTCATAGGGGAGGGATTCTATTCTATTTCATGCACACATTCTATTACATTTTCTACATTTAGTTATTTCTCGCTACTTCATAAAGTGTAATTAACACAAGAACACATAGGGCACGACATCCACACACTCACTAGAACTACATCTGGGTCCGAAATCTAGTGTAGTTCTCAGTTAGTAAGCCCATTTTTATGGCAGCTGAGGTGAGTCCGACCCATTCATTTTCATCTTTTCTTTTTTAGGGTTTTGATACTTCTTTTGGTATTTTGTAGGTCATTCTTTCTCTTGTAATATTTGGAGCATTCGGTGCAATATAGGAAAATTAATGCCTTAGGAAGTGAAGGTTATCAGTTATCTCCTGGACCTGTGAAGACCATTTTCAGACCTTTTTCTCAGACCAGAGTGCTTGTTCTACTTACCAGAGTTCCCATGGGCACACTAGTCCTCTCCCAGGCACTCCAGTCTAGCCATATCACCCAAATTTTCCCTCTGTGGGACCCCGACATAGTCGTTCCTACTTCTGATTTATCCAGTTACTTCTACGATATTGTCTGACAGGAATCTATTATTTAGATGAATTCTTTCCTCTTCCTTCTTACACATTAGGGTTAATATTTCATTTTTCATAGTTGCATTAGATCATTAGCATATTGTTTCATTGAATTTAATTAATTTATTACAGTTGTTCATATATTAGATTAACTATCCATTTACTACATTAGTTTAGTCAATTTTAGTTAATAATTTTGGTAAACCCAACTCATCCTACATACTCCTAGGATCTTCATTATTCTTAGGGCACCTTCATCATGGTTATCTCCATTCATGAATTTTTGCATATTCATCCTGAATTACAAGCTAAAATCATCAATCTTTTAACCACTACTCATATTCCTGACAACACTCACCCAAATATAGTCTATAACACCTTCTTAGATGCATTCTCTCAGCATATTCCTTTACAATCTATTCCTTAGGCTGACCTTTCTACTTTTGATAATGACCCACCTTTGCATATCATATGTCATATTCAAAATGTAGGTGTAAAATGAACTTTAATTGATAACGGGTCTGAACTCAACCTATGTTCCATGTCATTCCTTTAGCATCTTGGACTCTCATCTCACAATGTTAGTCCATCTTGTCTTTCCTATGTGCTTATGAAGGTTCTGTTTATCCATGTATTGGTCACATTACCCTACCTATCACTTTTGGACCCAAAAAATTCCCATAGTATTTTTCATCATTGATTTCCTGGTCCCTTATAATTGTCTACTCAGTAGCCCATGACTTCATGCCATGCAAGTCGTTGCCTATACTATGCATCATTGTGTCAAATTCCTTCATGATGGTATTGAACATACTATTCCTCGTGATTGTAACCCATTCCAACACTATAATTATGCTCTTAACACTACTCTTCCTATTCCATGTACTAATACTACAAATGATCCCCAACTTATGGAAGAACCACCTCACATGTCACCACTTGAAGGTACCATCTATGTGATAGATGTAGTTCCTTTCATGTCACATGTTACTACTATTTCTATGATTCCTTATCAGGGGTATATCTAGTCCATAGACATGTCTGTCTTTCACACACACCTTTGCATGCATCACCCGCATCAACACGTTAACCATTTACTTATATAATCTTCATCCATAACTCATATTGGGTACACATTTCATATGATCCTATATGCGAAAGTCACTATGTTTTCACATGACTGTTTAACTTGGATTTTTTTTCTTTTGAGGATATTCATCCTCCTACTCACGACCCTCATCTCTACCATGGCTTTATTACTATTAAAACTACCTATGGTCTGCATGCATATTTCATCTTGATGTATTCCTTACATACACTCTTACTACTTCTTCACTTACATTAGGACAATCATGGCTTGATTACATCGGGGGAAATATTGATCCTTATCATACAAACATTTCCCCATGCCCTTTGGTTGTGTCTTCATTTGTAATAGTTATTTCCTAGGTTATACTCAAAATTTCACTCGTTGGTATGCACATGGTTGTCCATTTCCTCCATTCACTGATGAGGATTATGTTATGGGCATGTATAATTTACACCTCAATGGCTTATTATGTGATCCATAAGACACCATTTCTTATCAAGTTACTAATTCTTACCAATTCAATTATCACCCGGAGGATGACAACCTTCTCAATGAATTTACATGATCTACTTACACACATAGTTGGGGGGCATAACACTTGACCCCCCATTATTCTAGCATATTTACATAGTTCCACATTACTCTCCTAGCATTTACGCGTAACATCCTCTCATATTTCATAGTCATGCATACATTATAGCATCGTCATTACCCAATGACACACTCTTGTGCTTCGGTTCACACTTGACTATTGAGGGCTTACTACACTTGAACCCCACACACTGCACTATAGGTATTACACATTGAATTTTATCACACATTACACATCATATACACCATACATTTTACATTTACTTTACACCATTTTGACATTTGTGCCTTTACACACCATACATCATCCTAGTCTTCATTACATATGAGTATAAGATTACATCATCCTACATACTACATTATTAGGCTATTTACATACATTACATGTAACTTTATCCATTACATTTTACACATTATAAACATGTTACATTATATTCTACATATCGCGTCTTTATACATTCTACTCATCACATAGTAATCTTTCATCCTTACATATACTACATTGTTTTCTATGCACTACACTCACTACCCGATGACACACTTTATTTCCTCAGTCCATGCTCAACTGCTAAGGGTTTATAAATCAAATGGACCTTACATTCATCGATTATTTATCCTATGATCTTTCATCATGTAAAAATCCTAGGCTAGTGATATACGCTTTAGGCTAAATCATCACCTATTCTAGCATTTTGCAGTGGTCTGTACTTATGTTACATCACCACTGTCTCTTTTCATTTTATAGGATATATGCTTAGGGATAAATTATCACTCGTCCATTCACCTTATAGTGATACACTCTTAGGATAAATCATCACTCATACATGTATTTCATCATGGTATGCACTTTGGATATAAGGGCCACACACATCTCTTCCATATGTCACATCTCATCACTACACCTACACATTCTTCACAACGCGCTAGACAAAACACACTATTAGACCATTTCCTGATGACACACTCTCATTTACGGTTCATTTTTTACTTCTGAGGGGGTAAACAAAATGAACCTCACTGCATACATTTCCATCCACTCGGGGGGCACATGGCTCTTGTGACTCCATCATGCATTCCATTCCATCCATCCACAACATATTGCATATTATGGTTTCTTTTATTCTTGCTTAAATTTACTTGTTCATGGTCACTTTATTACACATGCTAGTTTGATTACTTGTATGTCATTTATATATACCATACACACATGCACGTTCACACCTTTTTACTATTTTTGATTGCAGACACATGTCTCCCACACGTGGCACAAATGCTTGTCTTCTACCCTTCCTGTACTAGTCACTGGGGGCATCCACATTCGTCTCTCATAGGTTTTATTGTTTCATTTTGTACTTATCACTTTACATTACATATTTATACATGCTTTTGACAGACTAGTTATCTTTCTAACATGTTAATGGGTGCTTCATGTGCAACATTTTTTATGCAGGGATATCAGTTTCTATACTTGTTTGTTACATTGTCTACTCTTGTTTTCTATTATATGCGGGCCTTGCCATATGTTTGGTGTGCACACTTGTTTTATTATTTGCGGCCATGATGGCCTTGCATGTCTTGGAACATCATGAGTGATGTCCCATGTTTGCATCCCACTTTTTATGACTTACTTATCTCCCTGCATGTTTGCATTACTACACTGTTAACATACCTTACACATTGTTTTCCATCTACATGCATGTTTAACTTGTATTTTACTAGCCTTATTCTTTGTGTGTTCTTTGGTTTTTACCAAGCAATTTCCAGGGTTACAACATACATGTGGTTGGTCCTATTTTGGGGCCACATGTCTCCTATCAGTGAGTTCACATACGCTCCCAAAGAGGGGGACATCATTTGGGGGTTTCTACTAACACAATACATTTACACTGGTTTAGTTCAGTGCACTTTACTCTTGACATTGTGGGTTACATACAGTGAGTGGGTTTAGACCAGTCTATGAATGCCATATACAACAACTTTTATAGGACATGGTGTCCTTAGCATTCTGAGAAATAGTTACAAGCTTGGAGGTTACAATGGGTGTGCCTCTCTACACTACTTTGGCCAGTGGCGTCAGATCACCTAAAAAATCTGGACGATACAAAGATCTCTACACATAGTTTAGGGAAGTAGTTAGAGCTTGGAGGACACAGCATTTCCTCCTACACTTCTTCATCTTATAGTGCGAGAATGCCCTAAAAACTCATAGAACAAGATATCCTTCTACACTCTCTTTCTCGACATGGATCAGGTGCACATGTTCCATTTACACTTTTCATTTACATTTTCCAGTTATATTTTTTCATTAGCATACTTTACATTTACACATGGGTCTTTTACATTATGTTTTTAGCATACATACATATTTGACTACTTGATCATTTTCTCCTTGCAGGTCCGGTCGTATGAGAAAAAAATAGTCAAATGGGGGAAACAACAATAACAATAGTGTCAACAAAAACACTCCGAGTAACACACACTTTACTAACCATGTAGGTACACACATCGGTAGCTACACGCATGAGTTCCACCCTAGGTTCACTCTCATCACTTTTTCTTTGTGCATTTTTCATCTTTAGTTTCCACGCTCCTCCATATTTTTGTCAATCCATTCTTTTGTCTAGGCCTTTGGTGCATTTCTACTACACTCTTCTTGGACATCAAGTATGCTTCTATATCTACTTAATGTTACCGATATTTCCGCTCACCAACATAAAGTGGGGTAAAATATAGTCACAAAATCATGCACTTTAGAAATTATTTATCTCGGTATCATACTACTATTTAGAAGGTTCTTGAGTGAAGAAAGTACTAATTAACCCCCATCCTTTGGCCATGTTTATTATTTTATTTAATCATTTTTGACCTATTGCACCCATATGCCCAGCCATTTTATGACATCCTTCATTATTTTAGCCTTGGCTATGGCACCCGTGGGTGCCCTAATCCCACTAGGGGCACCCTGGTCCCTTCTCCACTTTCCCGCCACTTTTTGGGCCTCTTCTAGCCATTTGACATCTTTATCTTTCTTATGGTCAGCGTTTTCGGGGTTAATTATTAAATTGGATCAAGAGAACCCTATAAATATAAAGTTATGATACTATAATGAGGGACATAGCATCATCTACCACTATCACTCATCTATAGTTGCATCCATCTATTGCATTGGCATCCACATAGCTCCATCATCAAGGCACAAGCTAGGAGATCTGCATCACACTTCATTGGGGGAGGGATTCTATTCTATTTCATGTACACATTCTACTACATTTTCTAATTTAGTTATTTCTCACTACTTCATAAAACGTGATTGGAACAAGAGCACCAGACATGCACACACTCACCAGAATTACATTTAGTTAGTAAGCCCAATGTTCTGGCAACTGAGGTCGGTCCGGCCCATTCATTTGCATCCTTTCTTTTTTTAGGGTTTTGATACTTCTTTTAGTTCTTTTCAAGTCATTCTTCCTCTTGGAATATTTGGAGCATTCAACGCAATACAAGAAAATTAATGCGATAGGAAGCAAGGTTATCAATCATCTCTAGGACCTATGAACACTAGTTATGGAACTTTTTCCCAAACCAAGGTGTGTTCTACTTACCAGAGCACCTGTGGGAACCCCAGTTCTCTCCTAGGTGCTCCAGTCTAGCCATATCACCCAGATCTGCCCTCTGCGGGACCCCAACATAATCGTTCTTGCTTCTGATTTATCCAGTTACTTCTGTGATATTGTCCGACAGCATCTATTTTTAGTTGAGTTCTTTCCTCTTCCTTCTTGCACATTAGGGTTAGCATTTCATTTTTCATAGATACATTAAATATTTAGCATATTATTTCATTGCATTTATTTACTTTATTACAACTTGTTTATAGCTTAGATTAACTATCCATTTACTACATAACTTTAGTCAATTTTAGTTAATCAACTTTATATGCTACAATTTAAAATCATCTAACTAAGATTGATATCTTACTAAACCAAGCACAAGGATGGACTGTAACACACAATAATAGTTATCAAGATAATTTTTAGATAAAATTTTGAATCGATTAGAAAATATTAATGCTAAAGCTCAGACATATTACAATAAATGGTCGAAGGATAAAGATCTAGTGGAAATCGACAATGCTGAAAGAGATGAAGCTCTTTTAAGTATAATGAATTACACCATTCAATTTTAAATAATAGTTTTTAATTAATTTAATTTTTTAACAATATGTTTGAATTAAGCTCAACTTTTTATTTTGTTAAAGTGGAAATATAAAAATTTAAAAATTCAATAAAATATCCTCCAAGTTCACTTGGATAAATCTCAAAAAAGTTTATCTGCAAAAATTCATCTTAAGCAGACTATTGTTTTTATTAACAAGAAAAATAATACTCTGAATCATATTATAAAAGATAATGACATCCAGATGTAGATATTTTCTCAAGGCAAAGGCAACTGTAAATCCTTCTTTTTTATCCCATGGAGATGCTTCAAAGGAAGAATAAGCAATTGTTAGTAACTTAAATATTACTATGGAGGATCTTGTCACTTCTGGAATTCTCAAAGTAGGGAATAGTGCAGCGATTTGGAAAAGCAACACAAAAGTCACAAAAGAAATGGAAAAGGAAACTGGGAGTGGGGAAGCAGAAGTTGTTTGAGCATATTCTACATTTGTATTTGTTGAAAAATGTTTACAAAACTTTAAACTTGAAAAATGTTTAAGTTTGAAACTTGAATCAAATGTATGAGAATATGTATATTCTATACAGCGATGTATAATATATGTTATTTGAACAAATCCAAATGTATTATGGAATATTTTCATTTTCTACTTCTATAAGAATTTCATTTAGTTTTTCAACAAGATATGCTTGCACGTTGTAATGGTTTTCATGGAATCTGGTTATGTAATGTAATCTAGTTAAAAACTTAAAAGTGTCATGGAAAGAAATGATAATAGGTTATATATAGAAATATCTAAATTGTGAATTGTAATTATATAAAATTATGTATGTAATGCATTTAAATTTTGGAAATTGGATAACTATGTATGCAATGCATTGATGTTGAATGTTTAATTATTTACAATGCAAAATATGTAAGATGGATAACTCAAACTGTGTTTGATTCATTACACTTTATTTATTATATTATCTTATGTCTAATTACGATATTTAAAAAATAGTGTTCCAAATACGCATGTCATAAACACAACATCAATGATCAAAGCAGTTTGAAAATACAAAAATAAATAAAATAGGGTTATAAATACCAAATACATAACAAATTGTATAATAAATAATTGTATTTGAATCTATTATTATGAAATTGAATACATAACAAATTTTAAAATGTCAGGTGATAAACAATAAATGTAAGGTGATACCTTTTACATTTTAAAAATAGCTAGAGCTGAAATAATCCATTTTCAATAGCCTACTTGTAGTTGAGATATGCATCTACAGAGTTAGAGAACACACCAATTCTAGTCTTATCATTGATATCATTTGAATTTATAGTTTTATTGGTAACACCTCTTCTTTCAAAAAGGGAATTCCAATGTAAACTTTCTCTGTCATAAGGAAATATGTCTAGGAGTAGCACAAAACATACAACCTCATACAAATTTCTAGATTTTTATCCAATCTGTTTCGTACTTTTGATTTTACAAATTATAAAACAATGCACATCCTTTCATCCTCCACAGATCCCAAAATCATAGTTTGACACAATTCATATAATAAAAATATTCACTGATATTTTCCTGTAACACACTACTCTGGTATATTTTTCTCCACATCCTTGTAATTGCACCATTTTCTTGAGGTTAATTTAAACTATGATATTGGTCAACCATTGTCAATGCAAAATGAGTTGATTGATATTTTATTAAATCCTTATTCATAATACCTTTGATTTCGACACCATTGACATCTGATGTCTTTATGAAATGATCCATGATAGTACCCATGGATTTATGAAAATGCTTCCTAACTATATCTACACTATCACATGTAGTATTCCAAAAACTAGATTCATCACTCCCATAGCTTCAAGAATGTTATCTTTATTGAAATTCTCTCTGATTTTAGAAGACAAGGATTGTGTAATTTTTTAAGCTTTATTCATGTATCAATCAGTAATAGTATCAAATAGAACACGAGTCACATGAACTTCTTCTCTTTTTGGACCTGGAATATATTTTCGTTTTTATAAATTGTGTAGTGGTATCTCCCTCCCATTAACATTGATATAAAGGTGATCATGAATATTAAATCTCAAATAATTATTGGGATTCTTAACATCCAATAAAACTTTCCAACTATCAAAAATAGGTGTATCAAAACTCTGTTCTGAAAAGTACAAGATATCAAGAGATTGACATACCCGCTTTCTCATCCGTATAAAATCAACAATATAGATGGATCTCTCTTATGCATGCTTCATCAAAATATTGATCTCCTTCAACATTGGTAAAATGCGAACCAATGTAAGTAATTTTTCTAGGATTTTTCTACTTCATTACGATATTTGTGCATGAAACCAGCCAACGATGGATACTCCTCACTAATTTTGCATGCGTACTCATAGATAAATCCACCTTGTATCAACATCTTTGAGAATATTTTTACCATCAGTAATTCCAATTGAAATTTTTTAACTCAAGAAATCCTTTTAGACTATTTGACATTTAGGAATGCAGTTCACAGATAAGGTCTTCTACTCTTGTAACATCTTCAAAGTTGCTTACTATTTTATATGTTAGATTGATTATGTGAGCCATACAATGAATTACAAGCATATAAGGGGATAATATTGTTTGTAATCAAACACACATCCCAGATCAATGACCTTGCATAAATGATGCACCATCGACAAAAATACATAACAACTTCGTATCAATTTCATATTCATTCATGCTAAAAATATATTTCAAATTGGAAACAACTATTTTATATAGGTTTTTAGCATTGTAATTTTCAACCATTTTCTGTACATCCAATAGATGTGGTTGCCTTATATGATTTTCAAAAGTATAAACATGGATGCATACCCATGACATGTTGTCAACTATTGTTACTTCATCAATTGATAGAGATATAAACTTTGCATTTTTCACACTCTCTTTCAAATCTTCCTTTTCAATCATTGCAAGGCATTTATCCATTTCCCATGCATTGTTTTCTAACCAATGTGATTGAGGAATATTGTGCATTCCATTATATTGAAACAAAATTTTGAAATCAATGAAATCATAAATAGGTCTTCCCTTATTAAGGATGTGGAATATGGTAGAGAATTGTATGCTTTTAGCATGCAAATTTGATTGAATCACCTTACTAATTTGTGATGTGATTGTTCCACCCTTTTCCACAAGATGTATATTTATTTTCTACTTAGCTTCATATTCTACTATGTATTTAACATGCATACATTCTTTTTCAATTTTCCATATATTTGTTTTTATTATCTGGCCATCCTCATGTTGTACAATTACATATTGTTTTCCACAATGTTTTTCAATTGTGTCTAACTTTAGTTGCATTTTTGGTGCTTTCCTAGTTTCTAGGTACATATTGTACATGTACATTCAGTTGGGATATCTTCATAATTATTTGGATCTATAGGTTCGATAAAAGGAAACTTTGTAGCCCACTCGAACTTATATGTCCTACCAAGTGTCCACATATTCTTGTTTGCTTTCAAAGACTTGCGACCAGAATTTTTAGGAATATCTCGATCATCTTGTTTCCTCTTTCATGAAGCGATGTTTCATTTGATTTTGGTGTTATAGTTTGTTGAGTATTTGAGATATCTTGATCCTCTCTTGGTTGCATCTTAACATGAATATTTGGTATATCTTCAAGTTTTGGCATGTTGTCATCATAGGTATCATTTTGTGGAGATTATGTTGAATCCATGTCCACTTCAATAAAACCTTCCACGAGTTTGTATTCTGATTGACTCCAGTTGTAGTTGTATGTGTGCTAGTAGTAGTTTTATGGGTAGTTGTAGAGTTTCCAAAATAATTGAACAATGTTTCCTTCTGATATATTTTGGTTTATTATGGCTCTTACAAATAGGATCCACTGAGGAATTGATTTGGGAACTATTCATCCATCTATACCCTTGAGTTCTTTTTATACATCTACAAACAAGTCACACATCTACTTAATATTTGCGCTTATGTGCCCTAGTCGTATGACTGCACCCTAGTCACACGTTTGTACCTAAGTCACACGTCTTCACCCTAGTCATGCATCTGCACTTCTTCCTTGTCATACATATTTAGTTATTTCCTGTAGCACATCTACACTCCTTGATACTTGTTTCGTGTTTGTATTGGTGTCACACGTCTCTCTCTGCACTCCTTATCACTTGTTCATGTTGTACTTAATTATACTCAGACGTTACCTTACTAGTAAGTTAATAATATACTACCTCATGAACTAACTATGAATATATAGGAGGAGTTTTCAATAGTACGTGAAGTTGACCCCTGTAAAATTTTACACTGGAAAATTTAGGTGAAAGGCACACTGTCATACTTGAAAATTATCATCTTTTTAGATTTTCCAAATAAGGAATATTCACCAAATTACAAATATTCACCACTAAATTTTTCCCTGGGTGTTACCCATCTAATAAAATTAGTGTATGTACTTATAAAGGACATGAATATCGATAAGAGGGATGTCATGTATGTATTGAGTCTTATATTTTATAGAAGGAGCTGGAGGTATCCTCCTCAAAGTTAAATTCCTATATTAGAAGATTGTGGAGTTACTACAATTTCAAGGTTTTTCAAAAAATATCCATGGATCGTAATTAAAAAAATATATTTTCTTGAATATTTGAAATATCTCAAAATTTTAAGAATGGTTTGTTCTTTAGGTTTTTTAGATTTTTTGGCTGGCATATTTTTAAAATTTCTAGGTCAAATATTGGTCAAAAGAAATGATTTTTTGAAAACCTATTTTTGTGCCATGATGTAGACCCTAACATTTAGTAACTTATGAGTTGGAAATGACAAGTTTGGCTATGTTGCATTGCTAATACAAATACTCACATTCTAGGCTCAATAAGTAAATCTCTATAGCTCTTTCATGACTGAATCATCTGTACATGTTACACTATCAAAAATGAAGGAAATTTTAATTAATCAAAGAAGTAAACTCTCCATATGCAACATGCTATAACTTTATGTTCTGCAACAAAATCCTACTATTGTGGATTGTATAATTAGTCAGGATGTGAAATTCGGTTCTATCCAGCTTATACATTCCTAACATGTCGTATGTTATGAATCTATTTCCAATTTTAATATCATTATTTTATCATTTCACCTTCCTTATGTTAGTTATATTTTAATATTTGACCTATATAGAAGGATATATAAGTAAGTCAATATTACTTTATAACTCACTTAGAAATCTTATAAGATATTATTGTCTATACCAGTCCAAAAGCATTCAAGGCTCTCCAAAATCTTCCCAAATAACTGGCACCTCAATTTGAGAATCTCTTACTACAGGTTTGAATAACTCAAATAATTTTGAGATTCTACTTCCTCCATTTCCAAGCACACAAAGGTGATAGTTCTATGTCTTGGAAAGATAAAAGTCACTCCACAATTAACAAAGGGTTTTAAAGAACAAAGAGTTATGTCACATAGATGAAGAACACCACATCACACTACTACCGAATTGGGTACATTATATACTATTAAGTTATTTTGTTATTATTTGTGTCAATACACATGAGGTAGCCCATTGGGGGTTGGATTAGATCATTATCATACTCACACAAACACTTAGGAGAACTACATGGGGCTTGATCCCACACAAGTGAATGTAGTTTAAAACTTGGACTAGTTAGGCACAATAAATTTCCAAGGAAGTCTAGCCTCACTACATACATGATATCTCCTTTTTGTTATCTAATTTTTTTATGAAGTTTATTACATGTTTATATGGTTTCTACTTTGTATCAAGTGATTACAAGTCATCCCAAGGTTCTGTGAACAAGAGTGACATACAACGAAGGGAATTTATAGGAAACAAAAGCATAATGGAACTTGTATAGTCTAATTGTCAAAGGGTCCAAAATAGTACACTTTCAAATACAAATCTAGGTTTAGACTGTAAAATATTTACATGGTTTCTCCCTTACTTATTTTCCAGCTCAATAATTGATATCAGAGAACCCCTAGTTTTGTATTCACCTGTCCCACATGTTTACATTTGGATCTTCTCTTTTATGTCCTATACAATTAAGTATTTATATCATTTTGTGTATTTGAGTTATCATTTATCAATTGTCACAAGTATTAATGCATTATTCTGGTTATAAATGCTTAATTATAAATTGATTAGATCGAATAATATTTTGTAATAAAACCATGCATCCTATTTAATGTTGTGTAATTTCCATTACATAATTTAATTAGGGAGTAAACATTTGTTAAGATAGAATTTTACATAAAATATGTTATTTAAACCATAGTGATCCTAGGGTTTCCTCTTTATATTTTTGGTTTATTTTGTTTCAAAGTATCATGGATCATTATCATTATCATCATCTCTCTCTCAAGCCAAAGGGTTCTCTCTCTCGCTCGCTCTAGTAGAAGCTACTATCCATAAAACTATGTCTATGTTTTTCCTTAATGTGTGGATGGGGAACCATTTGCTTATTCTATGTTTATTGACACTAAGTTCTCTCACTTTTATGCATATTCATACTTTATGCCTCCTATATATGTATATAGCGATTCATATTATTTTTCTTGAAGCACACAAGCTCTTCACTCCTTTGTTCACTCTTTGCAATCTAGAATATTACAATCAAGATGATCCAAGGTTTATATATGGATTCTTACACTCACTCTCCTATAACTATTTCAAAACCCATGAGTAAAAAATTGCAACCTTCTCAGTAAAAATTAATAGATTTTTCTTGTACACCACAAAATAGTGCTTAGACAATTACTTGAGAACAACCTTTTGTACCTCCCTCCACTACTTGATATTGATACATTTATGCTTCGTGGAAAAAATTTGATGTTAATGCTCATTGTGAGTATTATCAATGCCTTGGTCATATTAGGAATGGATGTATTATTATTTTTCACATTATACATGAACTTATTAATGTTGGTGTTATTGAAAGGATAATACCTACAAAAACATCTCACCCTACTAACACTGGTGTTATGTCACATGACCGATTACCTGAACGTAACATTGTCAAATATTCATCAGTTGGGTCTCGTAATTATCATGTTGCTCCTATCCCACATTCTTTTGGTACACTAGTAATTTTTTTCTACTACCTCCACCACTTATTACTTTTGATGACACTTGATATGGCTCATTATTTTGTTTCAAATACACTCTACATTTGTGTTTTTTAAATCAATGTCCTATTCATAATGTTGTGACTATAAATAATATTAAACCAAATTTATACACTCTCAACTTTCTTCATTCTCTTATATATAGTAAAAAGATACTAACCTTTGACGTTGACATGAATTTGGGGCATATTATTTTCCCTTTCATAGCTGGTTTCATTACTATCACTACTCCATTATTGGTATCTTCTTCTATTCCTTAATATGGCATATGACCATCCTACCCTTGTATACATTCTTTTTAGATATCCCCTCTATTTTACATCAATGTGTCAAGTTTATTCATAATCAAAAAGTGGTTACTATTAGGGTAATCCCATTCAAAATCACTAATCCTATCCCTCATGCATATTTGGATAACATTTATGATTTTTATATTTATTATGGTGGGTCACTTATGTGAATTCCATCTACCCTTAGTTCTTCTAGTTCACTAGATAATTCCAGTGGGTTTCTCTCTTCTAGATTTTCTACACAGTGTTTTGTTTTACATGTTAGTCCTAGAGGATCCATCTATCTTACACCTTACACTACTTCATATGTTGATTCTCTATGGTCATTCTCTTCTTGTATTTTTACTTAGTATTTTATCAAATATACTCACCATATTTTTATGTTTATTGACTATTTGCGCACTATTAGATCCTTTTCTCAGATAACCCCATAGACATTTATAACATGACTATACCCACAATATTTCCATATCTACCTATGAGGAAACTAGAACTAAACTGATAGCTATTTCAAAAATACCTATGATAATATAGCTAATGCTAAACATATATGTTATGATTGTAATCTATGCATCCTTTTATATAGAGTTCATCAATTGAATTTTCTTATTCATATGATTAATCCTTTTGGTCTTTGTGATGTTATGTCTTATACACATTACTTCTATGTGTATCTTTTGGTGCTTATCTTAACCATCATAATACTTCATCTCAAGTTGGCTACTCTAGCTAGTGTTTAAACTAATGGTTTTCATATGGATTTCATTGTAACATACATACATATTGTTTATATATAGTTATACCATTTTTTAATGAGGTTATGAATTATCCTTATTTGGATTTATATAAGGATTCTATACATGCATATTATTTATCAAAGGTCTTCCCAAACTAGGTATTTTATAGCACATGTCACTGCTTCTACATAGATTATACATGAGCATCCTTGGTCTCTTTTGATAATTATGGGTCATGTGTCTCTTTATTTGGTTTTTATTAGGTATTTATTTTTCTACCCCTTTCCTATACATAGGTATCTTTGTAGTCACAAAATCATGCACTTTAGACATTATTTATTCCTAGTCTCATACTACTATTCATATGTTTTTTGAGTGAAGAAATTACTAATTAACCCATGTATTTTGGCCATTTTAGTTTGATTTTTGTCTTCACTACTGACCTTTAGCACATACTTTCCCAATCTATTTTTATCATTTGGTGTCATTTTATCTTTGAATGGGGCATCTAGCCCAATAATGGGGCATCCAACCCAATATTGGTGCTCCCAAGGCACCACTGGTCCCATTCGGGATGCCCTTATCCTTTCTACACTTTCCCACCACTTTTTGGGAACTTTTTCACCGTTTGAGCTTCTCATATTTTTAGTGGTCGACATTTTCAGGGTTAATTAGGAAATTAGTACAAGAGAACCATAGAAATATAAAGTTATGAGACCATAATGAGGGACCAAAACTAAGAACTACTATCATCACCTAAGGTTGCATCCATCAAAGGCTCCATTTACATCCATCTATCTCCATCACAAGGCACAAGGCTAGTTCATCTGCATCACACTACATAGGAGGAAAGTTTATTCTATTCCATCCACCATTTTATTACATTTCTACACATAGTTATAACTCACTACTTTCATAAAGTGTGACTCGCACAAGAGCACCTAGGGCATGATTGCACACACAAGAAAATAGAACTACATCGGGTATGAGATGTAGTGCAACATTAAGTTAGAAAGTCCATTATTTTGGTAGTTTAGGTTAGTCTGACCCCTTCATATGCATCTTTCATTTTTAGGGGTGTGATGCCTTCCTTGGGGTTTCTACAGGTCTCTTCTTCATCATCAATTATCAGAAACATACATCCGAGTACAACGAATTTAGTGTGATAGGAAGTAAAGGTAGGAAACTATTAAGCAACACCTAAGAGGAAGGTTACAAAGCTTTTCACAAACCAGGGTGCCCATATTGCAGACTAGGGAACCCAAAAGTGCCCCTGTACCTATCTAGGCATCTCAGTCCACTCAGATTTCCCAGATTGATGCTTTTCTAGAATTCAACACAATAATTTCTTCTTCACCTTTCTCCAGCCATCTTTGCGACATAGTCCAGTAAGCTCAACAAATCAACTGAGTTCTTTCTAAATCTCATTGCACTTTAGGGTTTCACATATCTACTTTCTTAGTTTCTTGGGTCATTTTCTTTGCACATTTATCTATTATTTTTACTATTTTCCTTAATGTTAGATTAACTGTAGAATATAGAATATATTTTAAGTTTATAGTTAATCAATTTTCATAACAACTCAAAAACATTCAAATAATCACATATTTGCATTATTAAAATTCAAGACATGTTTATGGTTTCAGTATCTAGCTTGTTAATTTATACATGTTTCTTTTCACATTATAAATAGCATATATTTTCTTTAAACTCTTTACACATGTGTTCATGAGGTATATTGAGGGTGATGTAAGGTACACATAGGACGACACACAAAAACACATGCTCGCTTAGTTCCTTCATGTTGACATTATTATTTGGGGGAATCTCCCACACTACAAAAAGTGTTACTGTTTCATTACATATACTTTAAAATTCCTCATTATGCTTGATTACATACATAGTGTATATGTTATCTTTTGAGCTACTGTATGGCGAGTGCACAAATATTTGGCAAAATATTTTGTAGAGAAGTGACATGTATTTTCTTGAAAATGAGACTTCACACTTGTTTGATTGATGATAAGTGATTCATTTATTTAAAATTTTACAATAGTGTAAACATACTAAATGAAGGATTTTGAGTGTAAATACTATTATATTTTTTAAAAAATTAAAAATATATGTTTTGGTCTTTAAGTGTAACACACTAGTTTATTCATGCAAACTAGCACATTGAGTGAAAAATTCACACACATGTATGATAATGAGAAATAATTATTAAAACAATATTTATTAAAGACATTATATTTGCAATCTTTTAGAAAAAAAAATAATTTTTATATAATATTTATTTAATTTTATAAACAAAACTTATATGAATTTAACTATTTTTGGTCACACACTCAATATCTTAAAATTGAAAGTAGTATTTAGTAAAATAAATATGGATGTGTCAAGCTCATTTTTCATAGTGGTACATAGTTTTTTTGAAATTTAATAATTTATATTTAAATTTGCATTTGTGTGTCTAAAAATTAGAGTGAAAATAAAAAACAACCCCAATGTCATTGAGAAATTAAAAAAATAGAAAATAAATGTTAAAATTAAATAAAAAAGAAAGATATTACGTAATGATAACTACAAAACCCATATTTTTTAAATTATAAAAGTGTCCTAAAACCTCTTTTACAAGCGCCAAAGTTACACATACATGGGGAAAATGATGTATATGATTTAAAGCCAATCTTTGTTGAAACATATGTGCCACTAGGCTTCCATTGAATAGTTATGGTTTTAATTTTTATGGTCGTAACCATGAAAAGTGGGAACCCAATAAATTTTTATTCACATACTGAAAAAAAAAAAAATGTTCTTTTTTTCTCGATGTGCGATGTCAAGGTTTGGTCCACTAATTAAAGGTCTGGTTTCCTCTATAAAGGTATGGTTCATTGTGTTTTTATTTTTATTTTATGTGACTCAATTTTGTATAAAATTTAATATGTTTTTGTAATTTATGATACAATTTATTTATTTTACAACTTAGTACCAATATCCTTGCAAATTATAGGTTTTGTTTAGTACAAATCAGTACCAAAATCATGGTTTAATACTACAAATCACCACCAAAATTATTTTTTTATAATTTTGTTTACATACACATCTAGAGGTGAAAAAGTTATATTACCTTTTATTTCACCAAATTTTAATAAAAAATCATGAATTGGGGTTCATATCCTTGGGCTTGGCAATTTTGTTTTTTCCAAAAAGATAATTAAATCAACAATTTATTTCTTTGATTGGCATACAAATTTCCAGTATATTTTTATAATTTGTGTGGGGTTTCAATATTGAAGAATTTACTCTTGAAAAGAAAATAATTGTCCTCATGTACTAGTGTGTTGGAAAGTGAGAAACCTAGTATAATATTCACAAAAGCTTATAGTTTTATATATTAGCCTCAACTTGAACAAGGAATCAAATTTCCCTTGGATTATTGATTTAAAGGCCATATTATGCTTTGGATGTTCCCTAAATATCCTACAACATGTTTCCTACAAAATATCTCAGAGTCATATTTCCAATGCCTTTTGAATGAAGTAAAACAAATGTCATATGTAGGACATATCATCTGTGCAATATTGGGTGCAACAAGGAAAATTGGAGGCACGTGTGTAGCAACAATTGGGAAAGAGTGAAAATGGAAAAATGGGTCTATATGAATTTATGGTCTTTTAAGGTCGAGATGATTGAATGTGGGACCCATGACATGTGTTGTTCTAGGGCTCCAACAGTCAGGGGATCTACTTTTGTGTTGAAGGGGGGCCCTGCTGCCGTTATTATTCACCATACCTTTTGTGAATTTCTATTTTTGCCAACCCATTGGTTATTTTTAGAATTCCATAGTTTTTAAGTATTTTCCTTTGAATGAAAATGGCCACATTATTATGCATCATAATGGTCAACTCCAATTCATATTACCACCAAATATGTTAAGCAACCGACCAATGTCCAACCGTCAACAACATACTCCATTCCACGTCCAAGGATAGACATTTCAATATCAGTCAAAGGATTTTTCAACATGGTTGAAGGCACAATATGGTTACCAACTCCATTCTATATAAAGGCTTTGTTTTTGTGAAGCATAGTAAGTTTGGGCTTGGTAGTTTGGTTTTTTCAAAAAAATTAATTAAATTAACAATTTAATTTATTTGATTAACATACTATTTTCCATTATCTATTTTATGATTTGTGGGCAGTTTAAATATTGAATAATTTACTCATGAAAAGAAAATAATTGTCCTCATTTACTAGTGTGTTGGAAAGTGAGAAACCTAGTATAATATTCACAAAAAACTTATAATTTTATATCTTGGCCTCAACTTGAACAAGGAAATAGATTCCCCTTGGTTAATTGATTCAAGGTCATTTTATACTTTGGATGTTCCTTAAATCTCATACAACATGTTTTCTACAAAATATCTCGACTTATCTTTCCAGTGCTTTTTAAATGAGTTAAAATGAACACCATACATAGGAGATACCATTTTTACAAGATTGGGTCTAACAAGGAAAATTGGAGGCACATGTGCAACAACAAGTGGGAAAGAGTGAAATGGAAAAATGGGTATATATGAACTTCTAGTATTCGAAGGTCGAGATGATCAAATGTGAGACCCTCAACATGTGTTGTATGGGGCTTCGATAGCTGGGGTCTACTTTTGTGTAGAAGGGGGACCCTACTGCCATTATTATTAACCATACCTTTTGTGGATTTCTATTTTTGCCACCTCGTTGGTTTTTTTAATAGAATTCCATAATTTTTGGAGTATTTTCCTTTGAATGATAGGGAGCACATTATTATGCCTCATCATGGTCAAATCCAATTCATACTACCGCCAACTATGTTAAGCATTCAACCAACGTCCAACTTCCTACAACATACTCCATTCATCATCCAAGGATGGACATTTCAACGTCAATCAAAGGAGTTTTCAATATGGTTGGAGCCACAATATAGTTACTTGACTCCATCCTATATAAATTATTTGTTTGTGTGAAATATAATAAGTTCGAGATTAATACCTACGTATTATATTCAATGGATATCTACTATGTTGAAATCCTTTTTAAGGCATGAAGTGCACGAAGAATGGGATTTAACTAATCCCACCAAAAAATGTAGTATGGGATTGCCTAACATTTTCCACATGGACATTCATTTTCCCCACCTATTTAGGGTATTAAGAAGCATATATAAAGCCCTTAGATCCTTGTCTATTGACTCAATCCATTCAAAATGCATTGAAGGTGTTTTGATCTTCATTAGATTTTTGGAGAAAACTTTATAATGACCTTTATGGACATTCAAGGAAAGAGATAAGATATTAGTTTTAGGCTCATTATTAATTTAAGAGTTTGTATAATCTTATTATTATTAATATTGTGGTCGAGGACCCTGAGTTTGTAATAATGTGATCTGGAAATCCTGTCAATATCTGTAACCGACTAAGTTATCAAAGGAGGTTGGAGATCTCGTTATTCTATTGGCATTATTGCAAGGAGGTTAGGGATCCCACTGGAATTGTATCATTGCAAATATTCCATTAGATCCCATTGCACTGAAATTTTTATCACAAAGGCCGTAAGTTCCCATTGTAGAGACTTTTTTCCCATCATCCAAGTTAGTCACTTGTCGAGGAGGACAGTACAATCATCATTATCAGTCATATAGAGGGCCCGTAGTATAGAGATAAGAGGACATCAATATTGATAGAGTTAAATCCAATAGTCAGAGCTAGGTCATTAAATGTTGCAAACTAAGAGGTAATTGATGTAATTTTTATTTTTCTACATCATTTATATATTGGTTTATCATTGAACGGACCCAGAGGAAGAGCCCAAATCGGGTGAATTCCATTATCATTATGGTGTTAATTATGTCATGATTTTGTGGTTGTTTCTTGTTGTGTTTTGCAACTTATTTTAACAAATCTTAAACACTAAATAACAAATAAATAGGAAAATTTAAAATATTCAAGGAACAGGAAAAACTAAGTTAGTTTTTACAACACCCCATTTTTTTATCAAGTTTGGTATCAAATTTTTTTTTATTCTAACAATTATCTTGATATTTTTCATTGGTTTAGTTTACAGTTACATCTTGCAATGGGTAAACAATGGGAAAATCTCTTAATAAGGAAAGGTTGGATAAGCTTGAAGCCATGAAACATTAGATTTAGGAGAAATCTAAAATAAGAAAAATATGGTAGTTCCTCGAAGAGGAAAATCATGAACTCTAGGAGAGATTGATAAGCCATGGAGATTTTCTCATAGGTTCCAAAGCCTTGAAAGATAATTTGTAAGAAAAGGACGAGCTCTTAGTAAAATTCCATATTGGTGAAAGATTAAAGGATAAATATGGGTTTACCAGTAAGCAAAGACAACCCTCTACTATAGGTACACAAACCATGTCAGGAAAATGCACTATAAGTGCTTCATTAGTTTCCTTTTCTTCCCATCATGAATTTGATGTTGATTTTGGTAGATTTGAAGAGTGCACTAGGGTTATTGGATCAATGTTTCTTGATAATATGGGGTATGATGGAAAGGTCCTTGGAACCAAAGGCCAAGGAATAATTAATCTCATATAGACCAAGGAGAGGACTCAATATTAATCATTTGGATATAGTGGTGGTGAGCGTGAAGTTAGTGAATTATTGATGCAGGAGCATCAACTCTCGAGTGTACATAGGATGATAACATCCAATTTTTATTTTTAGGTATGGTCATGTGTACTAGGGGTTAATTTAAGTCATTTTTTATGTGTTAGTGGGTGTCAAGGTTCTTCAAATATCAAGTGGATAATTTCTCTCTAAAATGTAAAATTTGAATGTGGAGGCCATTTTTGGATTGCTATTATTTTTTTCATGAACTATTGGAGATTGTAACCTTGAAAAAGGATGGAATGAGATATAATTAAGTGTCTTAGGTCCTCTTTAGGGACTAGAAGTCATAATTTGAATGAGGATACAAGAATTAAAGTCTTTAAGTTGAGAAATCTAGTGTTAAACTCATGTGACCAAGAGGTCTAGGTGCCTATTCAGTTATAACATGGTGAAAGGACTATAAATTGTAAGAATGCAATTTTATTCCAAATTCTTATCCAGATAATGAATCAGATGTATGAGTTTCAAGAGAAGAGTAAAGGATAAAATGTAGGTTGTTTCTAGTTTCTTGTATGAATTTTGTGCTAGCCTATCTTGTGATAGTTTCTTACATGGTTTTATGCTTTTATATTGTGCATATGGAGGAATTTGATCTTAGAATGAATGTAAGGTGACATTAACTTGTATGATTAACATTTGGTTCTTGTGAGTTGATGTTGGAGTTCTTATACATTACTAACCTTGTGACTATTTGAGAACTTATGTCTAGCTCAGAAAGCATAATCTATAAAAAAAAAAAAGTTGAGCATATGGGGTGATGATCCTCGAGTAAAGTAAGTAGATATTTGGACCAAGATCCTGTAAGTATGCATTTGATTTCCTTACATGTTGAAAACCCTGGATGGGATGTGACTATGAGAAAAAGTGAGGAAATTATGTGTTTGGAAGTAATTTTTGGAAAGATGCATGAGCTTATTTATCGACCCAATGAATGTTGAGGGAGTTTTTAAAAAAATACTAGAAGTGTAAGGATCTTACTTGTTGTCTTCTTACATGCTAGGGTTTATAGATAAACCCTAAATGAACATTGTGTGGAAGGTTAATCAAGGTAAAGTCTCTTAAAACTATAATCTTTGAGAAAGGAGTGTGACATCATTGTTATAAGAATGTGAATAAGTGATTCAAGCTTACAAAGAATACTACTTTCCTTGTAAGTTCTTATCCTACAACTGTGAAGAATCTATCTTTTGTTAACATACACCATTGAATGGATGGTTGGGATGAACGGGATTTGTTCATTTTCATGATATAATAGTCAAATAACCTTGTTCCTGTGGTTTCTATAGGCCCTAATACAAAAATTGAATCCTTAAATAAAACCTTAATGAAATTTATAGCTATTTCTTACCTCTCGGGTTATTATGAGTTACAAAGTCAATTACATCTAGGGCATTACCATTAGAGACTCAAACAATGTAATTTTGATCCAAATTTCTCAAGTTAGCATGCTAATAAACCTTAGAAGGTGTTAGTGAAGGAATTCTTATGGAACTAATGGTGAAATTTTCAAGAAAATTTTACATTCTTCTCCAGGATAGGGCAACACAGTCTTAGACCTAGTCTAGGAAGTAACTTTACAAAGGAAGTGGACCCTAAATTTAAAATACAATCCTAAAACTTGGAATAATGAACTATAGGATTAATGGGTGCCTAATAATGTGGGAATAATTACTTGAGTCATTTCCTATCAAATGTTAGAGTTGACAGTTAGTAAGGACATGACTAATTGAACTTTGCGAGTCAAAGGAGAAAAGAGTGAATTCAAGGATAAGTAATATGAGTTGGAGCTTAAAATAATGGTCACACCTCATACTTGACAATATATCACTAAGGAGGTTGGAAGGGCCTTCTAGGTACATGTAGTTTCCTCTGACCATGGTTATAGATAACTAATTGTCTTAAGGGTGCTTAAGGGCCAATCTAGTGCAATAGAGAATAATGTGGTTATTTGAGTGGTTTGAGTTGGTTTTTTTGGTAAAGATAACCATGTTTGAAGTGAACAAGTAGGTGAATTTAGGCAAGGATCAATGGAAAGGCTTGAGAGACAAAAATGCATTCTACACAAAGCAATAAGGAGCTAAGAGTTGACAAGATGATGAGAGGTGAGTTCTAAATGATAGTGCTTGAGACTGAACAAGTTTAGTGATTGAAATAGAGGTAAATGGAAATTTAAGCAAGGTATAATGGTGTTGATTACCCTTCCTAGGTAAATAGTTTCAATTCAAGCAAGTTTTGAGCATTCTTAAACAAAAGTATGATCCTCAAATGGTAGAGTAAAGATAAAGTTTTTGCTTGAACCTCCTTGTTTGTTGATTGTAAAGATATATTATATTTTATTTATAGCATGTGGTATCAAATCTTGGATTATTTGATGATTTGGGTTTGAGGTTGAATGGATAGTTGTTGTAGCTAATAGTGTTGTCTGAGTGTGTGTAGTTGGAAATGACAATAAGATGAGTAAAGAGAAGAGTGTGAAATTAGGCATTGTCTATGGTTATAAGATGCCACAATGGATGAAGAAGAAAACAACAAAGAGAGAAGAGGCTAGGTTAAAAAATTGCATGATAGGATAAGAGAACAAGAGCAGAAGAGAAGAATAGCATAGATGATGGAAACAAGGAAAACATGCAGAGAAAGAGATTTGAAGGCTATTAGGCCTCCTGAGTTAGACTTGACAGATGGTGAAGATGAATGGGAATAAAAAAAAAGATGATTCAAGGATTGATATATCTGATGAGGTACAAGAAGAGAGAAAAAGGTGAGAGAGAGAGAGGAAAAGGAAAGAAGAAAGGAGGAATAAAAGAGAGATATGGTTCCAACAGGAGATCACAGAGTTGAAGCTAGAAGTAGAACAATTGATGGTGTTGATAAAAAGAGAGAAAGAAGAGAAAGGAAAATAAACAGGGGTAGAGATGAAGAAAATAGCCAAGTGGCTATTCAAAAGCAAATATATAAAGGATAATACAAGAAGAAAGAAGACTAAGACAGATGGAAAAGAGACTGAGGAAGCAAGAAAAGGAAGTGATTAAAGAGATGGTGTTGATAGAGGATAAAAGTGAAGAATAAGAAGTGATAGAAGAATTTTTGGCTTATCTTGAAAGGGATGAACATAATGAGAGTAGTTGGTATGCATATAAAGAGGAAGAAAATTTCAAGAGAGAATTAAATGAAGCAATGTGAAGGAAAGAGGAACCTAGAGGGGAAGCTAAGCCTCATGTTTTTTCAATCTAACAATGTGTGCAGTGTGTGTTTGCAGGTACAAAGAGTGAGCTTGATATGGAAGAAGAAAGAAAAAATATAGTAAGACAACGAAAAGAAGAAATAAGTGAACCAGAGAGTGTATTTGTTTATGAAAGCTAGGAGCAATTACTAGCAAAGATAGTAGACTTGGAGCATGCTTTATCCAAAGAGGAACCATGTGGAGAATAGATGGAAATCAGTTCCAGGATGGAGAAAGCAACATATGGAAACTCAAAGAAAGAAGATGGAAGAAGAGGTTGAAGAGATAGAGAAGTAAGAGACAAGAAGAAAGAGTGTGGAAATAGAGAAAGATGTATATGATGAAGAAGATGAACTCAAAAATGGTAGCAGTAGCAAGAGCAAGAGGAAGATATGATGATTGAAGAAGAAGCTCATGAAGAAAGAGACCTCCTCAATGAAGACAAACTGAAGAATGGAAATCCTACAGATCTTAAGACTGAAACAATAAAGGATGAGAAAGTTGAACAAGAAGATCAGGTCAAAGTCAAGTTGAGGATGCAAAGAAATTGAAATAAGAAGAATAATAATAAATCATTGGAGCTCAAACTTCTTACCCCTAGAGTATGATGTAGGAGCATCAACTCTAGAGTGTACATAGGATGAAAACATCCAATTTTTAGTTTGTCAGATATGGTGGAAATGGGTGTTAGGGATCAATTTAAGTCATTTTTAGGTATTAGTGGGTTTCTAGGTTCTTCAAAATTCAAATGAAGCATTTCCCTCCAAAATGTAAAATTTGAATGTGGAGGCCATTTTTGGCTTTCTATTGTTGTTTTCATGAACTCTTGGAGCTTGTAACCTTGAAAAAGGATGGAATGAGATATAATTAAGTTTCTTATGTCCTAGCAAGCTTCTTAACCCTTCACTAGTTTCTGTGAAGACCAACCAAAGCTAAACACAACTTTAGTTTTTCCTTGTGACCACCTTGGTCATCATGTCTGCAAGATTCTGACTGGTATGAATCTTCTCCAACTTCAATTTCTCTTCCTCCAAAGTTGTCCTAATGAAATGGTACCTTAACTATATATGCTTTGTCTTAGAGTGGAAAGCAAAGTTCTTAGCTAGGTGTATAGCACTCTGACTATCACTATGTAACTTTCCTTCCTCTTGCTTATGCCCCAACTCCTCAAGTAATTGTTGTAACCAAATCATTTCCTTGCTTGCCTCTGTGGCAGCAACATACTCAGCCTCCGTGGTTGACAAAGCCACCAACTTCTGTAGTCGTGAAATCTAGCTTACTGTTGTTCCACCTACAGTGTAAACATAACTTGTTGTGCTCCTCCTGCTGTCTACATCTCCAGCCATGTCTGAATCTACATAACCACGTAAAGTGGTGTTTGATCCACTGTAGCACAAAACTATCCCCATGGTCCCTCTCAAATACCGAAGGATCCACTTTACTACTTGCCAATGCTCTTTACCTAGATCACTCATAAATCTACTCACAGCTCCCACTGCATGGGCAATATCAGGCCTAGTGCACACCATAGCATACATCAAACTGCCAACCACTGATGAGTAAGGTACCTTGGACATCTGGTTTCTTTCCTGCTCTGTCTTGGGACACTACTCCTTTGATAACTTAAAATGGCCTGCTAAAGGAGTCCCAACCGGTTTAGCATCCTGCATGTTAAACCTATCCAATACATTCTTAATGTACTTTTCCTGAGATAAAGTCAACTTCCATTCCTTCCTATCCCGAGTTATCCTCATACCAAGGATTTTTCTAGCTGCCCCCAAATCCTTCATATAAAAGGATTCACTTAGTTGTTTCTTGAGTACTTTTATTTCTTGCATGTTTTTACCTACAACCAACATGTCATCAACATACAAACACAAGATAATATAACTTCCATCCTCAAATTTCTTTGTATACATGCAATGGTCAGAATGACATCTAATATAACCTTGCTCCATCATGAAGCTATCAAACTTATTATACCATTGACGTGGAGCTTGTTTCAAGCCATACAAGCTCTTCTTCAGTTTACACACCATATCCTCTTTACCTTTAACTTCATATCCTTCTGGTTTCTGCATATATAGCTCCTCCTCCAAATCACCATGGAGAAATTCAGTCTTTACATCTAACTGTTCTAAGTGTAAGTCTTCTACTGCCACTATTCCAAGAACAGTTCTGATAGAAGTCATTTTTACTACAGGAGAAAAAATCTCATCAAAATCTATACCTTGTTTCTATGCAAACCCCTTGACCACCAACCGGGCCTTATATCTTTTCTTTCTTCCTTATTCATCTTTAACTCTGTAGACCCACTTGTTTTGCAATGCTCTTTTTCCTTCTGGTAGCTTCACCAAATCCCAAGTCTAGTTCTCCATGAGAGACTTATGCTCCTCATCCATGGCTTGCTCCCACTTCTTACTAGCATCTACCTGCATTGCTTCATCAAAGCTCTCTGGCTCTCCACTATTAGTGAGTAATAAATAATAAAGAGAAGGAGAAAACGTTCAGGTTCTTTTCTTACCCTAGAAGACCTCCTCACTGTAGGAGTTTGGGGTTCCTGTTGAGTAGGTTCCTAAACTGATTCATGGGTCACTTTCCCATCCGAAGATCCTCTACCACTACATATTCTTTCTTGGATTCTTCCCTATTTTCCTACAACTGTTGCTTATACATGAATTTCTCATTAAAGACCACATCCCTAGACCAAATGATTTTCTTGTCTTTAATACTCCAACATTTAAATCCAAATTCATCACCACCATAACCAATAAAAGTGCATTTTTCTGATTTAGCCTCTAGCTTGGTCCTATCATCCTTGTCAATATGAACAAACACCTCACATCCAAAGACTCTAAGAAATGAGTAATCAACTTTCTTACCGTACCAAGCCTCCTCAGGTATGCCTCCATATAAGGCACTTAAGGGTCCTCTATTTATCAAGTACATAGTTATGCTCACCGCTTCTGCCCAAAAAGAAAGGGGCAATCCTGCATATAACCTCATGCTCTGGCACATTCCATTATTGTTCTATTCATCCTTTTTGATATCCCATTCTCATTGGGAGTTCCCGAAACCATCTTTTACTGGATTCCATTCTTAGAACAATAATCATTAAATTCATTGCTGCAATACTCCCCTCCATTATCTGACCTGAGACATTTTAGCTTAAGACTTGTTTCATTCTCTACCAAGGCTTTCCATTTAACAAAAGTGTCAAATACATCAGATTTGTTTCTAATACAATAAACCCAAACTTTCCTTGTTGCATCATCAATAAAAGTAACATAATAACTTGAACCCCCAAGAGATGATACATGAGCCGGCCCCCACACATCAAAATGTACCAGCTCTAACTTACTCTCTTTCTTTATAGGTCCAACCTTGAGAAACCTTACTCACTTTTGTTTCCCATATATGCAATTCTCACAAAAATCCAAACTGTTTCTGTATATCCAGACAAATTCTTCTTTATGATGTTCATGCCCTTATGGCTCATATGACCGAACCTATAGTGCCATAATGTTGTATCTGCATATGAAGCCACAAGATTACAATCATTAGTACTATCAGTGGATAAATACAAGGTTCCAACCTTCTTACCTCTTGCCACCACAAGAGCACCCTTAGTAACCTTCCAAGAGTCAATCAGTAAATATCACAGTACAACCATCACTTCCCAATTGCCCCACCGATATCAAATTTCTCCTTAATGTAGGCACATGTCTGACATCCTTCAATAGCCATGTATTCCCATTTTGCATCTTAACTTGAACATAACCTTTTCCAACTATACTGCAAGGCTCATCATCACCAAGAAAAACATGCCCAAAATCCCCTTGAACATAATCAACAAAATAATGCCTATGTGGAGTAGCATGAAAAGAAGCCCCTGAATCTAAAACCCAAGATTCAATAATATTATGTAAAGAAAGAATCAAAGCATCCTGGCATACATTACCCGATGCCACATTTTCCTCCTTGTTTTCTTCTTGTCCCGAAGCTCCCAACAGTCCTTCTTTGCATGCCTAGACTTTCCACAGTTCCAACATACAATCTTGCTCTTGGATTTTGACCTTGCCCGATCTTTCGATTTTCCACGGTTTCCTCTATTCTTCTGTCTCCCTCTAGTTTCCACTTTGTCAAAGCATTCCCTGAAGTAGAAGATTCCCCAAAGCTTTTTCTTCACATTTCCTCGCTTAGAATCACCCCTACAACATCCTCAAACTTCAACTTCAAGTTAGCTGGAACCGAGTTGCTTACCACCATTACTAGGCTATTCCAACTTTCAGGTAAAGAGCACAAAATTAATAAAGCCCTAACTTCTTCATCAAATTCTATTATAACCAAAGCTAGCATATTCACAACCGTATTGAAATCATTTAAATGATCTACTACTGAACTATTCTCAGACATCTTCATATTAAACAAATTTTTCATTAAAAATATCTTGTTAGAGGCAGAGGGTTTTTCATACAACTTCCCTAATGCATCCATTAGATCTTTTGTAGTCTTTTCCTTTGAAACATTAAATAATACCGAAGATGCAAGACACAACCGGATTGTCCCAAGTGCCTTCCTATCCAGCAAATCCCATTCCGCATCTGTCATACTCAAGGGTTTTTTCACCTTCTCAGACAACGGAGTATAAAGATCCTTCTGATAAAGGTAATCTTCCATCTACATCTTCCAAAGACTGAAATTCTACCCATTGAATTTATCAACCCTAGATCTTCCATCATCTACCATAGCTCCCACTCAAGATAAAACTTTCCTGCGATTCAACACTTCAGAAAACCAAACCAAGCTCTGATACCAATTGTTAGGAAATAAGAGATAAACTATGCGGAATAATCTCTTACAGAATCGCAATAGTAGAAGCTAATATGTAGAAAAATATTACAGATCTCAAATAAAAGTGCAAAATAAATAGCACAACACAAGAGAGACAAGATTTAATGTGGTTCACCCAATTTGGGCTACATCCACCAAGAATCACTTGCTTAGATTTTATTACAAGCCTCCACTCTCTCAATACAATACCCAGGATATGTTTGAAGCTATGCTCAACAAACTCTCTGAGAATTCACAGCCGATATCAAAACACATCTGCTTTTCATGCATCTATCATATGCATAAAACTATAAATAAACAATCTGCTTAAGCAGTTTACAAAACCAAGGTATCAAAACCATGGGAAAAACCCGTCCCATAAACCTATGAGTCAAAAATTGCCCATATGAGAAGAGCACATGTCAAGTGCATTTCTTCGAGGCCAAAAAAATTACGCATTGAAAAGTGTACACTCTAGTGTATCTCTTGAACACTCACACATGCAAACAAGCTCATAACGAAACAAAAATCAAAGTCTTCAAGTTAAGAAATCTAGTGTTAAAATCATGTGACCAAGAGGTCTAGGAGCCTATTCGGTTAGAACTTGATGAAATGAATATAAATTGTAAGAATATAACTATATTCCTCATTCTTATCTGGATAATGAATTAGATGTATGAGTTTCAAGAGAAGAGTAAAGGAGAAAACTCAGGTTATTATTAGTTTCTTGCATGAATTTGGTGCTAACCTAGCTTGTGATAGTTTCTTACATGGTTTTATGCTTTGATATTGTGCATATAGAGGAATTTGATCTCGAATGAATGCAAGGTGACCTTAACTTGTATGATGAGAATTTGGTTCTTGTGAGTTGATGTTGGATTTCTTATACATTACTAACCTTGTGACTATTTGAGCACTTATTTTTGGCTTAGAAAGAATGATCTATAAATTGAGTTGAGCATGTGGGGTGATGATCCTCAAGCAAAGTAAGTAGTTATTTGGACCAAGATCCTGTAGGTATGTGTTTGATGGCCTTACATGTTGAAAACTATGGATGGGCTTTGAATATGATAAAATAATGAGGAAATTATGTGTTTGGATTAATATGTTGAGATGTGCATGAGCTTATTTATCAACCCAATTAATTTTGAGGGAGTTGTTAAACAAATAATCTAAGTGTAAGGCTCTTACTTGTTGTCTTCTTGCATGTTAGGGTTTATAGATAGACCTTGAACTAAACTGTTCTTGGAAGGTTAATTAAAGTAAAGTCTCTTGACATTATAACCTTTGATAAATGAGTGTGAAACCATTTTTATAAGCACGTGAATAAGTGATTCAAGCATCCAAATAATACTACTTTCCTTATAAGTTTTTATCCTGCAACTATGAAGAATCTATGTGTTGTTAACGTACACCATTGAATGTCTGGTTGGGATGAAGGGGATTTGTTTATTTTTATGATCTACTAGTAAAATAACCTTTGTATTCATTATTTCTATAGACCCTCATGCAAAAATTAAATCCTTAAATCAAACCTTAATGAAATTTATAGCTATTTCTTACCTCTCGGGTTATTCTAAGTTACATATTCAAGTACATCTAGGGCATGACAATTAGAGACTCAAACACTGGAATTTTGATCCAAATTTATCGAGTTAGAATGAAAATGAACCTTATAAGGAGTTAGTGAAGGAATTTTGTGGAACCAAGGGTGAAATTTTTAGGAAAATTTGACAGTCTTCTCAGACATGGCAAGACAATCTTAAACCTAGTCTAGGAACTAAATTTACAAAGGAAGTGGACCCTAAATTTGTAATACAAGCATGAAACTTGGAATAATGATATATGGGATTAATGGGTGCCCAATAATGTGGGAATCATGACTTGATTCTTTTCCTATCAAATTTTAGAGCTGACAGTCAGTAAGGACTAGGCTAAATGAACCTTATGATTCAAAGGAGGACAAGAGTGAATTCAAGGAGAAGTAATGTGAGTTGGAGCTTAAAATTTTGGGCACACCTCAAACTTGACAAGAGAGCACTAAGGAGGTTGGAAGGGCCTTCTGGTACATGTAGTTCTTCTATGACCATGGTTATAGCTAGCTAAAATTCTTAAGGGTGCTTAAGGGCCAGTCTAGTGAAATAGAGAATAATGTGGTGATTTGAGTGGTTTGATTTATTTTTTTGGTAAAGATAACCATGTTTGAAGTGAAAAAGTATGTGAATTGAGGCAAGGAGCAATGAAAAGGCTTAAGGGACAAAAATTCAATCCAGACAAAGCAACAAGGATAGTGCTTGAGACTGAACAAGTTTAGTGATTAAATTAGAGGTAAATGGAAATGTAAGCAAGTTATAATGGTGTTGATCACCCTTTCTAGGTGAATAGTGTCAATTCAAACATGCTTTGAGAATTCTTAGACAAAATTATGATCCTAAAATGGAAAAGTGAAGATAAATTTGTTGCTTGAAACTCCTTATTTGTTGATTGTAAAAGAGATATTATATTTTCTCTGCATCAATTCTCTCAAATGATTGAGGTGAGGTGTGCTTAAAATAAGCCACCAAAATAAGTCTCTCATAGTTATTGTAACTAGAGTAAGTGTAATCCATCTCCAAAGAAAGGTGGAATTCCTAAAAGAGAAGGTAAAATAGCTTATCCTCATCATACTTATAATAATGCTAGTCCTATAAATAATGGAAAACATGTTAGGATTCTATGTTCCTTTATTTGACACATAATATTATAGTAAGTGATTATATTATCTTGAGATTGGAAATTTATAATAAATGTAGTTGTAATAATTAATTACATTATTGTAAATGTAATTATGAGTGGGTGAGTAAATATTGTTATGAAAATTGTTGAGTAAACAAATCATTAACAATGATTAGTTTTAATGAGAAAACAAATTATATAATAGCATGGATTTAAGTTATGTCAAAGATGATTGAGATTATATCTCCTTAAATATACCAAACAACATCTCCTATTTAAATGGATGTAATACTTCCTATGTATTGAAACAAGAATAAAGAGTAAGATTTCAATTTTCTTTATGTAATTAAAAGTGATATTAACTTTTCATTTGGTATCGGATTTTGATCAAAAGAAATTTCATGCTTTCATGATCAGATCCGTAAAAGAATATATTATAAAATTCGTTTCCAGTGTCTATAATTTTGTGTGCAACGTGCTGGTCAAGAAACTACAGAAGATTTTAGAAGAACCCAGAACGTATTTTGGAAGAAATACGGATTTTACTATGCAGCTATTATCAAAGCATCATCAATTCTTCTCAAAGTTTTCTCCAATTTTCAATAATGTTGAATTGTTATTATACAAGTTCTTGACTTTATTGGAGGTTAAAAGGTATTCAATATAAAATTTTAAAGTACTTGATTCAATTTTGTATTTTTTTATCGGTATTGTACAAAATAATGGAGAAACTAAATTATTGAAAAGTTTTGAAGGACAAGATTTCATACATGGCAACTATGGTATGTGAAGGAATTACATTTAATAGAAAAGGATCTATGGGATGTGGTGAAGTCTAATTCAACTCCACCCACCTGGAAAAATGAATTGGCAAAATGGAATGCAAAAGATCGAGAGCATTGGGTACCATTTTCAAAGGGTGATTATCAAAATTAGCCTATCTACTTCATGTGGATTTCACAAAATTGTTTGGGAGTCTCTTAACAAATTGTTTGGTTATTGAAATGGCAAAGACTACATTGAAGCAACGCTTGTAAATATGGGTTGAAAATGGAAGAGAACTCAAAATGGCGATCATATAAGTAAGTTTCGTTTTTGCTAGTAATCAACTATGGAATTAAAGAACATGTAAAAGATGATGATGCTAAAGCTATTCTTCTTAATAGATGCCTAAGAGTTACCCAAATATTGTATTTACTTTGAGTAAAATTACTATTAGTCTAAAGGAGTGATTTACATTGTTAGAACAAAGATCATGAAGAACATGAATATTACTATATGTGAAAAATTTTTAGAGCTCCTCATCTAAGAAGGAAAAACATAAACCAAAGAAGGTTCCTTCACATGGAAAAATAAAATGTTTTTATTGAATGAGATTGGACATGTAATATTGAAGGATAAAAAGAGAGCTAACAAGATAGATCGAAAGCCCTTCTAGTGAAGTAGAACTATGAATTGGGATTACTCAATGATGAAGAAATTTCATGTCCTAGTCCCTTAGACTCTTTTCGTTGGAAGAAGGAGGCAATGGAGGAAGGAGGAAAATCAGCGTCTCTCGTCATTCACCAACGATGGGGTCGCAGATAGATGTGGTGATATTTTATTTCATTATGTGGTGTTATAAGGGAGGACAAGTGAATCTAGTTTCATGTTTTGATTTTAATGTGTTCACATAGACTAACAATGCTCTTTGTAATGTCTATTTGGTGTGGAAGAAGCAAACTTCGCATTTTACAGGGGAAAATCATCTACGTTTTAGTCTAGGAATATTTCCTAAACATTTTCCTCGATTACGACTCGCCATTGCTTCTCAGAAGGTACTTTCGGTGGAAGGTGATTATTTCAACATGAAGATGTTCAAAAATTATGAAGGATGATCATTAGCAAAGATCCGATAGCAAGATCCAGAGTTGGCCCTAAGGTTGATGTTTAGAGCTTACTTAAATGTTCACACTAAGGGGTGAATGTTAGGAATATCTATGTGTAGTGTGAAATTCTAATATTATGTAAGTGATTATATTATCTAGGATAATTAATATGTATATGTTGTAATAATTAATTACATTATTGAAATGTAATTATGAGTGGGTGAGTAAATATTGTTATGAGTTGTTGAGTAAACAAAATCATTAACAATATTAGTTTTGTGAGAAAAAAAAATCTCACGTATAATAGCATGGAGTTGTTTTAGGAGTTATGTGTGGAGATATTTATGGAGATTATATCTCCTTAAATATAGAACAACATCTAAATGGATGTAATACTTCTATGTATTGAGCAAGAATAAAGTAAGATTTTGAATTTTCTTTATGTAATTATGATATTAACTTTTCAAAACATAGGCATTCTAATGTTCCCTTTATTTACACGATGATGAGATTTGAGTTCTAAAGGATAGTGCTTGATTGAACAAGTTTAGTGATTAAATTAGAGGTAAATGGAAATTTAAGCAATGTATAATGGTGTTGATCACCCTTTCTAGGTGAATAGTGTCAATTCAAGCATGCTTTGAGCATTCTTAGACAAAATTATGATCCTAAAATGGCAGAGTGAAGATAAATTTGTTGCTTGAACCTCCTTATTTGTTGATTGTAAAAGAGATATTATATTTTCTCTGCATCAATTCTCTCAAATGATTGAGGTGAGGTGTGCTTAAAATAAGCCACCAAAATAAGTCTCTCATAGTTATTGTGAGAGTAATTATACTTTGAAATCCAAGAAGGAGTTTCCTTCCAGTCATGGGAAAAGTAACTAGAGTAAGTGTAGTCCATCTCCGAAGAAATGTGGAAGTCCTAAAAGAGAAGATAGAATAGCTTATCCTCATCATACTTGTAATAATATTAGTCTTATAAAGAATGGACAACACAAACATTCTAATGTTCCCTTTATTTTCACGAAAGATGATCTTGATACACAATTTTTTTTGTATGCATTCCTTGCACATTTTCTAGATTTTATAGCCACTATGTATCTAGGTTTTGGAAAAGGAAATATCTTGTTAGGAATATTTCTAAACATTTTCTCTAGGGAAAAATCTGGAGAAGGATAAAAAGGGCTCGTTGTCCAAGATTCTAGACATAATATTTTGCATTCACTTCCATATGAGTGGTCACAGGGTTAATAGATGTTGGAATTTTCATCCAAATTAGTACAGGGTATTTTTTATAACCTCTACGAATAAGAAGGTGAGATAGTAAAGCATTATTTGTATGCCAACAATGCAAAAAGCAACATGTGAAAGAGCCCAACTATCCAATACAGTATATACAAAGAAATTTGTGGAGCTGAATCTATTAGAATGGATTGGTAAAAAAATTAAGTTTCATGGAAATTATTATAACATAGATATGTTTTGATTAGTGTTGTCATGTATTTTTCAAGGTCAAAAATTCAATTTTGAACCATGACAACTAGATCCATTGTCAAAAAATTGTTTGAAAACCCTCATAAACCCTCCTCTCCTCTGGATCAGTCTGCCCTCTATATCATGTCCATCCTGATCTTATAGGTCCTCATTTTTTGTTGTACAAAATTTACATAATATTTGAGGTGTTTTCATAAGGATATTCAACTCATTCAGTAAAGTATTTTCAAAAGATAAATCTTCGCTGAGCCTAGAAAGGTTATTTTTAGCCTTTTCAGGATAGGTGTGCATTCTCAGGACTGGTCTAAAGGATCAAAATCATCGAGAGATGGTATTGAATATTTTTTAGAGTAATTAAAATTATTTTGGAATATTTAGAAAAAATTTAGAGGTTTAGGGATAGTTTCATTGAATGTGGGGTTTTTCAGGGGTAAGGAACATATAGTCCAAAACGGTACCTAAACTTCGAAAGACGATTTCAGGAGCTCCGTAAGGATTTAGCATCCAACCAAGTAGTCATTGGAAGGTGGTTTGAACCCTATACATGATATAATTTTCAAATATTTCAAAAATATTCAAGTAATTATTAGATAATATCATTTTTAGTAGACACACATTGTTGTCTCAAGGAAAATGAGATATTTTTGGGAGTTTCAAGATAAATTGGAGGTTAAGACCCATCTTAGTTTTCTTGTAAAAATCTTGGGAGTAAAAATAATATAATTATTCATCAAAAAATACCTCCTTGGATATCCATAATTTTTTTCAACAAGTCTTCTCTCTCGTGAGGTACGTTTCTCATACTTAGCCGATTTTCAATTAGAACACTTGTCACCTCCAGGTTGAGGCACATTTTTTCCCCTCTTGTCCCTTTTCCAAGGGGAAAAATAAGATGATAAAATTTTCCCACCCTAAATTTTCCTCTAGGAGCTTCACATGACTATGAAAGCACCTCATAGGGCTTATCTGCCTCTTTCCAAACTCCTCCCATAGTGCAATGAGAATGTACCACTCTCAGATAAGGGTGAATTTTTCTATCCCTCTATCCCAATTCCAAATGGGATAGTGAAAGAGTTGACGAATCATATCTAAAACTATGTGCACCACGATGAATTTGCACTCTAGTTGAATCGTAATGGCTCCAACGTAATCATAAGGAAGAATCGATCAAACAACTGAATAACTAGCATAACAGAAGAAAGCTTGCACATGTATAGAAAATACAATGGAGTGTCTTGGCATGCTCATAAATTTCAAATGAAGGGATACATATAGGGTGTTGAGTAACCCTAGTGCATGACTCAATAGCAAACCTAAACCTAACCCTAAACCTAACCCATGTGAGATGACCCTCCATATGTGAGTGGAGGACACATAGGATAACTCACACCAACACCCCCCTTCATCAAAGCTAGGGTAGTGGCTATGATGAGTCAGACGGAAAGAGAAGACCCTCCTAAACAACTAAGAAAGATGTGTCAATGGGGCCCGACAACTAAAGGCCTAATAAGGTGCCCATATACAAACAACATCTTCCTAGAAGAAGAAAAAAAAAAAGGACTACATAGCCCAAAGAAGATGAGCAGCTGCAGAAGACCTCACCCCAAGAAGAGACCATAAGTGAAGAAACTTCATCTCAGTGAAGGGCTTGGTAAATAAATCTAAATCTCAATCTAATCTTTTTCTAAATGTATTGAATGTCGATGGTACCATCATGAATAATCTCTCATATGAAGTGCATATGGATCTCAATGTGCTTCATCCGTAGATGCTTTGAACTAGATTTCTGCAAATAGAGATAGTGCTCGTGTTATCACAGTAGATAATGGTAGGCCACCGAAGGTGGATGCCAAACTCTGTCAGAATACCCTATAGCCAAATAAATTTTGTGGCGCGTGTTAACTACTCCTCTGTATTCTACCTCTGTAGAAGAAATCACAATTGCATTCTGCTTCTTGCTAGACCAACTAATAGGACCCAAACCAAGAGAGAAACTGTAGCCAGAATTAGATTTTCGATGATCTAAGTCATCGGCCCAATCAGAATCATGAACCCAATCAAGTCAATATCCACCCCTCCATGATAGTGAATGCCATCAGTATAGGTTCCATGAACATAATGAAGGATCCATTTAGCTACTTTCCAATGCAGCTCATGTGGCTCTGCATGAATCTGGACATGATCCCAACAACATACAATAAATCCGGTTGAGTGTGAGTCAATTAAATCAAGCTCCCCACCAACTATCGATAAAGGGTACCATCAACCAAGGGAGTAGAGCAATCAGAAACCAACTTAACCCCAAAAAGAAAAGGAGTGGGAGAAGACTTGCAATCGGACATCTAAAACAAGAAATCAAATCAAGAGCATACTTAGGTTGTGAAATCATAATTCCCAGTCAGATTGTGAAATCTAGATCCCAAGAAAGTAATGAAGAAAACCTAAGTCAGTCATGGAAAACTTATTGGCCAAGGTGATCTTCACATAATCAATAATAGAGGAAGAATTTCTTGTGATCAACAAGTCATCAACATAGAGAACAAGAATGATTATGGAGTCATCTTTCCATAGAATATAAACATTTGGATCAGAGTGACACCTAGTAAACCCTTGATGTAAGTAAGAAGGAGTCCATCTTGGCATACCAAGCCCAAGGGGATTGTTTAAGGCCATAAAGAGACTTCTTTAACTTACAAACGAGGGAGGGATCATGGACATAACCCGAGAGGTTGTTCCATGTAGATCTCTTCCTCTAGGTCCCCATGAAGGAAGGCACTCTTAACATCCATTTGATGGACTTTCCATCTGTTTGTTGTGGCAATGGCAAGGGTTAGTCAAATAGAAGTCATCTTCACAACCGGAGAAAAGGTTTTAGTATAATCAACCCCAGCTATCTGGGAGAAACCCTTAGCTACTAATCACTTTAAACTTTTCAACGTCTCCATCTACTCCATACTTTGTTTGGAACACCCACTTACACCGAACAATTTTTCTTCCTTTCGGAAGAGGGGTGAGATCCCAAGTATCATTCTTCATGAGAGAGGAATACTCCTCATCCATGGAAAAATCCCACTCAGGAATACCAAAAGCCTCCCGAAAGACTATGGATCAAGAAGAGGTGAAGAAAGAGTGGGGTCCAATGAAATCTGAGTGAGTACGTCTCATATCCGAAGTATCTCCAACTAAATCTCTAACACTTTGCAAAGTTTTCCTAGCCCAAAGAGGACCAGGAGGATCAGGCTCAGAGTCGAAAGATTCTTCACTTGAGTGAGAAGGGACATAGTCCTCATCATCACTACTGTCAGAATCAAAAGACTCAGAGGTCTGATGGTCGAGAGGATCAAGAAGAGGAGCACGCTCAATAGTATCATCATCTGATGAGTTAGAATCTGAATCAGCGAGCTGAAGAACCTCAATAGGTGGAGAAGTAGAAGTCAAAGAAGACTCATCAAACTTAACACTTCTCTCAATATACATCTCATGAGAAGTAGGATTCATCAATCGATATCCCTTCACGCCATCAGGATACCCTACAAAGATACAAGGTTTGGATTGTGGTTCCAAAGCCTTGCATTTCTTCTTGGGAATCTGAGCCATAGCCTTGGATCCGAAGACTCAAAAGTTCTCAACATCAGGTTTACATCCAAACCAGGCTTCAAAGGGTGTCATCCCTCTTACTTCCTTGTGTGGAACATGATTCTAAATGTAGTTTGCACAATTCACTACGCTTCAGCCCAATACTATGGAGGAAGAGACTTCAAGTGAATCATACAAGTGGCCATCTCCTTAAGAGTATGGTTCTTTCTTTCTACGTACTCCATTCTACAAAGGGCTATAAGCAATTGTATGTTGCAAAGAGATCCCTTCAAAAGTACAAAAATCCATGAACCTATTGTTTACATATTCACCTCCATTGTCGGTTTGAAGAACCTTGATAGACCATTCCACCTATTTCTCAGCAAGAGCCTTAAAGTCCTGAAAATTTCAAAGACTTCAGACTTAAGCTTAAGAAAATATACCCAAGTATATCGCAAATAGTCATCAATGAAGGTTAGCACATAAAGAGCTCTAGTAAACAAAGGAGACATAAATGGACCAGAAATATCACTGTGAACAAGATCCAAGGGATGAGTAGCTCTCCAGATTTTCCTTTGTCAAAGTTCTTTTCAGGATGCTTTCCAAGGGTACAACCCTCACAAAGACCCTTAGAAAACTTGACGCAGGGGGGGTAACCCATTGACCATTTTGTTTTGGCTCAATTGTTCAAGGTAGCGATAATTTAGATGTCCAAATCACTCATGCCATAGCTTACTAACCTCATTTTCATGAGTGAGCAAGGCAGTGGGCGTAGAATTAGAAGTAAAGTGGGAAAAGGTATATAACCATGAATGGTGATCCACCTTTCCCTCAGCCACTGTAGTGTCATCGTTAAGCTCACAAATAATCACCAGTTAGGACCAAATTCCACTCGCATTCCTTCACTAAGGTGAGTAATTTGGTAAACCGATAGGAGATTGGTAGAGAGATCGGAATGCTCAACACTTGGTTGAATGTTCCCCCATCCATCTCTACTGATCCACTACTAGAAACCGACACTATCGTGTCATTACCCATCGTGATTTGGGACATCCCATAAGGCTCGATGTTGGAGAACTCAACATGTGAAGAACCCATGTGGTGTGAGGCACCGAAATCTATAATCCACGTCGATGAAGGAGAAAATTTGGCTACAAGGGCCTTTCCTTTCTTCTTATTAGATTTAGAACCTTTTGCAGTGGAAGACTCGGCCTTCGGAGCATTTTGTTTGATAGACTCAGGAACACCTATTTTATTTTTCTCAAGTAATTGAGTAAGGTGATCAATTTGTTTTCTCATACATGTATGCTCTTTATGACCAGGCTTCTTGCAATAGGAACACAAATACCTATCTTTCTATGCTCTAGGCTCAGAAGTCAAAGCGTTCATGTTATTTTTAGTATCGGTCTTGGTTTCTTTCTTAGGTTGATCCTTTTTTTCTTTCTTCTTTTCTAGTCTTCTTTTCCTTACTAGTACTTGCTACAGGGGCATGTGACTTGGACTTGAGAGACCCCATTTGAATGAGTTTGTCCTGTTCTCGAATGAGTTGGGACAAATAACAGTCAAAGGAGGGCATATTCCAATCCTTTCCCAAGGTAACTTTTGTAGCGTAAAAATTTGACACAAAGACAAAATATTCAGGACCTAACTTAGAGAGAATCGACAAGATCAGTTGAGAATATTTCTTCTCTACTTGACATTCCTTTAACAATGATCTAGTGTGGGAAAAATTTGAGAAGAATGCTTGTAGGTTTTCAAAATCACTAGGATTTAACCCTAGTAGTTCGTTTTCCAACTCATGCATTCTCATGTCATCGTGTTGTCCAAAAATTTCATCTAACGTTGTCCACATGAGACTTAGGTGTTTTAGATGACTCAATGTGGAAGAGAAAGTCAAGAGAAATGGACATGTAAAGAAGACCTAAAGCTTCATCACTATAGGTTTAACCACTTAGATTTTTTAGGTTCGTCATCTGGTTCAGTCTCAGTTCCCATGGTGATGCGGAATAACCCTTTACCCCTTAGTTTCATTATTGTTTTCGATCTCCATTCAAAAAATTTAAATGTCATAAACAAAGGAATTGAAAGTGCATCCATAGTGAAAAGAGAGAGAAGAAATGCAAAAAAGAAACACAACCACCCAGAACAATATAATAACCCCCTTTTTTGGCACTTTATAGTTTAGTGCGTTGAATACAATCGGTTCCGAGCATGCGTCTAGAAACACTTGGTAACTCACCTTGCAATCAACGTAATAACGCGCAAGAGAGGAGACCACAATCATGTTTTGGGAAGCACAGCAAAGTGACACCATACACAAGCACAATAGCAAAAAAAACTAGGAAGGAGGCGAAATCAGATCCTGGTTGTGAGAAAAAATGTCTCACATCGCAAATGATACCCCCTTGCTGCAAAATGTGGCGGATGCGCTCACTAGTCGCAAGCAATAATAAGGGTAAAAATACAATGGTTTAAATGAACTCAAGATGAGTCCCGATGATCTTCAGAATGCTAGAAAAAGCACGCGGAAGACAAAAAGTGCTCAGAGTGTCACTGCACACTTGAGCGCACGATTAGTAAAAAAATCGACAATAATGCGTTAAAATTTACCGTTTGGAAATGTCTGATTTATCTATTTGGACTAAAAAATGATAAAGAATGTTAATTTAAAAGACGATTTTAGAAAAACTTTATCTAATCGTAAATGAGAATCGTAATTTTTTTTAATTAATTACGATTAATATCTAATTTAAAAAACATAATTAAATATTTAAAATACTTAAATATTAGAAATTATTTTAATATATTAAGGAAATCTTTTTTAAAAAACGATATATTAGAAAAAAATTTTAATTAGAAATTATTTTTTTTAAAAAGGAAAGCTTTTAAAAAAACTAACCAAAAAAAGATTAAGCTTTTTGTGATTTTAAAAAAGAAAGAATTTTAAAAATACTTTCTAAACTTACCAAAGTAAGAACTTACCAAAAATGTGCAGTCCGTGAAAGGAAACTTACCAAAATGTGTGGACTAGTGCGTAGGTTTTTGCTGGAGGTGAGAGCACGACAGAGGAGAAAGATTACAGGGGCATACTAGAGCTGGGGTCAAGGTAGGGCATGGATGATCAGACACGACCAGCATACACGCAGGGAAAGGTGAGCATATTTGGTGCATTTGGGTGAGCATGTTGGTGAAGCCACGACCACGCTAGTGCAAACACAACACAGAAGCACACGAAGAGCCACGCAACCACGGTTTGGGAGGAGGGAGGGACCCTCCAAAGCAAAGAGCACACCATGAGCAGGCGAGCCACCACAACACGACACACACAAGAAAAAAAACCAAACCAGAGAGGAGAGAAGGATTAGGAAAGAGCCAAAACCCCAAAAATGTTGCAGTCCAAAATGCCAAGAACACGATTTTTTTACCCGAATCAAAAAAAAAAAAACACAAAAAAAACAAAGATCTAAAAAATTCAAAACAAAAAAAATTTAAAAATCTCTATTTTAACGGATCTCCAAATGTAGTTGTAGCTAACTAAATTTATCTACAAAACCCCTAAAAGACTCAAGGAGATCTGCACATGCACAAAGAACACAAAAAAATGACAACTTTCCAAGAGCAACTTGTTAAATACGTTAGCAAGGAAAAAACTAGAATATAATGATCAAAAACTTGCACGAGGAGTTAAAAAATGAAAAACAAGACTAATCAAAACTCAAAAATGAGTGCATGTTTACCCGATCTCATCTCTAATACCATGAAAGAGTTGACGAATCGTATCGTAAACTGTGCACCATGATGAAGTTGCACTCTGGTTGAATCGTAATGGCTCCAACGTAATCACAAGGAAGAATCAATCAACAACTGAATAAATTTCATAACAAAACAAATCTTGCACATGTAGAGAAAAGATAGCATAGTGTCTCGCATGCTCATAAATGTCAAATGAAGGGATACATATAGGGTGTTGAGTAACCCTAGTGAATGACTCAATAGCAAACCCTAAATCTAACCCTAAACCTAACCCATGTGAGATGACCCTCCATATGTGAGTAGAGGACACATAAGATAACTCACACCAACAGATAGAGGATACGATAAAAATTTCCCCACTATATCCCTTTCTCTGGATTTTCATGTGACCTTTTTATAGCCCTGCAGTGCTTAAGCAAGATTTTTTTCACTTCCTCCTCTCTGAATCTCATGCCACCAATTGTCATGACCACATGAGGGAACATTTTTATATCCTTCTTGTACCCATTCTGAAAGGGAAGAAGAGAAAATAAAATTTTCCCCACTCTAGCCCTATCATGATCCTCCATGTGACTCGGTCTTAGCCCTTCAGGTTCTAAGAGGTGGTTTTCCCCATTTCCCCATTGTGCAATCAGAAGGAGACACTTGTCAAAGCCATGTGAGGGAAAAATTTTGTGCCCATTTTTTCACCATTCCCAAGGGGATAGAGGATAAAATATAATTCACCCCATTCCATGAAGTGAAAACCCTAACTGTTAACATACCTGTTGTTACTTGTTCCTACTTGCTACTAGTACTCCCATTAACCAAAAACACTGTTGAAAGCTTTAAAAAAATTAAGAACTTATGCTCGCCTAATTTATTCACTATACCTCCATTTTTCTGATCAAAACCCTCCTAAATCTACAATTTTACTAGACACTATCAAAATTCATTTAGGGAAGCCATGAACACCAAAATCATGAAAAACTCATAACTATTAAACCTATAAGCGAGATCCATTGAAATTTCCTCAATTCTTCCTCATCACGGGAACCTTCAAGAATAATTTAATAGAAAAGTGGATGATGGCCTGATTTTTAATGGCATTAAACCCTTATTTTATTCCATAGATGATGCTTTTTCATTTTCCAAGCATTTTGGTGGGCAGATCAAGGTGAAATTTGGAGCATAGAGTCCCGCAAGACAAGCCAAATCTAGTGAAGCATTTTTGTCACATTCAGAGATGCATAAGTGCTATTTTAAAATAGTAAGTATCGAGTACCCTAAATTACTAAAAATAGTAAGTTCCTCAAATATTTTCATTCAGAATATTCAAAGAATAGTGAAGACGATATAAACTAGGCAATTTTTTCCAAAAAAGTAAAAAACAACTTTCCAAAAATAGAAAATTTCAAAAATCAACAAAGAAATATCAGTGAAATCATTCTTATCATGTTAGGGGTTTCATAAAATATAATTCAGGTGAAAAAACACATTTTCCCAAAATAGCAGCTCCTGAACCCTACCTACTAACAATAGAAAGTCTATGATTTAGATGTAAAAAGTTATTATCATCTTCATTTTCTCTCATCTTGTTGATTTTTGCAAGTATGAAGTTAATTTTTTCTCGTGTAGATCTTGTTTCAGCCCTAGTATCAAAATATATTGGGTGGGATGATATCGATGTTTCTCATATGGATTTGGAAGATTTGAAGAACTAAATTCTTAGCAGTCCCAAAGAACCAATGCAAGAAAAAGTGTCAACAAGTGTATTATATGCCATTGATGGTCATCATGTATCTATTTAGAGTGTTGAGTTTGTAATGGCATGTGATCATCACTATGATCCTCAAACTAGAATCATAAGGAAAGATGATAACTCAATATTGGCAGTTCTCACTCCTAAAGGAATTTCAAAGTGTATGCAAATCATGACATGGAACAACATGCTCATCATAACAAAGGATTTTACATCACACGAATGGTCAAAACAATAATCCTACCTCCAAGGTCTTCATGGTTAAAATAGGGAAGGAAACCATCTCGCATGCCAAAACCTTTATCCAGAAGTGAGTTTGATGAAGGATTTTTCGATGCAATCATCCTTAAGTAGGGTAATGGGAGGGGAAGCTAGGAAATATTTTCAGGATTGGATGACACGATTCATCCTATTTATCATTAAGGGTAAGTAGATTATTGATTGGGGACAAGTAATTATAGAAAACATCCATCAAAATTTGCTTCAATTACCGGCTACCAAGAAGTTTTCAATGACATCCTACTTGTTCTAAGCTCTTGCAAACATAAGATTGTTTAGAAGCTTTACCCTCACTCTGAATATCTCTCAGAAGGTCCATGCCTATGACAAGTATCTGTAATTAATCCTAAAGGAGAGAAACCACCATATCTCAAGAGTGAATTATGCATTTATTATGTTTGTCATAAGATTGTTGGAAGGAAATCCTAAATCAAGATTGTCTTTTCAAGATGTCACTTTGATCAAGAGGTATGGATCCTTCTTCTCTAAAATCTCAACATTTTCATACATCGTAATATTTGTATTTGACCTCGCTCCACATAATCTTCCAAGTTACCTCAGCAATAAGATCGTGATGTTTGAGTTATACCACAACTCACTCACATCAATGGAAGACTCCATAATGGAAAGAAGAAAATTACTTCATTCCCAATATTTCTTGGGCTCTTCTCTTCTAAGAATTCTAATGATTTTGTAAACTTGGAATCTTCCTTCACTCCTTTTAACCTCTACTCATACACACCAAGGGCCCATATTTCAACATTTGGAACAACCGAGAAACATTCCATCTTCCTGATTTTCACCATGTTCCACAAATAAAGGATTATTGGGTGAATTACTCAAATGATTTTGAGGTTAAGGAGTATGATCATATGAGAATTACAATCGGAGAGATGAAAAGGTTCAAGTTATATTTATTCGAGGATGGAATTGAAGATGATGGAACTAAAATGTACGATCCTGTATCAAGTGGTGAAAGCCTTTCCCCTCCCACAAGTCTCATGGATCATTCATGATTAAGTGAACATAAATTAATGAACCGAAGTGGTAATTCAGATATCCAAAGAATTTCTCAAAAATAATAAATCTATACTCATCGAATCAGGAAGTTTCGACTCTCAAAAGGAAAACATATCACCTCTCCACTTCAAAGGAAAATGAGAAAATTTCAAGATCTTATCACTCAAGCGAGATCTCAATAATAAAGTAAGTAGAATCCAAGGTCCCACACTACATGAGGTTGTAAAAAAAAGTCAAAGAAATACAAGATCCTAGAGAAGGTTTGGAACAGGAGAAATTGATCCATCACATCAATCAATCCCTCAATGATCTCCAAGTATCTCCTCCTTTGTAGTTACACCAACTCAACTAGTACAAGATGTACCTTATCACTTAGAGAAAGAAGCAAAAATCATGCCTAACATTGAGCCTAAAGAAACTAAAATATTTCCATGGGTACAAGAAATGATTAGAGGAGAAACCCACATGGTTCAACAAAAAATGGTTCCATATTTTCAATCCATATCCATAATGGTAAAAAATGAAGAAAGGAGAGAAATATCAAGTTTCTTCCCACTTCTTCAGCGATGCTTTGGGAAATCATTACGTGGAGGTAGTTCGGATGAAGGTAATCAATCCTATTTTTGAGATGACCCCGTCTGACTACAAAATGAGCACCATTCCTCTAGGACTGAAAATTCACAAGGAATATGCCCAAATGTTCAAAGAATCATCCACTTTCCTTCTTACAAGAAACGAGGAGTATAAAGAGAAAATTGAACAACTGTAAGATCATGTAAGAACCATCACCTCGTATATACAAACCTTCATAGATCTAAATTCTATTTCTTCTCTTCCAGTTGAGGAATTTTTCCCCATTAGTATCTTTGATCTATAATCCATCAGAAAGACTCGAGGCTTCACAGTGTAAGGCATGCAAAATGAAAAGTGGGTGAGAAAGATTCTTGAGAAAGGTAGGACTTTGCTTCCTAAGATTCTCTCATTGTTTGAATACATGAAGGAACTGCCACAAAAGTAAGGATGACTAGAGACAAAATCGAATAATAAAAATAAAATTGGGACTAGGTGTTTCCAATGGTAACCAAAATGGGAAAAATCAACTCTTCTATATTGTTGGTAAGAAATGTGTTCAGCTCCACATCTGAGGACCTGTCTCAATTTTTTGTTAGAACTCTTGTTGTTTTATACGAGATGCTAAATCAGCTCTCTATGAATTGGATTCATAAGAGGAATGAACTTAAAATATGTAAGAATATATCAATGTGGAAGTAAAGAAACTTGGAGTACCCGTGGTAGATGAAAACAATTTAGTGGATCATCTCATGATACTATTTTATTGGTTAAGAAGGAGGTTAGAGATCCATTTTATTTCAATGAAGATACACTAGAATCTCTTTTGGAGGTCGAGATGCTATCTCTAACACCATGAAGGAGCATCAAGAACGGTTCATAAAATGAAAAAATATAAATGCCACGCCCAAGAATTGGCTCAAGGCCCTCAATTTTTTATACATTCCACAAGTAGATAAGGTTACACCCATAGCGGATTTTTAGTAAGGAGTTAAAAGGGATTGAGATCTTTCCAGTAGCACTCTCCATGAGTCCATCTCTAAGTGAATATCCATCGGCAAGTGCATCATCTTCTATTTAGTATTTATCTCCTCTCTTCTCTCTTTCCCACCCCTCCATATCTTCTTTCATGTTTATTTCTTGATTGGGGGTTTACTTTTCACTTTTCTCTTATTCATTAAAATGTGATCTATAATTATACTTTGTAATGAGTCTCCTTCAATTAATAAAAAAGGGACTCAATTTCTTTCCTAGGAATATGAAAGGTCACATGTTGTAAAGGTTAGTGAAAATTCATGTGGGGTAGGAAAAGATTCATTTTGAAAAACTAAAATATATATTAAAGGGCCCAATTTTGAATCCCTCCTTGGCGATATGACTCCCTCATTTCAAAGGGTTGTCAATTTATTAAGTTCATGAGTAGATAGTTGTTGCACTACAAATAAAAATTAAAGATAGTATTTCCTCTATACCCTTTTCATATATTTCCTCTCTCTCTCTCTCTCTCTCTCTCTCTCTCTCTCTTTTTTATTAATTGAAGGAAAATAGACTCTCTCTCTCTCTCTCTCTCTCTCTCTCTCTCTCTCTCTCTCTCTCTCTCTCTCTCTCTCTCTCTCTCTCTCGTGTGTGTGTGTGTGTGTGTGTGTGTAGTTTTGTGAATGTGTCAATATTACATGAACAATAATGGTGTAAAAGACTTTTATGAGTGAATGAATGGAATTTTATGTTCATGATTTAGTTTGTCTTGTCATAGCTAGAAAAGTTGTTTTACCTTCTAATTGTGTGTTGATAAAATTTTGTTAATACTTATAAGAATATGTTTAAGCCTACTTGTAGGATTAACCCCTTTATCTAGATTCTCACTCTTGTTATCTAACCTTCCTTGCAAATTCTTCCCCTTGCACGAGGTGCAAGAATTTTCCACAGGTTTAATGGAGTGTGCTTTTATGATCCACGACCTATTCGCCAACTACATAGTTTTTTTAATTTGAATGCAATAAAGGGATCCTCCCCTTTTCCAATAAATATGGACATAGTCCCGAAGCGTTGGTGAAAATTAACTAATTTTTCCTAGTGATAAATTATTTTTCCAACATTTTTGGCACCCCCCTTGGGGAAGATTTTGTTGTCTCTGAACCACATCATAACTAGAAAATCCCTAAAAATTAATCACCTAAAAATACAAAAAAAAAAATTGGATATTGAAATCTATAAGAGCCTCCATGTATGCTCAACATTTTCCCCTCCATGGTTATCCCTTGTAATCCTCTTGTATTACAACACAATCTCTTGTTCTTTCAAGACACCCAAGAGGACCTCTCAGTTGATATAAGGAATTGTATTTAACATAATATAGATAGATACAATCATTATTACACTACTTCAAGAATTTTGTACCTCAAGGATGAACATGCTCAAGCCCTTCAACATTCCATATAAGTTCAAAGTCAACAGAGAAGAGCTTAAGACAAATCTATTTTGAGTTGTGTGTCTACCTAACAAGCTGGCTGACATGAGGTTTACAAGATCTAACCTTGCTAGTGGCATCACAGATCAAACTTTTGAGCAGAAAAAAAAAGATAACTTTAGACTCTCCCTTGATCAAATAAGGAGGAAAACTTGTTGATAATATCTTACATATTTTGATCATGATTTCCCCATTGTCGAAACACTAGAACAACCATTAAAATTTTCTCCTCCAAGTGAAGGAGAACAAGAAGAACCGTAGAATAATTTGGGGAAAGTTTTATAGAGGGAGAATCATAAGAAGAACATCATATGGCTCAACAAGCACAGTTTCCTTAGGGGAAAAACATAGGTCTTTTGGTTCTTAACCCTCCTTTCCATGATTTACATAAATGGTCATGAAATAACTTTCCAACGTTTTAAGGTGAGGGGAAGAAGCACCCAGATGATCAAATTGTATCTTTCATCACTGCATGTGGGGTATTAGGCATAGGATATGAAGATGTGTCATTCCTTCTATTTGTATAATATTTGCAAGATGCGGTCTCGAATGGTTTTACCATTTGTTGAGGATGTCAATAACCAACTAGGATGACATGAGAACTAAATTTGAATCTAATTTCAAGCCTATTGAATATGCTCATGCCCTTTTGGCCTAATGGTCTCAACTAAATAAGAAACCCTTCAAACTAATGAGGGAATTTGTAAAAAAATTCAATCGAATGCTCTACAAAATCCTCAAATCTTCCTTTCAAATGGAGGATAGGAAGTTAATATTATTCACGAATTCTCAACTTCCAAAATTTAGATGCATGTTGAGAAGGACTCAACCAACTAATTTAATTTAGAAACAAAAATTATTGTTAAAGTTCAAGATGACCTGATAATGTTAGGGAAAATCAAAAAAAGGTTCGAGCAAAGAACAAGACCAAATTTTAAATGCAAGAACAACAGACTCATTATTACAGAAGCTAGCTAATTATGTTCTCCCCCTCAGTAAGTAGCTCACTCAAGCTTCCATGAATAGAGATGCTCCTAGGAAGAACTTCCTAAATAAGCAAAGGATTGGTCCACTACCTTGAAGGCTTGCTCTTGAATTCCCTCCTACTAATGCAGCCTGTGGTGTTGAGGACGAAGAAGGAGAAATTGAAGAACTATAGGAATAAAATGAGGATGGTAACATCTTTGAGATTGAAGAAGTAAAATATGAGGTATAAGTCAATTTCATTGAGTATTCCTCGAGAAAATATGATGATGATGGAGATACACCCATATAATCATGTGTAGTATTCACCCGCTCTCAATCCAAAAAAGAGCTTCCTCCTTCACCACTTTGAAGAAGAAGAAGAAATAAGGTCCTCATGTGGCGACTCTACAAAAAAAAATCAACAAAGGATCTTTGTTTCTGCCTTCTATGGAGTTTGCGAAAGAGAAACTAGACCTTGTGGTGAGAAAAAAAAATCTGCCATACTAAATAAGTCTTATATTACTTCTCCTAGTTTTAATCTTGTTTCCACTAAATTTAGTCCTTCAAAGGCCTTAAATGTTCATAAAAAATCAGCCATTGTTTCCCAATCATCTACCCCCATTGCTAAAATTGTGCCAACTTATAAGGTAATACCTCTTTAATCCGATAAAGCATCCACTTCCTTGGGAGAACCTATTTTGTCTCTTTCCACTCCATTTGACATCATTTAACAAGTTAACAAGTCTAAGATTTAAATTGTTGAATATGAGTTCTTACAAACTCATCCAGAGAAAATCAAAAGACTTATCTGCTATATCAATGGTTGTAGTTTAAAGTCCAATATTGTAATCTCCTATCCCAAAGGACTACTACCTACACCACCTACTCCTCCATTGGAAAACATTTTTTCCTTGAGCACATCAAAGACTCACAAAGTTGATCGATTTTATGTATCCCTCCTGATCAAAATCCATTAGTTGTCTCATTATTCTATGGACTCTAAGGAAGTCTCACTGGTAGGGAAAATCAAAGATGCTCAAGTAGCTATCGGAAAATTTATGGACAAGAAGGTTATGTTGACTATCTTAGTAGCTAACATCCCAATATCTTCAAGTTATCCAAGAAGTTATCCTTAGAGAAGGGACATCCAATCTCCTTCTAGAAATTGAAATGTTTCATGTGGATAAAAAAATCAGATTTTAAAAATGGAGGAGGTATTTTGGAAGAAAAATCTAGGGTCAGTTGGCTTAAGGTGATAGAAATACATAGTTTTTTCACCTTTCAACAAAAATCTGAAGGAACTTTAATCAAATTGACCAAGTCTCCCTTCCTTCTGGGAGAGATTTAACGGATACGGAAGATATTAGAGTAGAAGAAGTGGCATTTTTCAATTCTCTCCTTAATAATGGAAATGAATTCAATCTAGTGGCAGCTGAGTCCTTTTTACAGAATATCCCATAGCTGGTCTCAGAGAATGAAGGTTCTATGTTTATGAAACCTATCTTAGAATAGGAAGTAAAAATTGATGTCTTTATTATGGGAGCATATAAGGCCTTGTGTCTAATTGCTTTCAGATTGGATTTTTTCAAAAATTATGGCACATTATTGGTAAGGATGTTTGGGAAGTTGTTGAAAAATGCAAGAAGAGATGAGTTTTCTTGAAGGAAAGGAACTCCACTTTTATTGCTCTCATTCCTAAGGACTCCTCGAGCTACTTTGATGAATTCAAACCCATTTTTTTGTGCAACACAATATATAAGATTGTTGCCAATGTCTTGGTAATCAGACTAAAAATCATAATGGGTAAACTGATTTCAAATTTCCAAAGTGGGTTCGTAAAGGGGAGAAAGATTCTAAATGGAATTTCAATCACACATGAGGCCATTCACTCACTTAATCATAGTAAAAACCTCGGGATGCTCATTAAGTTTGATATGATGAATGCATTTGACACAATCAATTAGACTTTCCTGTTATGATTCTTCAAAGGTTCTGAACACTGGATCTCCTTGATCAAGTTTTTCTTCTCCTCTCCTTTTTTCTTTGTTCTCATTAATGGAATTCCGATTGGGAGATTCTCGGCTTCCCATGTTCTTGGGAAAGGGGATCTCCTTTTCCCCTTCTTATTCATTTTGGTGGCTGAGGGATTGAAACAGAACTATTCAGAGACAAGTTGATTTAGGAAATCTCAAAGGGCTAAATCTTGCTCTCGGATTGAGGCGATGTCTGATCTCCTTTTTGTAGATGACACCCTTCTTTTAGGTGAGCCTATAGTTGAGGAGGATTCCAAATACAAAAATATTCTTGAGGATTATGAAGCAAACTTCTGGTCAAAAGGTTAGTAAAGTCAAATCAAATATTTTATATTTTTAATGTGCCCATCTGCTTCAGAAAAGATTGTCCTCTATTCTTTAATTTTGTATCGGCTCACTGCTCATCTCCTACCTTGGAATGTCACTCATTAATGATAGATCTAGGAAAGATCATTGGAAGCTTATGGTCGAATGGAATCAGCAAAATCTTGCCTCCTAAGTGAAAATGGCTCTCTTGACTGGTTGAACCCATCAAATCCTCCCTGTAGGAAATTCCTACCTATTTCATGCCTCTCTTAAAAATTCCCGCTTCAATGACAAAGGATATTACTTCTATCCAACTCACTTTTCTTTGGAGTGGTAAGGAAGATAAAAATAAATTCTGTCTGGTGGTATAGGACAAAATTTTTCACCCTAAAAGAGAAGGTGGGTTGGGCCTTAGGGATTGTATACAATTCAATCAAGCTCTTAGCTATAAGCATGTTTGGAGGATTTATAAAAAGGAAATATTTTGTGGAGAAGATTATTTCAGGAAAAGTATTTTGAGGAAGCTTCCTCTTCAGGAATATTTACTCAGCTCTCCTTCCCTAGGATTTGGAACTTCATCTCTTCGTGTCTACCCCTCATCCGTCCTTCAGTAAAGTGGGTGGTGGGTGATGGCCATCAAGTGAAATTCTGGGAGGATGTGTGGTTGAAATTTTTACCCCTAGTAAGCCTTCTCGGTCTTGAAAATGTCACCCTTCTATCCATTCCAAGGTATGGTTATTTGTCGGTGATTATTTGGAATTTGTTTAGGAGGGTCCTCCTCGATGGAAGTCTTTGGATCCTTTTCTTGGTAGTAGCCTTGATTCAAAATTGGATCTGGAAATCTCTCTTCATTTGTATCCACTTCCAAATTCTTTATCCAAGGATCATTTCATCTGGTCTAGTTATGGGTAAGTGCAGCAAGTTGGTGGACAATTAAGTGGACATAAAAACTTGAAATTTATGTACCATGATCGCGGTTTATACACCACGATCATGGAATTGTATTTTATAGGTTTGGTGATTTTCAAACCTAAAACCGTGATCACGGTCCTCTGAGACAAAAAACCAAACCCATGACTCCTCATTTTCCCCCATTTTCCATTTCAAACCATGATTTCTCCTAGACCTTTGGCACTCGAGCTTTGAATACCCCCTAAAAATTTCTCTTCGACTTCTGGATCATGAAAAGTTTCAACAATGCCACCAAGACAAAGAGGTAAGCCCTCGATTTTGATCAATTTTTTTGCATTGTAGGTTATTTTTGTGATTTTCATGGGTTTTTCAATTTTTTGTTTATGTATACAATTTTTATATTTTTTCAATTGCTTGGCAAGCTCGTAATCCTGCAAACCATCCAAATATTCTTCAAAACCCTCCTAACATTCCTAAAAACCCTCCTCCAAACATAGATCCACCTCTTGGCTCCTTCTGTCCCCACGGAACCGCGTAGGAACACAAGTTGATGTCATTGGAAGAATTCGACAAAATAAAATTGTCATTGAGAACCTTATTCAGACTATAAGACAAAATCATGCCACAAATTTGTCATGCATGACTGTAGCCAACACATTGCAAACATTGATTGGTGAAGTTGACTCTGCAACCAACCAAGTAGATAGATGGAATACCTTTAGAGGTGATTGTAGGTAGTGGTATGCAGATAAATTATCCCATGCGGCTGTAAAAGACAAAAAAATTGCAAAATACCACATTTGTGCATTATTTACTGACCCGAGAACCAATGCCCCCACCGTAACTACTTGCAAATGGTTCCCAATCCATTGGTGCCACGATGACCGAATCAAGAACAATTTTTGGGACCGATGTGGATGGTTTTGATTATCCACCATGCAACAACAATGAGGTTCCTCTCTATTTTTGTAAGAAATTATATTGCGAGTTCATGCTTAATGAGGTCCCAAATTATTCTAACTTTTCTAAGTTTTATGGGCGACGAGGTGGCTCTGCATAGATTAGACCTAGTGCATGCATTGGTCAACCAAGGATCCCCCATGCCCCAAAACCCCCACTACCTTCAGTTATCCCTCCTACAGTGAAGGAGGTTGTGGAGATTGACACACTACATGCATTAAGGGATCTCACTGACACTCTGACCTAGCATAGTGACCAGATTGCATCTGGTGATGTTGTAGTAAATGGCCCTACTTGATAGAGTTATGAAGAAAATGATTGGTGAAAGATAATGTGTTATCATGGATGATTTTTTATGATGTATTTGACATATGTGAATCCTTTGGAGGCTTTACTAATCATGGTGATGTGTTTAGCAGTCTTTGATGAGCTAGGTGGTGGTGTTATGAGCCTATTTTGGCTTATTTGGTTGTCTTGGAGTATGGCCGACCTATATAGGTCCAATTTATGAGTTGTTATATTTTTAAGTTATAGTGTTCGACATCCTTGGTATGGAATGACTTATGTTATGTTTTTAAATTGAAAGGCATATAAAAGTGTGTGTTTGGTTCAAATTTGAATTAGTGAATTAACAGGGAAAAGTGTGAGTTGTTTGAGAGAGTGTAAGAGGTTTAAAGGCATAAAATCATAACTGAGAGAGTGTGAAAATATTTGAGGAGTGATAAAGAGATTGAGTGCAATATTTTATATTCAAATAAGTCTAAGTTTGATCGAGTTCAAGAAGAAGATGTGTTTGAAGGAATTTAGAGCTGAATTTTGTGATCACCATCAGTTGAGTGTTGGCAGCATATCTTCAGTGATCTTCTTATTTAAATATTGTGTGATGAGTCATATTCATGCAATTATCTTGTTGTGAGTAATATCAACAAGGGTTTGTGGGTTGGTGCTCCTTGTGGGGTTGGTGTTTCACTAAAGAAATCTCTAGTGATGTGTAATATTCACTTGAGTACTTTGTTGTGAGTAATATCAAAAAAGGTTTTCAGTGGTTTTTCTTCCTCTTGAGGGTTTCCCACTTATATCTTGTGTTCTTGTGTACTCGCTTGATTATGCTATTGTGGCTGGTTGTTGCTTATTGTTAAAACCTTATTAATGCATGGTTGAATGTTAATGATATATAAAGTTAATTTGAAAGTATTTAAGGGTTATTGAAGGATTGTTTCACCCCCCTCAGTATATTTTTCTTCCATCTCAGAATACCATGAATTCTCTAAAACCTGTAATGTGGTTACAGTTATTTGTAGATTGTATAAGTCTACAGGAAACTATGGTAGTGTATTGTGGAGTTGAAAAACCCATGGGACGTTGTTATAGTGTATCGTGAAACTATAAAATCTATGGAACAAGTGTTTTTATATGCTAGCCTAAATCACTTATTAATTTATTGATTGTAATTCCTTTTGTACTAAAATGTGACTTGACATGAGGCACAAGCTTTGATATATGAAACCAGATAACATTAAGGGTGAGTGTTGGGTTTATACTATTAAGCGAGAAAATGCTTATTTAGAAACCTTCCAAATACTATATTTTTTTGGATTATGGATTATATTTAAAATATAAGCATGACACATCCACTATTTCTATCACAGTGTTTAAAATATAAGAGTGAGTCCCCAAAATGGGTCACCTACCTTTTATAAAACAAGCCGATCTCATTAGATATTGGTTACATAATAGATATGATAAATATCAAGTGTAACTTATGAATGCGAACAATATGTGTGAGATGATCATAGATATATGAAGCAAATGATGTAAAACTCATGAGAGAATGCATGAGGCATGTTGTAATTCCTTCTTGAAGGTGTAACTATAAGTGGATCTATAGAAATAGCTAGAGTTCTAGGTGAAAGTTTATTCTCAATAAAGATATGTGATTTTCAGTGGTTTTTACCTTCCAAGGTTTTCCCACTTATATCTTTGTCACTATGTTCATTTACATTCTATTTATGGTATTTACATTCTATAATCTGCATTATAAACATCTTAATCTATGGTTTTAATTATTGTACTTGATAAACTATAATCTTTGGCAATTTATATTGTCAATATCTAAGTTGTAACATTATTCATCCCTTAAAATTCCTAACAAAGATATCTCAATTTTTCGATTAACTTCTCCAAAAATGGAAAATTTTCTTATTAATAGTTAGATGAATAATAAATTTAAGATTAAAATTTAAATTGATTATTGTTGGTTGGATATTTTGTTAAGCCAAAATATGAGGTTCAACCACAGTACATGGGATCAAATCCCTCCTCAGAGACAGGTGAGGCTGCCTGTTTATTACTAATCTAAAACACAACAGAAATGATTATATACAATATTCACACTAATCTAACCATTGGGGTTGGGATACAATCCCGAAATCCATATCAACACGAAATGGAGATATTACAATTTGGATTAGAAAGAATATTAGAAGGGAAAGTATTATGGATGAAACAAAGTGGGAAGGAGATTAGAGGAACGTATTTTCTTTCAAGCAAACACAGATCAATAAATACTTATACGAGTTTTAGATAATGGGTGTAATTATTCGAAACAATTAAAATGATCAAGAACACTAAACAAGCAATAGCTTAAGATCTTGGATGTAAGAACAATCTCTCAAGATAGATGAATCCCACAACACAAAGTTTGTAAAATAACACATGTTTCTATTCTTCAATGATTAAAAAGAAAATACAAAGTTTTTCTTTTTCTTCACAATAGCTCTTAATATTCAAAAAGTCTCCCTTTAAAATGCACAAGCATCCCTTATTTATAATAAAAAGGGCTGAGAGAAAATAGGATAAATCCTAGAAAATAGTCCTTTAATGAGAGTCCTATCTTGCTTAACTCTCACGCAGAGAAACAAGTCAAAATTTGCTTCCTATGTGATGAAACGAAAATGAAAAAGACATGTCAATTTCTGGAAGGAAATGACATGTAACATCATTTCTTATTTTGTTTCCTCATCCTTGTCTTCTTCCAGCGAAAGCCTGCTTGTCTCAAAATTCTTGAAACTTCCAGATTATGCCCTATATTTCAGCTTCATCTAGCGCATTAGAATAATCACTTAGAACCTCGCAAGTTTCCTGAGTGTCACTTGCATTACCAAGAAGCTTCTTCAATCTCTTATTGATTTTTTTCTCAGTGATTCCAAAACATTCTCGATCTTTATAAATTTATCAATGACGCTCAGATCAAAGACGGAAGCTGGTTCTTGCTCGATTGATTCCTGAATTTGTTTATAGAAATCATCAGCAGGTAGAATAGTTGCACCTTCATCCAACACTTTGGGGAAGATCTTGAATAGCTCCTCTTCTATATCATTGGTGGCATCAATCAACTGATCTCTAGATTCCCTCAACTTGCTACAAGCTTCACTGAGAATATTTATCTTGAACCTAATAGCTTTGGTTAGCTGGAAGTGTTTATCCCCATGTGGAATGATTCCTTCTTCCACTAAGACCCAAGATGGAATTTTCTTCAGTGCATTGAGGGCCTCTAAAGTTAGCTCGAGGTTCCTGGCTTCCTATGAAAATTCATAATTCATCTTGTCACCATCCTTTTTCATTTCCTCCAAGGATTTATAAACCTAAATTGTATCATCAATGACTTTTCTTCCTTGAAGAAGTAACCTCTGAATCCATTCATCCACCATTCTCCCCTTCTCATTGATCTTCTCAATAACAGGCACTGATGAGAAGTCGAACCTGATAAGAGTAGGAGTAGAAGATGACGGTGTTCACTGAGAGGGCTTTGAGAGCTTGAGCAATACTTCTGTCAACTGTTCAACTTTCTCCTTTAGCTCATCCCTGCTCACCTTTGTTTCCTTCAACTTTTGGCATAACACGTTCATGGCATCCTACACATCTTGTTGTGCTCCTTCTATTGTTACCTTTCCTAGATCAACCCTTGTAATTTGATAATCAGCATGCTTTATATCCTCCTTGGTTTTGCCAGCCATGGGAGTGGCAATCTCTACAAATTTATGCCCTGAGGCATCCACTAAAACCCTTGAAACTATTTTGGGTTTCTTGGCAGATTTGGCAGAGAGGCCTTGAGTGAATTGAAGTTAAAGGCTGGTAGGGGAACTACCACCTTCCTCTTTCTTGGGGTCTGATCAACTAACCATTGAGGTACATAGAAGGAGTTGTCCCTATTGGAGGTGTTATGGTCACATCAGTAGGTGGAGGAAGGTTTATTTGTGGAGTGGTGATGACTGCAAGTGTGGTGATCATGGGGATGGTTTCAGAGAATGAAGGTGTGGAAGGAGGAGGCATTTAAATGGCCATCTGAGGTCCAGCAGAGAGAGGTGAGAGGTCAGAGAAGATGATGGCCATGGATGACTGAAAGTGGCGTAGAAATATGGGATGAGGAAGGTTGGGAGACATGAGGTAAAGACTCCAAAGCTAAATCTTGAGAAGCAAGAGAAATACTTACTTCCGATGAGAAATCAACAAATGGAGAAATAAGAGGTTGACCAACCTCAATTTCTAGAAGAATTCCTCCTTGTTCGGTGGAGGGGTGAATCCAATATCTCAACTATTGGTGTAGGAGTAGCAGATGATTCAGCCCCTTGCTTTTCTCCCCTTCTAACAAACTTAAATTTTATTTGTCTCTTGTAGGGATTTTATCCTTTTCCTTCTCTCCCTTGGAGGGTCCCGCTTCTATAGTAGTTATTTTTGAAAATATCTTTTCCTTGTAACTCATTCCCCAAGAAATGAGCCATGCCTTGGTATAGAAAAGAATCTGAGCAGCCCTTTCAGCAATAGAAGCTTTTTCAGCAATGGACCAATAGATAGCTGGGAATCTGAGTTGGTCTCCATCTGACTATTCATACCTAGTCTCCAGAACACGTTCATTGTCCGTGGTGCCTTCAGGGATATTGGCCAGATCTAATGCTTGAATTTCTTCAAGTGTCAATCTACTATTTTCTTTTCTTCGGATGGAAACTTCATCCCGAAGATCAACCCAGATGTCTTATACATGGGGCTCATGCAGATACAAGGTTCCATATGACTTGAGGACTCCTCGAATATTGAATCCCTCCCTAAACTTCATATGCTTCTTCAATTTGTCCTAAAGCTCATGCACCACATTCTTGGCCTTAACCACTATAGAACACGTGTACCTTCCAATGGAAATCGGGAAGGAGATGGCGGCCTTGTGCCTACTTTGTTGGAACTTGTGGAAATCAAACAATTGTCTGACTAACTCCATAAGGATGATTTTGTCACCTGGGAACCTGGGAAAATGGAAAGGGTTACCCTAGAACTTTACCACCCGAAGATAGGTGAACTTCTTGAATTGTAAAAAGATGCAACCCCATTTTGAAACCTCTGCCCATGCCTCATCAGAAACTCTTCTCTTTCTCAGATCAGGGTCCAACCTATAAATATTTTCGTAGAAGAAGGCATCGTTCACTCTTCTAAATTGGTCTTCAGACCCTTTTATTATCAGTGAGGGAAGTACTCGATATACGTGTTCCATTGCTCGGTTTCCCTTTGCATCTAGCCCTGGGTAGTTTCTCATGCATGCTGCTGCATAGGTGACGTATGACATCATATAGAACTTGTCGGTAGACAAGACCATTTTCATTTGAGAGTCTATCTCGTCACTTATTAGGCTACCCCAATCAATCCCTTGGTCATTCTTCTTTATGATGACCATGAACTGGTACATCCACCCTTGGAATTATTTTGACTCTGGGAGTCCAAATAACTGGCTCAGCAGGGTGATGATATCACTAACTTCAAGTATAAAATCACTTCTAGGGACCAACTTAGGAAACCTAGAAATAGTTGGCTTAGCCTTGATCAAGAATTTCTTGTTCACGTGCTTGATGTAGTCCTCTTGATCTTTGTCCCAGGCCTTTTGTGCTGACTTAAGATCTAAATCAACATATTCCATAAAGTTGGGCAACTTTAGGAGTTGATCAAAGTAATCTTCATCTAATTTCACTATAGACTCTCCTGCTTGATTTCTCACTGAGCGGGAGGCTGAGTCATAGTGGGAAGCGTAAGCCAAATGAATTCAGGGCATTGAGCTAACACTGGAAATCCTGCTGCAAGTGGGAGACCACTGCCGCTATTGACTTCATCCATGAATTCTAAGAAGAATCCTCAATTCTTTTCCAGAAGTCTTCCATATCTATATTGCTGAGCTCTATGTCCCGGATGTCATAATTGTAGCTTACATAAGAGGAAGACTCCATCTTATGGTACTTATACTTCATCTTTCATGACTTATCTGACTTATCCTTAGATGGGCCAGGGTCCGACATGAGGAGTCTTGAAAATTCCTGGAAGAGCAATCGGGTGTGAGAGCTTGTTGGACAAGTGCACAGACCTGCCACACTATTCGGGTTTTGAAACTTGCAAAGCACCTTCCAAAACCCAAAAACTAGGATTGTATGTAGGAAATTAGGCCATTCAAACACCAAAAGAAACCCTAGACACTAGCGGAGGATGTTGAGCACCTTGAGAAACTGAAACACTGGCAGGGTGTATGTCGGAAGTTAGAGCATGTCACGCATCGATGAAAACCCACACACTACGCAAAGTCAGAGGATGTTGAGCAGGTTGAAGATCCCAAAACACTGGAAAAACTTGATAGGTGTCGAGCACCCTACAAAACCCGACACGAGATGTACAACACCCTGCAAAACCTAAAATCAATATATCAAGTTTTTAATATGCCAGAATATGAGAATCTCCCACCTTGTTCAATCATTGATTTTTAGATTCATTTGAAATGAGCAACTTATGTAAAAAATAAGTAAATGACCAAGGAGTGAAATTCAAACAAAAACCCTACTGGGAAAAAGACAAGAACTAAGATTAAAGACCTAAAACCCTAAACCAGAAGTGGAAGAGGAAATGAAATGAAAACCCAAGAAAAACATCTCAAAAATAACCCCAAGAAGCTTCAAAACGGAAAGAGGAGAAGAATACCTTCCACAAATTTGAAAAATGATCAAAGATGAATGGCGTAATCGATCGGGAAGCTCAATCGGGTCTGGAGGTGGAAGAAGCATACACAAAAATCCAACGCAACAAAAATGCACCAGGTAACAAATGACATGGAAAACCAAGTATTTATAATACCCTAACATTAATTACACCTCGCTCGACACATGTGTCAACTACCAAACAACTAGGCATTAATGACATGGCATCATGCTTGGAGCTCCTAAAACCCAATACAAAGGATTTGGTTTAATTTAGGTTTTGGGCTTCGAGGAACATGAGGAATGACGCATGAGATGTTGAGATGATTCTAAGTCCCAAAATCCCGACACAAAGGCTACGATCGGTTTTAGGTTTTGGGAACATGAAGCATAAAACATGTTTATAGCAAAGCATGTTCCAATGCATGGGAGTTCTGAAAACCCGAAACATTGCTAAGACCTTCAAGTTTCAGGTTTTGGGGAACATCAGACATGAAACATGAAAGAAGCATGCTTACATGCAATGAAAACCCAAAACCCGAAAATATCCTTCAAAGGGGAATTTTGAAGAGATTAGTCTAAACAATTTTCTATGGTTATCTCAATTTTAGTCTGAATCACTAAAATGAGATAACATTTGGCTCCAGTTGGGGACTTTCTTTGAAACATCAAAGGAAGAGAACTTGTGTATCAAAAGCTTTATCCATTGGGCTACTGAGTTAAAGAAAAATAATAAAAAAAAAAAACAAAGAAATAAAGAAATAAAGCAAAACACACAACAGAAAATAAAGTATAATACAATGCAAGAGAGCATCTTGCATTACTGATGGAACAACTTCAGATGTTGACCATTGAAAGGTAGAGGGAGAAACTCTCCATCAAGATATGATAGATAGAAGTTATTTTCACCATTCAACTGATGGATTTTGAAAGGACCTTTCCATAAAGAGTCAAACTTGCCATGCATCCCTTTTTGTTCCCTTCTCTTATCCCAGAGAAGTACTAGATCTCCAAGTTGGAAATCACGTTGCTTTGATTTTTGTCAAATATCCTTTTGAATTTTCTTTGATGATGATCTACAATGTGATCCACCACCTTGCTTCATTCTTCTTCTAGCCTAGCTAGGTACATTATCCTTTTCTCAATGGAACTTTGAAAAGTTTCATCCTCAATTGCTTTAGCCAATCGTAAGGCTGGCAATTCTACAGAGATAGGAATCTCAACATCAATTCCATACAACACTTGGAATGGGGACATTCCAATAGCCCATTTAGGAGTAATCTGATCTTCCCATAATGCATCATACAATGTTGTGTGTCATGTCCTCTAATTCTCATCAACCATCTTTCTGATTATGGTCACTAGGTTCTTGTTACTTGATTCAGCTTGACCATTTCCCTAGGGGTAATAATCAGATGAATGAACCAATGTGATCCCAAATCCATAACAAAAAATTTTCAATTCATGTGATGAGAAATTGGAAGCGTTATCAGCAAAATCTTGTGGGGAATGCTCAAATCTAACAATTATATTCTCCTTGAGAAAATTACACACAACTTCGGAGGTTGCCTGCTTGATTGGCGTAGCTTCCACCCACTTGGTGAAATAGTCTGTGGTGGTGAGCACATAATTATGACCGGCACTAGAGGTAGGATTTAGTACTCCAATGAAATCAATTCCCCATTGGCGAAAAGGTTCTTCAATTATCACAGGCTTCAAGGGAAGAGCTGCCAGCTTAGGATGACCAATGAAATGTTGACAAGCTTCACACTTAGCCACCCATTCTATTGAATCTCGAAAGAGAGTAGGCCAATAGTACCTGCCCATAAGATCTTGTAAGCCATCACGGAGGAAGAGAAATTTCCTCTGCATGCTATATTGTGGAAGGATTCTAGCAACCTTATCTGTTGAGACTTATCAACACAACGCAGAATACACCATCAATACCCTTCTTGTATATACCATTATCCCAAAGAATGTATCTTACGGACCTTAATTTAACTGTCCTCTTTTCTTTTTGGCTTAAATGCGGGGACATTCACCGTAAGTTAAGAAGAAATCAATATTTGCATACCATTCATCGGTTGTGCTTACAAAAAGCACCATGGGCAATTCTGAAGAAGTACCTTCAGTTTCTTCACGTTCTGCCTCAAACTTGTTTTCTACAATCAATTGGCACATGCCTCTTCCTCGTACCAACTTGGTAGGTCTAATGTCCAAGTCATATTCTTGGAATTTGGCTATCCAGTTACCCCATTGACTACCCAACTCTTGTTGAGTCAAAATGGACTTAACTACAGTATCAGGAACGAGAACAAGAGTGTGAGAACTCAACACATAATACCTGAAATGTTTCACTTCTCTCACCACTGCATAAGCATGCTTTTTAATTTGTGACATCTTCAATTCATGTTCCTTTAGTGGGTAGATCATGAAAGAAATGGGAGCTTCGATTCCTTCTTCATTCTCCTGCATCATGATGGTCGATCTTTGTATGTGCGGAAGTGTAGTTGTACATGATGAAATCCTTCTTGAAGTCTGGGCATACTAGAATAGGAGCATGAGCAATTGCTCTTTTGACTTCTTTGAAAGCAATCTTCCCTTTAGTGCTCCATCGAAATGGAGTCTTACCTTTCATCATCCCAAGGATATCCTTGGTTTTATCGAAAAGTTAGTACAAATCTTCTTAGGAAATTGACCTTTCCGAAAAAGGAATGCACCCTAGTTTTGCTTGTAGGTAGGGTAAGGCTTTGGATGGCCTTCACCCGCTCTGGGTCGATCTTGGTTCCTTCTTTAGTCATGATATGACCCAACAACTTACCTTCTATTACTCCGAACATGGACTTTTTAGGATTTAATGAAATCCCATGACACCTTGCATCTTAAGAGTACCTGCTCCAGGTGATCATAATGATCACTTCGCTTCTTAGAGAAGACCATCAAGTCATCCAAATATACAACTATGACTTTTCCCATCAAATCTCTGAAAGCTAAGTCCATAGCTCTTTGAAACGTGGCTCTAGTGTTAATTAAACAAAAAGGAACCCTCCTATAAGCAAAGGTCCCCCATGGGGTAGTGAATGTTGTTTTATGTTGATCCTCGGTGGATACCTCGACCTGATTATACCCCAAAATCTCATCAAGCATGGATAACATTTCTGATCCGGTGACAGTCTGCAATACTTGATCCATAATAGGCAATGGGTAATTATCTTTTAATGAAGACTAATTAAGGTTCTAAAAGTCAACACAAATCCGATCTCACCATTCTTCTTTGTAATGGGGATGATATTAGCAACCCAAGTAGAATGATGGATCGGAAAGATAATCCTTGCATCTAACATCTTTTGGATTTCTGCAAGGATAGTCCCTGAGATCTTCGGTTGTAATGCCTCTGCTTCTTCCTATAGGGTTTGACATCAGGTTTCAAAGGAATGCTATGTTGCACATCCTTGGGTTTGAAAGACTTCAAATCCACATAGGACCATGCCAAGACATCCATATATCTCTTCGGCGGTGAAAATGAATTTTCCTTTCTCCTCGGAGAATAGCATTTTTATGTTTACCATCCATCGTTGGTCAATAGAACCCATATTATTTTATACATTAGAACAAGTAAAAAAAAATTTGATAAATGCTTCCTGGTTCTAAATACATAATTTAGAACTCACAAATCAAAGCAACCATTCTTATAACAGATAACCATATGCAGTTGTAATGACTCGGAGTACCTCCGATCTATTCATTCCATGACTCGGTAATCTACCGATCTATTCATGTGTATTAAGAGTTGGTGTTTTTATTTAACACATCACTCTTGCGGTTCTCTTCCCTAATCTGGGATTCAGAATGCTCTGTCTAAGGAACCTATCTGAATAATTGTTACCATTATTCATCGGCATCTCATCCCTTAGACTAGGTGACTTAGGACAACGCAATCAGCAGCTTGCGATACTTTGGCCAAAGATTTGAAACATAATGCTTATGTCTTGTATTCTTTGACGGCATACTCATCAATCTGGAATACGTCCTTCACCCCATTCCTATGTTATGTAGAATGTCTTATACTGACTTCTGTTAGTCTCTCCTATCCCAAGTTATTCACTCGGGAACGGATTAGTAAGGTGACAACGTTATATGGATGCTCCCAAGGACTAGGGATACGCTGACATACTGGGTCAACCCTAGTTAAACCAGTGTGTCAAGATACCCCGAGTCTCCTAGGGCAGCCTTATAACGCGTGATCACATTCCTAATCAGTCCCAGAGTAACTTGTTCGAGTTTAAGATGTAAATCTTAACGATCAAAGCAAAGGGTGTTGTCATAAGTCACTGCATCTTTGTTGTATCTTCGAGAAGATCCTAATCTTCTCGAAGGTACAACCCTGCAGTTGACTTGTGCCGTCAACCTTTAAATCCACCTCGAAAAGATCTACTTATTAATAAGTGTTACATACGTTGAGTTAAATTATACCATAAGACGCTCCCTTAAGGTAGTCTTTCCCAATCCCTGGGTTCCTCACCTTAGAATTACCTTCCTTAGTAAAACCCATTACACAAGAGAAGTTATTAAGACTAGAGGTCCCCTCAAGAAGTTCATAGAATATACATAATTCTTAAATCGACGAAATTGGACAATAACCCTCAATCTTCACATGAGATTGTTAACCAAACCCTTTTTAGGTTTGCATCAGTTCTCGTAACTGAATTTATATCTTACTTATTAGTATCGAGATATAGTGATTAAGAATCCAATTAAACGTCGTCTTGACTTAGATTAAGACCAGGAAGTAATAATTTATTCAGCTTGTTTAGCTTCCTGCTCAGGTATATTTTAACCCTAGCTTCCAGAAAGACAGTGATCTAAATTCCAATTTAGCTTTAGATAGAACATACTAGAACTACTAACAATCATAAGTATTCAATCACATATTCTTGCAAGCTTACATTGATAATCACAAAAGTCTCCAAATTATACAATAATAACAATGCTCTCAAGATCATTTGAACCGAAGAAGGTCAAACTATCAAGATACGAATACAAACATATAAGTAACAAATATCTCTTTTCATTCCTCTCAAGCTAATCAAATACATTTTATGCATTCAGCACATTTGATACAATACTCAACAGAAAAAGAACATCTTTCTACAAGTAGTACATTCAGAGAATCAAGCTGTAATTCATCATAAAACCAAATCAAACAATCTGATCATCCTATCAGATCTGCGAGCTTTTACCACTTACGGCAACCATCTGCAAAAATTGTCAACATGGGTCAGTTCGATGAACTGAGCATGATAAGCACTAACTCTTAAAACAATTGCAATCCATCAATTGTTTTCATTAAACAACCTGTTTAAATGAAATCAATTCACCAAACATGTAAACATATTTCAGATTATGCTCTTGTAATACAATAAAACTATACACGCGTAACTCATATTATAGTTACTAAATAGTCCTAGATACCTTCCAGATATTTCATCATAAACGTTAGTGACCAAGAAGAACAAATGCATCTAAAACAACTATCCATCTGAATCCCAAGGACAGCAAACATCAGACAGACCATTACATTCAACATAATAAAATGAATATCATAACAATTCATGATTCCATCAGTATGTTAAAACAATTCCAAAAGTTAGATAAAAATATATCAACATATACTTTACAACAGAAGAGAAAGAAAATGAGTCATTCATATTTCCCTTCAAATCAAGCTCATGACTATATTGTCTCCTCAAGAGTAAAGCATTCTCATTATACACATGCGAATAAATCATACGAGACCACCGGAAGCATCACGGTTTGGTTAAAATTTAAATAAAAACAACTTCCTGTAGCTTACTAGCAATGATGAGAGCTCTCGCGCCAAAACAAAGTGATGAATAATCTATCAATTAGATTCCACATAACCTTCCATACTAATCGACAAACAAGAAAATAATCAATGCCATCGCTTGTCGAGGTACAATTAATGACTCTTTAGTTCATTCAAGCTCACGATTGGATATTCATGCTAATCAAGACGTAATCGTGTTCAAACACAAGAACAATCCCACCGAGTCGAAACTCGCATCAACATTCAGATTTAATTTAATCCCTAGTAAAACACACAAGCAAGGACAAAAATTGAGAATCGAGCCAACATACAACATAACATGGGCTCCAACAGTGCAAATTCAACCAATACTTATGTTAAAGTTTTCAAATCAAGTTGAATTCGTATGATAACAAGTCAAGAATACTAAAAGTACTCACAGCAGGAACTCCTACAGATGTTACAACATAAATTACTTTTCAGTGTCTCCACCGAAGTTGATAACATTTAGTATTCATAATAACAACAGCATTCACAACCCAGCTTTGAATGAAATTAAAAATACTAGACACCTTTCAAGGACTCTCACTGAGTCAGTATCGACCGAAATCATAACAAGGCTTTACACAGAAGTAGAAAGATACAAGTTACATATCAAATTCAAGAATTTTAACTATACCAATAACATACAGTATTCACGACCGAACTTCTACAAAGGTAGAAAAGCATGTTACCATTCCAGGACCCAAAAGGAATCGAACCCGTATAGTATTCTCGGTTAAACTTCGTAATGATTAAAAACTCTATCTATTCAAGGACTCCCACCATATCCAAAATCATACAGTATTCACGATATAGCTTCTACAGAAGCCGATATACAAGATAAATATATATTAAGGATTCCAACCGTGCCAATAATGATAAATATTCACAATCAGGCTTATACAGAAGCAAAATACTGGTTTCGTAACAAGGATTCCAACTGAACCCATACAACAATATTCACTCTAAGCTTACACACAGAGAAAACATAATATACGCATCAAGTAGTTCAAAATAAGTCGAACCCAAGTAATATTCTCCATCAAAATCTCCTTCAAGTCAAAATACTATCAACTCAAGGATTCCAACGGTATTCAATAACATAATGTATTCACAACCAGATTATACAAATCCAAAATATAAGAAACAATCCAAGGACTCCACAGGTCATTCCATATGTATATTTATCTTGCAACTTTCATCGAATTAAATCCCATAATTGCAACACAGGGAGAGAACTTCTACAAGGTCACATTCCAATACTACAACACAAAGAAGTTATCCGTTCAAAAATAACTTAAGTATTATAGCGAAACCCAACAAGATTCAAGAACCACAACTTATATTACTCACGAGAAAAACTTATAAGAAGTCAAAATATACCGAACATTCAAACAAAAATCCAACAAAGATATCCCTTTTCAACAAGTATCAACAGCAAGTATCGATCGTAGCCAAACAAGAAAAAATTCATAGATTCCCACAAATTCGATTTTGTGTATTTTCCTTGCAATCATTTCTCCAAATCTAACCGAAATGCAAAACACAACAAGATAGTGCAACATTCGAAACACAATACACACCCGTCAAGAGTTTAATTGAAAAAAATCAAGCCGATAAGAGGATACAAAGAACAACAAAATCACACAAAGCTACCATAAAAACCAACTAAACCCAAAAATCATTTGAACATAGTTGTTCTAATGAAATCATTTGAAAGAAAGCAAGATCTTTAAAATTTATGGCCTAACATGCCCGGTGATGTTGCTTAAAAATCCAAAGAAGACCACTAAAAGAGCTCAAGCCTTCTCCTCTTTTCCACGTTAGATTCAACAACAAAAATTTGTTATTTCCATGCCTTATAAACTTTCCTCGACAGAGAAAAGAGATAGTTACTCTCATATTTGCCATGCAACACCAAGTAGATCGAAGAACCGTGATCAAACAGAGGGAAAACCGAGCGCATGAAAACCAAACAAACTACCAGTTTTCCATTTTGCATGCCTTCCCGAGAAACCCGAGCTCGAAGACCGAGTTCATTAATTGCATTTACTCCAAATTTCCCGCTCAATCTCCATTGCCACCGACCGCCATAGTTGGCGATGGATAAAAACAATTCAAAGACCATTTCTAACTTTGGTGACTCTGCCACGTCGGCTCTTGCTAGCCGTTAAAACTTCTACCATTTACCTGTCCTTCATGCTTATCCATCCCATTTAATGCCATAGAAATTACCGCCCATGGCTCGCACCCCTTCATAGGTCCCCTTTCTTCCTTGTTCATTAGTTAGGTTAGAAACATAGGTTAGGATTTAAGATAATACTTAGTCTAACCTTCATAGCAATAGGTTACTAACTTAGAACATTTAGCTTATAGCTTAGGCCTAGGTTAGATTAACACTAATCTAACCCATAGATTATAGTTTAGGTTTAGGTTACTAACCTTAATAAATCCAGTTTAGGTCTAACATTTAGAATGTTCAGAATAAGAACCTACAAACATACATTCACGAAAAGGATTCACTCCTGCACTGCCAATAGGCTAGTTGAATAAATGTATCTGAATTTATTACCTGGCCCACGATCAAGACCTTCCTGATATTACGATATCGGGAACCAATTCATTTAACACGATCAGTCTGAGTTAGACTCTAGAATAGCTTATTCAACGCATTCAGACCTTGCAACCTGCGTAAGGTCTATAATTTTTGTTCATCCCGAATAAACTTAAAGCATCACTTGGATCAATGCCACTGATCCCCATTTGGTCTTATAGATGGATAAATCCACAATTCATTCTCGAGATCGATTAAACTCAAAAAAAAATGAAAGAAATAAAAGAGTCCAATCATATTCCGACTACCAAAGATCTTCAATTGCAAAGAAGATACAAGACATATCAAGCATGACTTCACAATCAAAGGAACACATCCTTTACGTAAGGAATCATATATCAACACTTGAATAGTATTTTTGATGTTTACCATCCATTGTTGGTCAATAGAACCCATATTAACTTGATCCACTTCTAACAAGGAGTATCCTTCAGTTTGCCTCTTATTAAATAAAACGATCATGCTTGTCAAACAAACCTTCCAAAGAAACCAATCCTTTTGGAATCTTATTGCCTTTGAGATTGATGAATTCACCGTCAATTTCTTGATATGAATTCGAGATGGACTCACGGAAATATGATTCTGATCCTTCAAAATAAAGTTCACTAAAATTATCATCTTTCTCAAGAAAAGATAATAATTGTTGATCATCATTGAACACTTGCCAGTTTATTGAATTATCTGGAACACTCGGACGATACACAATCTCAATAGTATATGTGTCCTGCTTGAACTGTAGGTGAGGAAGGAGAAGAGATGCAAAATGGCTAAGGAATCAACTTTATCATTATAATCTCTCAAAATTTCCTTGATAGAAAAAGCATCAAAGCATTCTATGTTGTCCCACACCTTGTTCCTGTAATGCCTTAGGCGATCGTTTTTTACCTAGTAGATTCCCCTTACTTGATTCACAATCAATTCGGCATCTCCTTGCACTTTGAGATTTTGGATTCCTTTTTTCCTTGCCATTTCTAATCCTAATTACAAAGCTTCATATTCAGCTATGTTATTAGTATTATCAAACTATGCAGCTTGAAGGTGAAGGTAAAAATCTTGAAATCTGGAGATATAAGAACCACACCAATAGGTGCCCACCCAAAGGTTGAACAACTCCCGTTGAACTCGAGGGTCCAAACAAAATTATTATCTTCTTCCTTGACTTCTATAGAGGGCACCTCAAATGTCATAAAATAATTACCCAAGCCTGCATCTTTGAAGAGAATTTGAGCCTTGGGATCGTCTGATTTAGTAACTAGGTACTTTGCTTGTGCTTCGGGATGGAGGACACGGGGAACTCCATTTACTGGAATTTTCATTTTGGTCTAGTCCATATTAATTTCTCCTCTAACATCCTTGTAAAAACCTCTTCCTAAGAGAATACCATACATATGTAGAATATCAAAGAACTGTCTAGTCATTTTTACTCTCTTTTCCTAGAATGCATAAATGCAAACTATGCATCCTTGATTTTGCCAATCAAGGGCACTTGTTTAGTTTCCATGGAATAAGCAATCCAAAATTCACCCCGGGTAATTTTGATAACATGCATCGAATATTCAAGTCCTGTGCACATTGATTGATTCGAGCAAACATCATGTTTCGAGGTTCTCTCGAGATATTTTTCTAACTCCCCCGTCAAGAACGAAGGAGCAAGCTCGAGAAAATGTGAAAAGATGGCGAGAAGGCAAGTGGGTTGATCCGGAAAAATCGTGAAAATTGGCTAAGTCCTACTCAAGGTCGCCTTTGGGACGTGTGGGACAAAAAGACGCGGATCGGCCGAAAGCCTCCAGGCGGCCGCCAAGCATTTGGGACAATCGGGCCAGAAGGACGCGAACCGGCCGGATCGGCCGAAATGAGCACAAACGGTCCAAAATCAAATGGGACATGCGGGCCAAAAATACCCGAACCGGCCGAATCAGCCGAAATGAGCACAAGCAAGCGAGAGCAAATGGGACGTGTAGGCCAAAAATACCGAATCGGCGAAATAAGCACAAGCACCAAAACAATTGGGACAATCGGGCCAAAAAGACCCGAACCGATCAAATCACCAAAATGAGCACAAAGAGTCCAAAAGTAAATGGGACGTGTGGGACAAAAAGACCCGAACCGGCCGGATCGGGCAAAATGAGCACAAGCGGCCAAAGCATTTGGGACGTGTGGGAAAAAGACCGAATCAGGTGAAATGAGCACAAAGAGTCCAAAAGTCAAAGGGCAAGTTTTGAAGGGTCAGCCCGAGCCAATCAGAAGGGGACACATGTCCAAGTTTAAGGGGCCCATAGGGAAATTTCAAATGAAGCCCACCGAAACACAAGGGAGAGAGATTATTTAGCGAATCGAGCACGCCACGTGTCATCCAGGTGGCGAAGCACGGGAAAATATTTCAAAATCCATTTTGGTCTGTTCCGTGCCCTAAAACTTCAGACCTCCATAACTTTCGATCCAGAGCTCGGATTTGTACGTTCTTGACATCAATGGAAAGCTAGTGAAATCCTCTACATGATTCTGGGGCTAATCTCAAGTTTTGGTGTAGTCTGGAGAGAGAAAGTTCAGAAACGTCTCTGGCGCGTAGTAATGGCCAGAAGCGACGTTTCAACAACCTGTTTTAATGCTAATGGGTCGCATTCTTCTTGAAATGGCCGTGCGACATTTCAACAACCTTTGTTTTAATACGAATGGGTCGCATTCTTCTTGTGCAGACGGCGAGTGACATTTCAATGCACCAAATTAATGCAAAATGGGTCGCATTCTCCTCCAAGTCGACCAAAGATGGCAGGGTATGGGTTGGTAAGGTATCCCATGCCGTTTTAATGCATTGGCATTCAATGAGGAATGGGCTTGCACGTTTCCTACGCTCGTTTACGTTCCTGGGCTCGACCCATGCAATGTAAAAAGCTATATTTGGCTCATTTGAAAAAGTTGTTCATCTTTTCTACGCTTCTGCCTCCCTTCTTTTCTTCTCTAGGGTTGAAAATGGAGTTCGAACCTCCTCCCTTGCTCTCCGTAATGGCGTTTTACCTTTTACTAATGAAATGATGTTCTCAGGTAAAACTTCAAACAACAAAAATGTGTTTTGTGATGCATCCGCCCATCCTTGCTCATTTTCACTTGTTTTGCTCTTGCCTCTCTTCATTGCGGGTATTTTTGCATGTTTGAATGTTCATTGCAGTCCGAGGCGTGTTCATGGAGTTTTGGGACATTTTACTCATGTGAAATCTATCTTTGGGCCTTGATGCATCTGTCCATCCTTCCCATTGCTCACCTCTCTTTATTCCATGGCGCTTTTGATAGATGTTCGACATTCTCCTTCTCTCGTGTATCACCATTTTAGTGTAGGCTTTTGTTCTTTCCCTTTTCTCTCTCTCCCTCTCTCGTCTCCTTGGCATTGTTAGATTAGGATTAGATTAGCTTGCCTGCACTGGAATAGCTTGCGGGAGGTAGTTTAGGAGCAGGAACCAGCCTTCTCTGGAGATTCCTCTCTCAAGTTTCACAAGTCCCCACGCTTGGAGAGAGGTTTCCATATTGTGCAATCACACTGGATGCTCTGAGTGATCAACCTAGAAGCCTGATCTGCATCCAGGGGTGCTGTGATTTTGCATCAATAGTTTTGGCATGCCTGGTGGGACCTTAGAGGTCTTCCACTTCATCTTTTGTAGGTTGATGTGTTCCTGTGAAGATTTCAGCCTTTGGAGGCACTTACAAACACATCTGGCGACTCCATCTGGTCAACAACCCATCTCTGAAGTTGCAGACCTTCCCTTCCATTCATTTTCATTCATTCTCCATCCATTCTTCCTTCCATCTCTTCCATCTTCTTTCATTCTATGAAGTTGTGCAATCATGACTTCATTTCCATCATGGAACTCACATTTACAACAACAGCAGTATATCACACCTCCAACACATTTTACAAATCCTCCAAATCAGCATTTTGAGCAGATTCAAGATCAATATGCATACCCATATGAGCAGCAGTGCCAAAGTCAGTTTGGCTATGGAGCTTTCCAAGAGCAAGAGTATGCATACAATGAAGACCATCAGATCCAAGATGCTGGTCTGTTGGAGAAAATCCAAAAGATGGAGGTAAAGATGCTGCAGTCCAGGGCTCAAGCACAAACGAAAGCTTTTGGAATCGGTTATGGAGCACCCTGTCCATGGGTGGGACCTTTTCCAAGACACTTCAGCCCTCAGGAGAAGCTAGACTTCATGATAAAGATGCTGCCCCAACTTGCACAATGGACAGCAGAAATAGAGGCCTACACACTTGTTGTTGAACAACCTTGTCAATGGGTAAGTTCTACACCATCATCTGGTTTCTCTCTTCCCATTACTCAAGCAGCATCATCTCATTTGGACTTGCAAATTTTAAACTCTCCATCTGCTGTCCCAAATGTTGAATCCATGTCTCCACCTCTCAGTCTTCCATCTCATCTCAATTCTTCTTTCCTTTTCCCTTCCAAACAGTCATCCCCTCCAAAAAGAGCTAACAAATACCCCCTCCTCCAAGGAAACAAGAGTTTCCATCTCCTCCACCACCACACAAAAATGTCAAATCAGTTGAGTTTCAACCTATCCCTCCTATTGCATTCCCAAATCCATGTTGGGAGGATGAAAATCAATGATGCCCAAGGAAAACAATAGCAAAAAGAGAGGCCAAACAAAGATGAAGAAATTCAAAGTCTGAAGAGTTGGGCTCTTAGATTTGGGATGAAAAATATCCCCTTGATGGTTAAGCCTACAGAAGAGGCTAAGGTTGAACAAATGGTGGTGAGGACTGATTTTGTTGAAGAAGAAGATCTTGCAGTCCCAACTTGTCCTCTAGAGCAGCAAATTGAAGAGTTTGACTTGAAAAAAATTCATCTTTGGAGGAGGAGTTCAATTAAGAGAAAGATTGCCTTCAAACATTAGATGAAGGAGAATCTGCTCCAAATCCAAAAGAAGAGGAGCACATTCTAGCCAGATCCAAGGGCTTTGAGCACAAAGTAGGCTACAGGAGAACCTTCGCTTCTTCTTTCTACTTCACCTCTCTCGAGTTCTAATCTTCAAGAGAGAGTTTGATCTCTCAAACTCAATATTGAGAGTGAAGGAAACCATGGTGGTCAAGTTGTAGATCAAGAGGACACCATGGAGGAAGTTGAACACGAACAATGGACAAAGAATGAGGCGGTTTACCTGTCTCGATTTGGAGGACTGTTTTGATGGAGAAGAGCCATTGAGTTTCCACCATTCTCTCTTTCATCATCCACATTCCAAACACTTGAGTCTCTTGTCATGAAGGATAACATTCATTTGCTGCAGCCTACATCTTACAAAGAACTCTTTGGAATCAAGATTGGAAGATTTTAATCTTCCATGTTCTTCATTGGAGGAAGAGAAAGGACAGAAGGATTCCACCATTTCTTCCACATCATCCATTCAGGTGGGTCTACAAGAGAACTCCATTATTGGAGTAGAAAATCAGAGCTATGGGCATATCAAATGGATCAGACCTTGCCCAATCAGGTATTTGGCTTCATTGGAGCCAAAGGAGAAGCCACACCACTTCATGCTTGCTTCGAGCATGAGGATGAGCTACAAAGTACCAAGGATCAGCTGCCATACCTCTCCAATCTAAATGCAGACCAACTAAAAGAGGTATTGGATTTTTTAGTTGAGACCTTGATGATTTGGATAGAAGACCAGCTTCTTGTTGATTTTCCATCCATCCAAACAGCCATGATCAGTGCAAATCAATTGCATGGTTGCCAATTTTGAAGAAAGGGAGCTATTTTGCACAACCAATTCTGGGGTTTGTTTAGCTTGCCTTTGCTTCCAGCTTAGAATAAAGTAGGTAGGTTTGCTTTTAGCGAGAAGAAGTGCTTGTGCACACTCTACATGTTCCATTTGGGGCATGTATGATTTTCAGTTTTGTACATAGTTTTTAGTGTTGCTGGTTTTGCTCTTGCACGCTTCATTTCGGTGGTTTTCGTTGAGAAAAAATCTATGCCCTGGTGGGTTTCCAAGTGGCTCGAGAGGGAGGTTTCCAAAGTTCGAGATCAGTTCTCAAACTTTCTTATGACTCCATGCCCAATGGATTGCTTAAGGCAACTGGTCTTTTCATCTAGCAGGCAGATGACCCCGCTGAGTCGCCAAACTGTTATCCAAAATTCACCCCCAGGGTAATTTTGATAACATGCATCAGAATATTCAAGTCCCAGGCACATTGATTGATTCAGAGCAAACATCATGTTTCTGAGGTTCTCTCAGATATTTTTCTAACTCCCCTGGCCGAAGAAGGAAGGAGCAAGCTCTGAGAAAATGCGAAAAGATGGCAGAAGGCAAGTAGGTTGATCCAGGAAAAATCGTGAAAATTGGCTAAGTCCTGCTCAAGGTCGCCTTTGGGACGTGTGGGACAAAAAGACGCGGATCGGCCGAAAATCCTCCGTGTGCCTACTAAGCATTTGGGACAATCGGGCCGGAAGAGGCGCTTGAACAGGATCGGGCCGAAATGAGCACAAACGGTCCAAAAACAAATGGGACATGTGGGCCAAAATACCCGAACAGTAGAATCGGTCGAAATGAGCACAAGCAATTTCGAAGAAAATGGGATGTGCGGGCCAAAAATACCCGAACCGTGAATCGGCCGAAATAAGCACAAGCAGCCGGAAAACAATTGGGACAATCGGGCCAAAAAGACCCGAACCGGCCGAATCGGCCGAAATGAGCACAAAGAGTCCAAAAGCAAATGGGACATGTGGGACAAAAAGACCCGAACCGGCCGGATCGGCCGAAATGAGCACAAGCAGCCCGAAAGCATTTGGGACGTGTGGGACAAAAAGACCGAACCGCCGAATCAGCCAAATGAGCACAAAGAGTCCAAAAGTCAAAGGACGAGTTTTGAAGGGTCAGCCCGAGCCAATCAGAAGGGGACACGTGTCCAAGTTTAAGGGGCCCACAGGGAAATTTCAAATGAAGCCCACCGAAACACAAGGGAGAGAGAATTATTCAGTGAATCAGAGCATGCCACGTGTCGTCCAGGTGGCGAAGTGCGGGAAAATATTTCAAAATCCGTTTTAGTGCATTCGTGCCCTAAAACTTCGAACTCCATAACTTTCGATCCGAGCTCGGATTTGTACGTTCTTGACATCAATGGAAAGCTAGTGAAATCCTCTACATGATTCTAGGGCTAATCTCGAGTTTTGGTGTAGTCTAGAGAGATAAATTTTAGAAACATCTCTGGAACGTAGTAATGGCCAGAAGCGATGTTTCAACAACTTTGCTTTTAATGCGAATGGGTCGCATTCTTCTTGACATGGCCGAAGTGACGTTTCAACAACTGTTTTAATGCGAATGGGTCGCATTCTTCTTCAAAGACGGCTGTAAGTGACATTTCAGCGACAAATTAATGCAAAATGGGTCACATTCTCCTCCAAGTCGACAAAGATGGCGGGGTATGGGTTGGTAAGGTATCCCATGCCGTTTTAATGCATTGGCATTGATGAGGAATGGGCTTGCACGTTTTCCTACGTTTACTTTCCTGGCTCAACCCATGCAATGTAAAAGCCGATTTGGCTCATTTGAAAAAGTTGTTCATCTTTTCTGCTCTTTGCCCTCCCTTCTTTCTTCTCTAGGGTTGAAAATGGAGTTCGAACCTCCTCCCTTGCTCTTGTAATGGCGTTTTTACCTTTTACTAATGAAATGATGTTCGTGTAAACTTCAAAACAACAAAAATGTGTTTTGTGATGCATCCGCCCATCCTTGCTCATTTTCACTTGTTTTCCTCTTGCCTCTCTTCATTGCAAGTATTTTTGCATGTTTGAATGTTCATTGCAGTCCTGAGTCTGTGTTCATGGAGTTTTGGGACATTTTCTGTGTGAAATCTATCTTTGGGCCTGTGATGCATCTATCCATCCTTCCCATTGCTCACCTCTCTTTATTCCATGGCGCTTTTGATAGATGTTCGACATTCTCCTTCTCTGGTGTATCACCATTTTAGTGTAGGCTTTTGTTCTTTCCCTTTTCTCTCTCTCCCTCTCTTGTCTCCTTGGCATTGTTAGATTAGGATTAGATTAGCTTGCTGCACTTTGGAATAGCTTGCGGCGGGTAGTTTAGGAGCAGAAACCCGACCTTCTCTGGAGATTCCTCTCTCAAGTTTCACAAGTCCCCACGCTTGGAGAGAGGTTTCCATGTTGTCTGGCAATCACACTTTGGATGCCCGAGTGATCAACCTAGAAGCTTTGATCTCGCATCCGGGGGTCTTTGTGATTTTGCATCAACAATAACACCACCCATAATATTTATTCAAGGTAAGTCCAATGGCATGGGATACTTTGGCATGCATTACGTTATCGAGAGGCTCTGAGTCAATTATATAATTGTTGAGTTTAAAACCATTTATAATTAAGGACAAATAAAATGGTTCAATTTTTCCAGGAGAAGTAGCAGAGGTCACATTACTCTGAGGTAAAGGCTGAGTGGTACTAGGTAAAATGCCTTTTGAAGACAAAGGGATAGAAGCCTTGCTCCTAATGAACTTGGAAAGTTTCTCAAATTACTCAGGGTTTGATTGAAGATACTCGGCTTCTGACATTTGGATCGTAGTCTTCTTTGCGTGATCAATAATGTCAAAAGTGGTATATGAAGGAATGATAGCGGGCTCAGTTCTTGTTACATTGGTCTGAGCTGAGGTACTAGTCTTAAAGGTAGGAGAAAGAGATTTAGAAGATGAATTTACCTTTTTAGTTGTCTCCTTTTCAGTTTGCGCTGAGATAGGAGAGCCTCTTTTAGCCATAACTATGGGAGCTTCTTTACTTTTCTCCTTAGAGCCTTTAACCAGATTTTTGGGGTTCGGATTGAGATCAAGTGAATAATTCAAATGATTGACCATCATGCTCATGTTCGTCTTCCTCATATTCCAAGTACCCAATGCTGGAGTCACCAACTGAATCGTCAAAAGACTCATCAACATATCCTGAAGCTTCGAAAGCTTCATGAGAGTCTTGATCTTCTGGTTCTTCATCCTCCTCAATTATTTCTCTTTGCTACGTTGATAGGAAGAGCTTGAATGGCTGCAGCCTATGGGGAAGAAATCAACCGATTCCTGTCTCTCATAGGAGCACCATTGGTATTATTGAAATTCCATCTAGGAATATCCCGATAAGGAACATTGGCCACTTGTTGAGACATTTGTTTCTTCAAAGTTATCAAATCATTGGCCATCCTCTAAATCATAGGATCAGTAGTACTCTAATTTTTAGGATTAGATGACTCTCTTATGATCTTTTCGGCCAGAATGAGATCATCTTCTATTTCAGTGGCAGTAGCTTGAGTAGTAGCTAAATTGGGGATAACCGACCTTCTTAATAAGAAGCTCACATCAGGAGGCTGAGCGTTGATGAAGAAACACTTTTGATTTTCAAGAGTGGGAACGGCTAGATCTAGAATCTTACGAATCAGCTTGTTAAATTTGGCTATGAAATCCCGCATGGGTTCATAAGACTCCTTCTTCATATGTGTAAGCTGTATTAACAAGTCATGAGAATCCTTAGCTGGTTTGAACCTTGCTTCAAATATGGATCTCATGGCAGCCCAGTTGGTAATGCATGCATTCGGAAGATAGTAAAACCATTCTGCACTACACCATGCAATGTTTCAATGAAGAGTCGAATAGAGACATCTTCAAGAGCAACCCCAAGGACGCCGCATGTGATAAAGAATGAAGTGATGTGTTCATCAGGATGTTGTTTTCCATCGCCGTTGAACTTAGGAATATTCTTACGTGACCCATGCGGTAGATCATGCAATGGCAGAGTTAGGGAAAGAGGACCAATAGCCGCACCCCAAGGCACAGGTTGTGTAGCCATCCTTTTGAATGAAGTGCACACATGAATATGAGTGTCAGACAAAAATAGTGCACGGCAGGTTGCAGAAGCTTCTATTTCTTGAGGAACTCAAGTTCTTCAAATAGGCAAAGAACTTCTCGCTCGGCTAGATGCAACGTTGTTGGGGGAAAGTCTGAAATTGTGTTGTTGTAGCAGATCAAAGAATGGATCAGTTTCACCCCTAGCTCGGCTTGACCGAGTGAAGATATTTCTGACCAGCTTGAACCGAAAAATGGATCTTCTAGAAATAAGGCAAATACGGAGTTGCTAGACACCAATAGGATAAGCTTAGTCTTATCAATCTGTATTCCCTAGCGGAGTCACCAAAAACTGTTGGTTGGATATTTTGTTAAGCCAAAATATGAGGTTTAACCACAGTACATGGGATCAAATCCCTCCTCAAAGATAGGTGAGGTTGCCTATTTATTACTAATCTAAAACACAACAGAAATGATTATATATAATATTCACACTAATCTAACCATTGGGGATGGGATACAATCCTAAAATCCATATCAACACGAAATGGAGATATTAAGATTTGGATTAGAAAGAATATTAGAAGGGAAAGTATTATGGACGAAACAAAGCGGAAGGAGATTAGAGTAACTTATTTTCTTTCAAGAAAACACGATTAAGAAATACTTATACAAGTTTTAGATAATGGGTGTAATTATTCAAAACAATTAAAACGATCAAGAACACTAAACAAGGAATAGCTTAAGATCTTGGACATAAGAACAATCTCTCAAAATAGATGAATCCCATAACACAAAGTTTGTAAAATAACACCTATTTCTATTCTTCAATGATTAAAAAGAAAATACAATTTTTTTCTTTTTCTTCACAATAGCTCTTAATATTCAAAAATTCCACCATTAAAATGCACAAGCATCCCTTATTTATAATAAAAAGGGCTGAGAGAAAATAGGATAAAACCTAGAAAATAGTCCTTTAATGAGAGTCCTATTTTGCTTGACTCTCACACAAGAGAACAAGTCAAAATTTGCTTCCTATGTGACAAAACGAAAATGAAAAAGACATGTCAATTTCTGGAAGGAAATGACATGTAACATCATTGCTTATTTTGTTTCCTCATCCTTGTCTTCTTCCAGCGAAAGCCTGCTTGTCTCGAAATTCTTGAAACTTCCTGATTATGCCCTACATTTCAACTTCATCTGGCGCACTAAAATAATCACTTAGAACCTCACAAGTTTCCTAGGTGTCACTTGCATTACAAGGAAGCTTCTTCAATCTCTTATTGAGTTTTCTCAGTGATTCCAAAACATTCTCAATCTTTATAAATTTATCAATGATGCTCAGATTGAAGACAGAAGCTAGTTCTTTCTCAATTGATTCCTAAATTTTTATAGAAATCATTAGCAGTAGAATAGTTATGCCTTCCTCCAACACTTTGGGAATATCTTGAACAAATCCTATTCTATATCGTTGGTGGCGTCAATCAATCGATCTTTAGATTCCCTCAACTTGTTGCGAAGCTTCACCGAGAATCTATATCTTAAACCTAATAGCTTTGGTTAGCTGGAACTTTTTATCCCCATGTGGAATGATTCCTTCTTCCACTAAGACCCGATATGGAATTTTCTTTAGTGCATTGAGGGCCTCCAAATTTATCTTGAGGTTCCCGACTTCTGTGAAAATTCATCATTCATCTTGTCACCATACTTTTTCATTTCCTCCAGGATTTATAAACCTCAATTGTATCATCAATGACTTTTCTTCCTTGAAGAAGTAACCTCTGAATCCATTCATCCACCATTCTCCCCTTCTCATTGATCTTCTCAATAACAGGTACTGATGAGAATTCGAACCTGATAAGAGTAGGAGTAGAAGATGACGGTGTTCGGTGAGAGGGCTTTGAGAGCTTGAGAAATACTTCATCAACCTGTTCAACTTTCTCCTTTAGCTCATCCCTACTCACCTTTGTTTCCTTCAACTTTTGGCATAGCATGTTCATAGCATCCTGCACATCTTGTTGTGCTCCTTCAGTTGTTACCTTTCCTAGATCAACCCTTGTAATCTGATAATCAGCAGAATTGTTATATCCTCCTTGGTTTTGTCGGTCATAGGAGTGGAAATCTCTACAAATTTATGCCCTGAGGCATCCACTGAAACCCTTGAAACTATTTTGGGTTTCTTGGCAGATTTGGCAGGAGAGGCCTTGAGTGAATTGAAGTCAAAGGCTGGTAGGGGAACTACCACCTTCCTCTTTCTTGGGGTCTGATCAACTAACCATTGAGGTATAGTAGAAGGAGTTGTCCCTATTGGAGGTGTTATGGTCACATCAGTAGGTGGAGGAAGGTTTATTTGTGGAGTGGTGATGACTGCAAGTGTGGTGATCATGGGGATGGTTTCAGAGAATGAAGGTGCGGAAGGAGGAGGCATTTAAATGGCCATCTGAGGTCCAGCAGAGAGAGGTGAGAGGTCGGAGAAGATGATGGCCATGGATGACAAAAGTGGCATAGAAATATGGGATGAGGAAGGTTGGGAGACATGAGGTAAATACTCCAAAGCTAAATCTTGAGAAGCAAGAGAAAGACTTACTTCCGATGAGCAATCAACAAATGGAGAAATAAGAGGTTGACCAACCTCGATTTTTGGAAGAATTCCTCCTTGTTCTGGTGGAGGGGGTGAATCCAATATCTCAACTGTTGGTGTAGGAGTAGTAGATGATTCGGCCCTTGCTTTTCTCCCCTTCTGACAAACTTAAATTTTATTTGTCTCTTGGTAGGGATTTTATCCTTTTCCTTCTCTCCCTTGGAGGGTCCCGCTTCTAAAGTAGCTATTTTTGAAAATATATTTTCCTTATAACTCATTCCCCAAGAAATGAGCCATGCCTTGGTACATGAGACAAGAATCGAGTAGGCCTTTCAGCAATAAAATATTTTTCGGCAATGGACCAATAGATAGCTAGGAATCTGAGTTGGTCTCCATCTAACCTGCTCATACCTAGTCTCTAGAACACGTTCATTGTCTGGTGGTGCCTTCGAGGATATTGGCCATATCTAATGCTTGAATTTCTTCAAGTTCAATCTATAGGGTGTATGTCGGAAGTTAGAGCATGTTACGCATCGATGAAAACCTGACACACTACGGAAGTCGAGGATGTTGAGCGGGTTGAAGTTCCTGAGACACTGGCGGAACTTGATAGGTGTCGAGCACCCTAAAAAACCTGACACAAGACATACAACACCCTACAAAACCTGAAATCAATATATCAGGTTTTTTATATGCCAAAATATGAGAATCTCTAGCCTTGTTCAATCATTTACTTTTAGATTCATTTGAAATGAGTAACTTATGTAAAAATAAGTAAATAACCAAGGAGTGAATTTCAAACAAAAACCCTACTAGGAAAAAGACAAGAACTAAGATTAAAGACCAAAACCATAAACCGTAAGTGGAAGAGGAAATGAAATGAGTACCCAAGAAAAACATCTCAAAAATAACCCCAAGAAGCTTCAAAATGGAAAGAGGAGAAGAATACCTTCAATAAATTTGAAAAATGATCAAAGAGGAATGGTGAAATCAACTAGGAAGCTCAATCGGGTCTGGAGGTGGAAGAAGCATACACAAAAATCCAATGCAACAAAAATGCACTAGGTAACAAATGACATGGAAAAATAAGTATTTATAATACCCTAACATTAATTACACCTCACTCGACACATGTTTCAACTACCAGGACAACTAGGAATTAATGACATGGCATGGTGCTTGGAGCTCCTAAAAACCAAATACAAAGGATTTAGTTTAATTTGAGTTTCGGGCTTCGGGAACATGAGGAATGACGCATGAGATGTTTAGATGATTCTAAGTCCCGAAATCCTAACACAAAGGCTACGATCAGGTTTTGGGAACACGAAGCATAAAACATGTTTATAGCAAAGCATGTTCCAATGCATGGGAGTTTAAAACCCAAACATTGCTAAGACCTTCAAGTTTTAGGTTTCGGGAACATCGAGACATGAAACATGAAAAAAGCATGCTTACATGCAATGAAAATCCGAAAACCCAAAAATATCCTTCAAAGGCAATTTTGAAGAGATTATTCTAAACAATTTTCTATGGTTATCTCAATTTTAGTCTAATCACTAAAAAAAGATAACAACTTGGCTCCAGATTGGGGACTTTTTTTGAAACATCAAAGGAAGAGACTTGTGTATCAAAATTTATCCATTGGGCTATATAGTCGGAAGAAAAAAAAAAAAATAAAAAAATAAAGAAAGAAAGAAATAAAGCAAACACACCTTTATCCATTGGTAGGAGAGTCCTTGAGTGAACCGAAGTAGAAGGCTGGTAGGGGGAACTACCACCTTCCTCTTTCTTAGGGTCTCGATCAACTAACCATTGAGGCAGTACAGTAGAAGGAGTTGTCCCTATTAGAGGTGTTATGTTCACATCGGTAGGTGGAGGAAGGTTTATTTGTGGAGTGGTGATGACTACAAGTGTGGTGATCATGGGGATGGTTTCGAGAGAATGAAGGTGCGGAAGGAGGCATTTAAATGGCCATATGAGGTCTAGTAGAGAGAGGTGAGAGGTCGGAGAAGATGTTGGCCATGGATGACGAAAGTGGTGTAGAAATATGGGATGAGGAAGGTTGGGAGACAAGAGGTAAAGACTCCAAAGCTAAATCTTGAGAAGCAAGAGAAAGACTTACTTCGATGAGCAATCAACAAATGGAGAAATAAGAGGTTGACCAACCTCGATTTTGGAAGAATTCCTCCTTGTTACGGTGGATGGGGTGAATCCAATTCTCAACTATTGGTGTAGTAGTAGCAGGATGATTCGGCCCCTTTCTTTTCTCCCCTTCCACAAACTTAAATTTTATTTATCTCTTGAGGGATTTTTCCTTTTCCTTCTCTCTCTTGGAGGGTCCCCTTCAGAGTAGTTATTTTTGAAAATCTCTTTTCCTTGTAACTCATTCCCCAAGAAATGAGCCATGCCTTGGTACGGATAAGAATCTGAGTAGCCCTTTCAGCAATAGAAGCTTTTTCGGTAATGGACCAATCAATAGCTGGGAAACCGAGTTGGTCTCCATCTGATTTCTCGTACCTAGTCTCCAAAACAAGTTCATTGTCCGTGGTGCGTTCAGGGATATCGGCTAGATCTAATGCTTGAATTTCTTTGAGTGTCAATTTGCTATTGTCTTTTCTTCAGATGGCAACTTCATCCCGAAGATCAACCCAGATGTCTTCTACATGGGGCTCATGCAAATACAAGGTTCCATATGACTTGAGGACTCCTTGAATATCGAATCCCTCCCTGAACTTCATATGCTTCTTCAATTTTTCCTGAAGCTCATGCACCACATTCTTGGCCTTAACCACTGTAGAACACGTGTACCTTCCAATGGAAATAGGGAAGGAGACAGCGGCCTTGTGCCTTCTCTGTTAGAACTTGTGGAAATCCAACAATTATCTAACTCCATAAGGATGATTTTGTCACAGGGAACCTAGGAAAACGGAAAGGGTTACCTAGAACTTTACCACCCGAAGATAGGTGAACTTCTTGAATTGCAAAAATATGCAACCCCATTTTGAAACCTCTACCCATGCCTCATCAGAAACTCTTCTCTTTCTCAAATCAGGGTCCAACCTGTAAATATTTTCGTAGAAGAAGGCATCATTCACTCTACTAAATTGGTCTTGAGACCCTTTTATTGTCGGTAGAGAAAGTACCGATATACATGTTCCATTTCTCGCTTCTGTTTGCATCTAGCCCAGGTAGTTTTCATGCCTCGCTTCTTTGCATAGGTGACGTATGACATCTTATAGAACTTGCTTGGTAGACAAGATTGTTTTTCATTTGAGATTCTATCTCGTCATTTATTAGGCTACCCCAATCAATCCCTTGGTCATTCTTCTTTATGATGACCATGAACTAGTACATCCACCCTTGGAATTATTTTAACTATGGGAGTCCAAATAAGCGACTCAACGGGGTGATGATATCACTGACTTCAAGTATAAAATCACTTCTAGGGGTGACTTAAGAAACCTAGAAACAGTTTGCTTAGCCTTTATCAAGAATTTCTTGTTCACATGCTTGATGTAGTCCTCATGATCTTTTCCCGTGCCTTTTATCTTTGACTTAAGATCTAAATCAACATATTCCGTAAATTTGGTTGACTTTAGGATTTGATCGAACTAATATTCTTCTAATTTCACTATAGACTCTCTTGCTTGATTTATCACTGAGTGGGAGGTTGAGTCATAGTGGGAAGCGCAAGCCAGAATGAATTCAAGGCATTGAGCTGACACTGGAAATCCTGCTGTAAGTGGGAGACTACTGCCGGCTATTGACTTCATCCATGAATTCTAAGAAGAATCCTCAATTCTTTTCCAGAAGTCTTCCATGTCTATATTGCCGAGCTCTATGTCCCGGATGTCATAATTGCAGCTTACATAAGAGGAAGACTCTGTCTTCTGGAACTTATACTTCATCTTTCCTAACTTATCTAACTTATCCTTAGATGGGCCAGGGTCCGACATGAGGAGTCTTGAAAAGGCTCGAAGAGCAATCGGTGTGAGCTTGTTAGACAAGTGCACAGACCAGCCACACTATTCAGGTTTTGAAACTTGCAAAGCACCTTCTCAAACCTGAAAAATTGGATTATATCTCCGAAATTAGGCTGTGTCAAACATCAACAGAAACCCAAAACACTGGCATAGTTTTGGAGGATGTCGAGCACCTTGAGAAACCTAAAACACTGGTAGGGTGTATGTCAAAAGTTACAGCATGTCACACATCGATGAAAACCCGACACACTGCAGAATTCGTAGGATGTTGAGTAGGTTGAATATCCATAAACACCGCGGAACATGATAGGTGTCGAGCACCCTACAAAACCCGACATGTGACGTGCGACACACTGCAAAACCTAAAATCAATATATCGGGTTTTTGATATGCCAAATATGAGAATTTCCCGCCTTTTTCACTTATTGATTTTTAGATTCTTTTGAAATCTACAACTTATGTAAAAATAAGTAAATAACCAAGGAGTGAATTTCAAACAAGAACCCTATTGGGAAAAAGACAAGAACTAAGGAAAAAGACCCAAAACCCTAAACCAGAAATGGAAGAGGAAATGAAATGAAAACCCAAGAAAAACATCTCAAAAATAACCCCAAGAAGCTTCAAAACGAAAAGAGGAGAAGAATACCTTCCAAAAATTTGACAAATGATCAAAAGCGGGTGGCATAATCGACCGGGAAGCTCAATCGGGTCTGAGGTGGAAGAAGCATACACAAAAATCCAACGCAACAAAAACGCACCAGGTAACAAATGACATGGAAAACCAAGTATTTATAATACCCTAACATTAATTACACCTCGCTTGACACATGTTTCAACTACCAGAAAACTAGGCATTAATGACATGTCATCGTGCTTGGAGCTCCGAAAACCCAATATAAAGTATTAGGTTTAATTCATGTTTCGGGATTCGGGGAACATGAGGCATGACGCATGAGATGTTGAGATGATTCTAAGTCCCGAAATCCCGACACAAAGGCTACGATCGGGTTTCGGGTTTCGGGAACACGAAGCATAAAATATGTTTATAGCAAAGCATGTTCCAATGCATGGGAGTTCTGAAAACCCGAAACATTGCTAAGACCTTTAGGTTTCGGGTTTCGGGAACATCAGACATAAAACATGAAAGAAGCATACTTACTTGTAATGAAAACCTGAAAACCTGAAAATCTCCTTCAAAGGGGAATTTTGAAGAGATTAGTCTAAACAATTTTCTATGGTTATCTCAATTTTAGTCTGAATCACTAAAACGAGATAACAATTATATTCAAAAATATTACATCCCACCACTCTTCGATGTCCATTATAGAATTCTTGTGATTTTTTATTTTTCTATAATAAAAGTATAAAACCACATGTAGACACTTTGATAGACCAATATACGATGATCTTTTTAAATTGGATATTTATATTTTCATATCAATTATTTTTATCTTTATGAGTACCTTGCAAATTTAATTTTCATTTATGACTAGACAAGGGTTACAAATTGATGTTGAAGATATGTTTGAGAAATGATGTTCTAGCTTGTGGCTTCTATGGGTGTTTGTTGTTGAATGATAATTTTAACATATGTTGAATTTGATTTCATATGATTATTTTTTGTGGTGTTCTTTACCGTGTAGATTTTGTCTTCTATAAATTTTATTAATGTTCATCTCATTGATTATTCGTGTTCCATTATAAGAAAAAATGTTTATCTACAATAAATGTTGACTAATATTATGAAGTTTCATTAATAATCCATTTTTAAAATTTGTTGTTGACCAACGTTTTTAATATTTTAAAGAAACACAATTAGTGTGCAAGTTTGTGTGCAAGAATATAAATTATTATTGGTAAGTTTATATATAAGAAAAATAATGTTCAATTTGTATATAAGAGAATCAATTAGAATCAATACCCCATGGTATATTTGAATGCTCCATAAAGAACATAATTTTAGGTTTCTTTGGCCTACATAAAATATCTTATAAGAGATGAGATATTGGATTAGGACAATAAATATTTACTTAGCTCGGAGTAGAAAACTATGAATACCACATAACATTGTATAATTGATTTGACATTATTTTCCATCATGTACAAACAATAAAAATGTTAACATTAGGAAAAAAAATTGTAGATTTTATTTCTATTATTATTGTCAAATAAAAGATTCACTAATAATAGTATTAATAAGTGAGTTGAGAAATAAATGTTGGTATGACTTGACTTTGTCTATAATACTAGCAATCGCATGTGAGGTGTGCAATGATAACACCGAAAGAGAGGTTAGGGAAGAAGGAGAATGAAGTAGAGAAGAAGAATGCATTTGATGGAAAGGATAAAAGAAATGAAAAAGGAAAAGGAAATGGAGGAGGGAAAGAGAAGAGGTAAAACCAAGGAAAGTGGAGAGTGTTAAAAATCAATATATCCCGTAAATGCAAGTAATGGTAGGAGTCAAAAAAGGAAAAGTAGTGGAGCAAATCTAAAAGAATGGATAGTAAAATGAAATTTAACATATATCAGAGTAGAAGATTATATAGTGTGGTGGGGATATGGTCAAATTAAGAAAAATGTGAAAAAAACATAAGCAACAAGATCTTGAGCATTAAATATAAAAGAATAATATAGAGGTATAAAAAATCCATTAGTTATATTAGACTAGCTAGAAGTAGAGCGCAGAAGAAACTTTGAACATATTTGTAAACAAACATAGATCAAATATGGTGTTTAAATTAGTTTCAGATAATACAAACACGAACCGAAAGGGGTTATCGATACAAAATACACTTGATATACACATGCATGACTGTTATAAAGAAGGTATGGCACCATGATTGCATGATCGCTTTAAGGAGCTAAGACGAGGGCTGGGAGAAGAACCTTGGGCTTCAACTGATCATCTTCGGTATCGCCAGATGTAGAACGTATGGTATTTTCAGAAATTGATCTGGCTATAGGAGAGTTAAGGGACTTCAACGTAATAAGGTTGTGCGAGTCCACAAGGTCATTCTGAGTGAAAAGATGAGGGCCTTCTTTAAATTAAATGATTTCTTGTTTGAAAAGGGAGGAATCGGATCTTGACATAAGAGCTGCCCAGTCCTAGATCAGACAGATGACGTTACGAATGTTAAGCAGCAAGTTTTGGAATGATGCCTGTGCTGGATCAGAGTGTTGTTGTCGGAAGATTGAATGAAGGGAGATAGATATGTTGAATTCTCACCAAAGGGTAGCTCTGTAAGACTTGTTGGCATAAAAGGGATGTCCATAACCGGAGGAAGTTGACCGAGGTCTCCAACAAGGATCATAGATCTACCTCCAAATGTTGAATATTTGAAGTGTGGGAAAGCCTCCCTAAGACGGTAGTCATTTCTGGAAAGAAAATTTGGCCCGACGAAACTCATTTCATCAATTAAAATGTATTCAATGTGCTTGAGGAGTCTTGAAGAGACAATAAAGCTTGGCCCTCTAAGGGTTTGAGTTCTTTAATGGGAATCCGGAGGCTTGCGTGTATTGTCGAAGCTGAAATGTTGAAAGCAGGAACTCCTGTTGGGGCGAGAAAAAGGAGAGGTGAAAGGCCCTGGCTGGATGAAGAGGCAAATGAAGACTTTAAAATGTTAATGAGGAATGATTTTCTAGTACCTGCAGTCCCTTGTATAATAAGTCTTAGTGGAGGAAGGTTGGATATGTGCGTGAAGTGTTGAATAACTATGTTGAAAGTTGCTTGTTGTTCTAGAGATAAACTGAAGTCAGGCTGAATCTGTCCACGAAGGAAGCTGAAATATGGTCTGCCTTATTATCTTCGATGAAAGTGGTGCCAAAAGACTGCAGAGCAATAGGAATATGATGTGCACTCCAATTGTGGAGGGTGTCAAATTCACGAAGGCCCAACATTTACAAGATGTCAAGGAAATAAGTGTTCCCGGGGCGAAATCGAGCCAACAGTTGCCAATCATATAGATGCTCAACAGGAAGGGGGGCTCAACCTTAGACTCAGTGTCTCTGTCGGAGGTGAGTGACGGATTTGATTCACGTCGTGCAATATGTCAGGGCTGATAATTGTATCTGAAAAATCTCTAATTGGAAATGGTTTGTTGAGGTATTGAACCAATACCAGTAGAAATGTTACGGAAAGGTTTGTATAGAAGGAGTTCAGACCAACAGAAAATTTCAAAAGAGGGGGAGTCCTTAGATGGAATGCATTGAAATTTGGGGAACACCCAAACAATAGTTGGATGGGTACGACTCTTCCACCTAGTGCACTTGGGATATTTGTTGTAACTCTAGTCGCGTGCAACTTCAATGAGTGGAAGGATTTCCATGTTTAAAGGGCGGACCACATGTATGCATCTAAATGAAAGGATGTTTCGCATCCTCACACTCTGCTTCAACCCAACTTATTAAGATTTTTCTGCCTACATTTTGCGTCACAAAAGTGTAACTGCACATTACAAGTGGAAATTTGAGGAGCATGTGGCATGTTTCTTGTGCGTTAATGTCATGTTCAACCACACTCTCAGTTAACATTTTTTAATGGCTAAATGTGCAAGCAGATCAGGATCTAAACCTCTTGACAATGTAGAAAGCATTTGGTGGTATGTTTCTGACCTTTGTTCTGCTTTGGAAGCATACTTAGAAATGTATTTAAGGACATCATGGCAAGATAGCATAGGTTGACAATTGATATTGGCTCTCCATATGGATAACATTGTTGGATTGTGTGTGTTCAATCTATCATCATTCCTTGAAGGGAGGTATTTAACTGAAGCACTCTCATCAACAAACAATAAAGAAGTGGCTCTATTCTCCCAAGGTGCGTTGTATCGACACTGGAGCCAGCTATTTTTTTCGAAGGCAAGTATTCTCGGAACACTTCGTGTGTCATTGAACATGATTTATCAGTCACCAATATTTGAAGAACTCAGGCTTATAAGCCTAATTTAAAAACTTGAAAAGTTCATAGACGCCCAAATTTAACCCTTTATTAACTTCTATTTTTTATTTGCAAAACATTCCCTTAGTGCGACTCTTCCACCTAGTGCGCTTGTGATATTTGTTGTAACTCCAGTCGCTTGCAACTTCAATGAGTGGAAGGCTTTCCATGTTTGAAGGGCGAGACCCTATATGCATCTAAAAGTAGGGATGTTTCTGCATCCTCACAGTCTGCTTCAACCCAACTTCTTAAGATTTTTCTGCCTACATTTTGCGTCACAAAAGTGTGACTACACATTAGAAGTGGCAATTTGAGGAGCATGTGGCATGTTTCTTGTGCACTAATGTCATGTTCAACCACACTCTCAGTTAACATTTTTTTATGGCTAAATGTGCAGGCAGATTAGGATCTAAACCTCTTGACAATGTAGAAAGCATTTGGTGGTATGTTTCTGACCTTTGTTCTACTTTGGAAGCATACTTAGAAATGTATTTAAGGACATCATGGCAAGATAACACAGGTTGACAATCAATATTGGCTCTCCATATGGATAACATTGTTGGATTGTGTGTGTTCAATCTATCATCATTCCTTGAAGGGAGGTATTTAACTGAAGCACTCTCATCAACAAACAAAAAGAAGTGGCTCTATTCTCCCAAGGTGCATTGTATCGACACTGGAGCTAGCTATTTTTTTTCGTAGGAAAGTATTCTCGGAACACTTCATGTGTCATTGAACACGATTTATCAGTCACCAATATTTGAAGAACTCGGGCTTATAAGCCTAATTTAAAAACTTGAAAAGTTCATAGACGCCCAAATTTAACCCTTTATTAACTTTTGTTTTTTTTATTTGCAAAACATTCCCTTTCATCTCCATAGATGAAATATGTTTCACTATCACTCCCATAAGATAGAACAAATCTCTTAGAGAAAAATACCACATTATATTTGATAAAATATTACAAGCAGCAATGAAATTCAGAATGTTCCATGTTTCTGTAAGACGAGTTGCAGTTTTAAATTTTAAAGTTCCCCTTTATTCTAATAAAGCTTAAGGAAAAAAAATCAAAGTGTACTCATCAAGAAGAATTTTATCAACACATTTTATTCTTCAAATGTTTACTAATTAATCTACATATTTTTGGTAGAAATGTCCATCTTCTTGAAACTTGTTGAGGAAACAGAGCAGTAACGAGTACGGATTTTTAAGTTTAATGATCAGAATCTTCCTCACAACACCTCAACAACTATTAACATAAATGCAGTATCACTTTATTTGGTAAGCATTATAGGTCACACTACAAAATTGGCCAATAATATAAGCATCTAGCTGGAGAACATAAGTAACAAAAAGATCTCTACAAATAACAAACTAATCCCAAAGACACACTTGAGCAACATACAATGAAACATACTTGGAACAAACTCACTCAATAGCTTGCAAATTCCCATGCATAATCAGTACATCTATCCTCCTCAAAGAAAATATTTGAACTCACACCCCAAAATGAAATTTAACATGTTTAACATCTTTAAGTGCAATTCAAATGTTGTAAACCAATGGCATGAAGAAAATTACAGCAAACAATATGTGCAAAGATCTCAATTGCGATTCAGAACCATACTTTAAATTTATAAAACATTGGACGATTTACTTCTGGTAAAATAAAATGCCATACACATTTAAAAGTTAATGCATATGAAACAGGGAAGCATATACAACATAGGAATTGTTTGACAAAATGTGTCAAAATAAATCGGTTTTGTGGGGGACGAAGTGCAAAAAGTGTTAAAGAGATAAGGTTAAGTGAAAGTCCCAGGTGGCTGTATACAGGCAGATTAGACAACTAAGTGAAATTCAAATTATGTGCGGCTTTCAAATCAAAATTCTCCAACTCTTTCAGGTGGCTGTATATTCCAGAATTTTTATAGATATATTTACAATCTATTCATATATATATATATATATATATATATATATATATATATATATATATATATATATATATATATATATATATATATATATATATATGTAAATAAGTATTATGTGTATGGACATTAAAAAAACACCTCTAATATACAGTTAAAATCACAAAAAAAGGCCTACAGCCTGTCAATTTCCAAGCCTGCTTTCAAGTGCTAAACCTAAACTTTGTTCTATTTAATGGAATCATAATACAAATTCATTTAGAAGATAAAAGAAATATTGTATTACATTTACCTAAATTGGAAGGAATGAATGAAAAAAGTTTTTTTTAATGCACTTTCATTTGGTTGTTTAATAAAAAAAGGGTAGGTAATGCAACATGAAAAGAGAGTGAGAAGTTGAACGTCAATTCAGCTGACAACTACATTCTTCAAATCCAATGCATACAGAGGCGTATAACCGCTTCTTACATACGCGATGATAATCTATGAGTTGAGTGTCTAAATGTGGTGTTTACTTTCATTCCATAGGTAGTGGAGTTTTCTACACTTTCAAAACTTGTAATAAAGTAGAATTTGCAAGATCTAAACATAATAATGTTGGCAAACTCAGAATTACTCCTCTATTTGAATTATTCGTAGTGGGTCTGCAAATTATATCTAAACTGAAATCAAGACCCAACAAAATGCTTTGGATTCTAAATTCTGACAAATTGTTGTTCTCACGATGCATTATAAAACCAGCTGTATGTCCTTGTTCCTTCCTAGTTGTTCGACTTTATGTACCTTTTTCCAAACTCAACATCCCGCCAAGAGTTCACTCACACCAATGCTTTCAACATCTGCACAATGCCTTGTCCATCCGACACCAATGCTTACGGTGCGTAGCTTCCACATTCAGCTTCCAAAGTTGGTACCAACACCAATCCAGTCAGAAAAATCTTGCACTTATCGTCAACTATTTGAATGGTGCCAACTTCAGCATTGCACATTAGTTGACCGTTGCCAATCCTTTTATCACTTTCAGTGAGGATTTGCATCAAAGTCGACCTTTTCCAAATCCATGCCATAGTGCAATGCATCAATAACTACCATATTTGTAATGCCTGGAAGTTGAACTTTTCCAACTTTCCAGCCTTTCATTTGTTGATTTGTAACTTTATTTTATTTTATCATCATGTACCTTTGACTAATTCAATTTAGTTCTCTAATTCTTCAAAATATCTTCAAGCTATGAACTAGTGTTCAAATCTTGACATCTCTTTGCAGAGATGTTGTCACAGTTCTTTTATTTACATTTTAATGAATTACAATTCTTTAATTCATGGACACCACTGATGGGATTGGATATGACCAAGTGTCACAACAAAACACAAGAAGGTAGTTCGTGGTGGACTAAACTGTAGAAATAGTTGGGGAGATAACACTTCCACAACCCGCTTAAGAAAACAAGATCTTTCTTGCATAAATAATCACCAAACTATTCCTACATATTAAAATGAATTCAACATAAGAAGAGAATCAAAACAACAATATAAATGATAAAATGGAAATTCTAAATTGTAAAAATTCCTAGAAGTTCTTCAGTACCATTACACTTGCCTCGGCACTCTTAGGCAACCATAGGAGCTTCCTACAGACTACATCTTATATTTTCCTAGTTGTTCGACTATAAATAATTAAGTTGTATGATGCATTATAAAAGGTACATGAATTGCAGCTCCATAATCTGAGGCAATGAAGCAGTTTTCAAAGCAAAGAGAATGGTTTAGAACAGAGACCGGAAGCCGATGTTGGTGACTTAAATTAACCGGGTTGTTCGGCTCGCCTCACGAAGAAGTTGTCGAGTTGCCCTCCTGGCCTGAAAGTGTGATTTACTGCTCCGATGGAAGATGCAGGAGAGGGAATTCGATTACCAGAATCATATATATCATGAGTACCAGAGAACAATACCTTGTCCTTTCTTGCCTCTATTCTGGCTTTGGAATTCTCTCTTGGCTTGGAGCTTTGCGTTGTGGAATCCTGATTTGCGTCAGTTCTCTTCTCTTGCTCAGAGCTGAAATAATTTTCTGCTCGGAAGATACTGATCTCAGTGTCCTTCGTCATGCTCTTGCTCAAAGAGATTCACTTCTCCAACCCTTTTACAAATGTATTGTTTGTATTCCCACTGCCTACTTCAATGGAAGGTCGATGTACCGCTTGGCAAGAATCACTTCCAGAGAGAAAGGAAGAAAATGAAACACTTCTATCACAAGCCTTGAAATCTCCATTGAATACATCAATACTGATTCCATTGAGCCCCGGGACAATCCTTGCACTCCTCCCACCTTCGTTGGACGTACTCATTTCTATTTTTCCAGTCTACGAACAATGAAATAGGTTAGTTAGGAATCATTACACAAAAATTCTAATCTCTATTGTCTTTGGTGGCTTGACTGTTCATAGGACCACCCTGTATTCTTCATAACAGAAAATAATTCTACCTAAAGATAATCATTTTTCGCTAGCAGAACTGAAATTACTACTCCACAATCTATTATTAGCGACAATGGAAATTAAGGTTACCAATATATTTCTTCGGTATTGAACATGTAGAATTTACTAAGTTTCATATACAATCTGTTGTTCTTCAAAATTTTGTGGTTCATTTGAAATCAGTGTGCGATCTCCAACCAAAAATGGTATCCTGCCCAACCATGAGAAAAAATACAAAGTCAGTTCAAGATACCCATTAAAGGAAATTTGAAGAAAAGACACAAGCAATTACAGGAAAATGTTGAACAGTGGCTTCTAACATACCAAAGTTCTTAAGATTAGACAACCGAGAAATGCGATGATCTGTATCTAGTTTCTTTCCAATAAATTGCTACTCAAAGGAAATTGCTTCGGACAGAAATTTCAAAGGCCAACAGAACCAAAAATCTCGCCTGACATGTTTCTAACACTTTCTGTTCTGGAAAAACATTCTCTCCTTACCTTCGTAGAAACCTTGAATCAGAACATACATTTTCATTATTTTGTGTGAGCCAAAGATCTTGGTAGCAACTAATAACCGGGTAGAATGCGATCATTAATTGTTTTGGATGCAGAGGTACGAGCTTAAAAGGGGGAAACCATACTTCCTTTTTCTTGGTGACGACAGAGGCATGTCCACCTTCAGGAATGACTCCTGAACCTGTCCTCCATTTCTGACTCACGGAATGCTTCTCCCTCTGTCGCGCATGGTGCAGGGGTCTCCCCCTTTATCCTCCACCTTACAAGTTTTTTGTCCCTTGTCAGTCTGGAGGATTTCAAAAATAAATCAACAATAGAATAGTAATTTCGACCCTGTTGCATGCCACGTGGACAAGAGAATAATCTTGTATCATCGACCAACTAATCGTGATCCTTAATGTCTTGTTGCTTGTCAAAAGGGGTCAGGCTTTCCCACATAGAACATGCCTTTCGGCGTAATTACAAGTAACACGATGCATTCTCTTCTTCTTTTCTTATTTCTCTCCCTTTTTTAAGGTGGTCAATTTTCCACCATCATAGAAAAAGGAAATTAGTAGTCATTCAAATCATAGAACTTTATTTCTATCATAAACTATGATGTATGTTGTTTCCCACCATTGATTGATGTGATTTATTCGCCAGAAATGAAAGAAAAAAATTGAATAAAAGTTGTGGATTAGAAAGAAATTGTCAGTCAGTCAAGAAAGAGAGAAATAGGTAGTGACTTGACTTGACTAGACGATTGAATAACACAACACGTTCCACCATCATATCAGCTCAATTTCCGTTGGATTCATAAAAGTTTGATTTACGTTGTTTCCCACAATCACGAATCCCCGTTAGTGAAAGACGTTAGAAAATAAAGCATAATAAAAAAGGCAATGTAATCTCATTCAGCTACCATTTTCCTTATTGGGTCAGTTAAATATTGAACATCCAATAAAATATTTAGGTATTTAATTATTTATTTTTCTTTTCTAAGCATGTTTTAAATTTGATGTCCGTGTACATGTATTTTGGTTTTAATTATAAATTATGTACACTTTTTTAATTTGAAAATTATATGTCTTCACTGATATAACTAGCAATCGCACGTGAGGTGTGCGATGATAACGCCGAAAGAGAGGTTGGGGAATAAGTTGAAGGAAGTGGAGAAGAAGAACGCATTTGACGGAAAGGTTAAAAGAAATGAAAAAGGGGTATAACAAATCCATTAGTTATATTAGACTGGCTAGAAGTAGAGCGCAACAAGAAACTTTGGACGTCTTTGTAAAGAAACATAGATCTAATATGGAGTTTAATTTAGTTGCAGATAATATAGAACGAGCGAAAAGCGGTTATCGATACAAAATACACGTGAAATCTACATGCATGATTGTTATAAAGAAGGTTTGGCAGCAACACTGCATGGGTCCGGAGGATACCCCATAGACTATGTCGATGATAGAACCAGTAGCGCCATTGACAAGACCTTTCTCAACCCACAAGTTTGTGGAAAGCATTACTTTCTGGTTGATGCAAAGAAGAACCTTGGGCTTCAACTGGTCATCTTTGGTATCGCCAGATGTAGAACATCTAGTTTTTTCGGCAATTGATCTGGCTATAGGAGAGTTAAGGGACTTCAACATAATAAGGTTGTGTGAGTGCACAAGGTCATTCTGAGCAAAAAGATGAGGGCCATTTTTAAAATCAATGCTTTCTTGTTCGGTAAGGGAGGAATCAGATCTTGACATAAGAGCTTCCCAGTCCTGGATTAGAGGGATGGCTTAGATTGGCAAAGACAATAACACGCTTACTGAATAATAAAGAGGGCATGAGTAGTCATCATAACAATATAAACACACATGGCTCGATTAGTCTGATGATTATGTTCATTGTGGGATGTGGGGTATATATATAGATAAACGTAGAGTGAATTGAGGGAACATTCCTAGAAATTAGAAATATTCGGAGACTTATATTCACATTAATCCATGTGTTCGAGAAATTTTTTGGACATGTATGGAAATTTCGTTGGTGTTTACAAATTTCTATGCTTAACATCACTTTGTATTTACAATACCCCTATTTACTTATTCTCTCTCTCTCTCTCTCTCTCTCTCTCTCTCTCTCTCTCTCTCTCTCTCTCTCTCTCTCTCTCTCTCTCTCTCTCTCTCTCTCTCTCTCTCTCTCTCTCTCTCTCTCTCTCTCTCTCTCTCTCTCTCTCTCTCTCTCTCTCTCTCTCTCTCTCTCTCTCTCTCTCTCTCTCTCTCTCTCTCTCTCTCTCTCTCTCTCTCTCTCTCTCTCTCTCTCTCTCTCTCTCTCTCTCTCTCTCTCTCTCTCTCTCTCTCTCTCTCTCTCTCTCTCTCTCTCTCTCTCTCTCTCTCTCTCTCTCTCTCTCTCTCTCTCTCTCTCTCTCTCTCTCTCTCTCTCTCTCTCTCTCTCTCTCTCTCTCTCTCTCTCTCTCTCTCTCTCTCTCTCTCTCTCTCTCTCTCTCTCTCTCTCTCTCTCTCTCTCTCTCTCTCTCTCTCTCTCTCTCTCTCTCTCTCTCTCTCTCTCTCTCTCTCTCTCTCTCTCTCTCTCTCTCTCTCTCTCTCTCTCTCTCTCTCTCTCTCTCTCTCTCTCTCTCTCTCTCTCTCTCTCTCTCTCTCTCTCTCTCTCTATATATATATATATATATATGCTTTACGGAGACGTGTTAAATTGACCAAACAAAAAAATTAATATTATTGGAGCAGGATTAAAATTTACTCTCATTTAGAATTTCTTAATGTTATTAAGGCATAAAATAGTTTGTAGGTGATAAATATGACTAATATTTCATGTATGTTTAATTCAATTTAATAATAGTTTCATATATTAAGAATTTGTTCCAAATAATGGTGTGGAGGGTCATAATTACCACAAATAATTGGTTTTTCATTTATCTCTAGTTGTTCTTACTCTAGATTTTAATTGTGTTTTTAATTTATATTTCTCAAAACACTCTTAATTGTTAAAATTTATTATCTTGCTTTCTATTAAATATATTTATTTATCACTTTTTAATGATTTATCTTTGTCGAACGGAGGGGTGGGTCCACTCAGTCAATATCCATGGGTTGGCTCAAGAGGGAAATCATAGAAACCAACTCAATGTATAAATATATGTCTTCCAAATCGGCATATAAAATACAAATTAGGGGGCATTCCATCTATATAGATCTACTTGTACTCATGGCCACTTACCTTCCCCATATCTCAAACTCGGCGCCATATAGTTAGATAGGGGTCCCGAATCAGTATAATATATTGGCGTATTGAGCCTTTAGAGAGTGCATGCATCAAGGGGTTTACCAAGAAAGGGTTTCCATTGGTCGTAACACCTCATGAGAGATCATTGTAACACTTTTTCTTGCCTTTTATTACTACTGTACCACCACTTTATAACTCAAAACTACCATTTTTACAAAACCTTCATATCACTTTTCAATAACCCTTCATATCACCTTCCCATATGCTCAGTCTATCTTAAATCATCCTTACTTCTCTCCACTAGCTCCTTTTTTTATTGGACCGATTACAACAAATCTCATTGACTAGGGTTGATGATGTCTGGTACAAGACCCTATCCAACTGACATGATCAGTTATGGTTGATGGCACCGAATAACATTCAAATCTACAACTTTAGATTATATCTCTATATTTATAGACAATATTATTGTCAATTCTCAAATATATCATCAAATAGTCTACTTTGGTCATACTCACAAATTTACGATTAAAAGGAAGAGGTTTAAGGGTTTAATTGAGGTTACACTTGGAGGTCATCATGTAAGAACATTAGGTTACTACAAGTATCAAAAATAGGAATTGATCCAATGAGACATACCTTAGTCTTTATTGCACCCAACTTTAATCTACTTAGGCCTTCTTTTTATCCCTCTTAAAATTCACCTACAATAATATTTTATAAGGTACTACAACTAAAGAGACACATCAATATGATGATAACATCCACATATGTTATGTATCCCTCTATGAAATCTTTCTTTTTTGTGGTTTGATTATTGTTATGTATATCCCAGTGTCGAAAATTGAAGAAAAATATATTGTTAAATATAAGTAACATTCAATAATAATAGTATTAATAAGGGAAAAAGAAATTGTTGGTCTTTAATTGACTTAGATTGGAACTACCCATTGTTGGCTACCAAAATAACACCCTTGGGAGATGAGCAACTAACTTGAGTGGGTTGGCTTTGAGAGAGTTATGAACAATGAAATTTTTTTGTCGTTGATAGTTGGGGATTTGTTCAACACTCAACTCAATGACTCAAATCAAGGAAGTGTTTAGGAGGCACCTTCACACAGGGTATGGATTTACCCTACTACTTTTGGCTCTGCATGGACCAAAGTGAGAGGACCTAGTTGGGGGATCTAAATAAAGGAAAGGATTTCAAGGCTCGGTTTCCTTTATGGTTGGTGTAAATCAATTTGAAGCAAGTGCAACCATAGATACAATACTTCTCTCAAAAGAGTTTTCACTTGATTTATTGTAAGCACTTGACAATCAAACACAGATCCAAAGATAGATAATGAACAACTTCAAATATTCAATTTTTCATAACAATTTAGACCAAGGTTGCTTTAATGATATTGGATCACAGACTTGGTAGGATTTTTAGCAAAGCTTACTGGTAATGGAAAAATTTAAAGCTCAACTTTGTAGAATAAGCATATGTTTGGTTTGCAGATATGATATGTTTAGTAGGTATGTAGATAACTTTGTTTTTTGTTATTTAATTGATATTTGGAGGGGAAAGGGAAGTTGCTTTAATGACCTTGGTATAATAGTGTTCCCATGGAAAGAATCCATCCTTGACTACAATGCTTGAAAGGAACAATCAATTTGACACAGTCAGTGAAATAACATTTACATTCATTGATACTCAATTAGCACAAATGTTGTCTACAGTCTTCCCAATCCTAACTATAAATCATGGAGTTCGAGCTAAGATAAATCACTTGTTATATTTGTCTTATACACCCAAAATAACCTTAAGGGAATTACAAGAATTCTGTAAAAGTGATGTTGCCTATAGGATTTTACAACCGATGATTTTAACCATTGCAAAAAAATACACTATTCTCGCAATAATCTCACAAAGTGACTGTGAGGACTACAACGGCTAAGAAAGACCATTGTGTACATGAAAAAGTAAAGTCACTCTGCAAGATAGTAACTGAAACAATATTTTCTCTTTCATTCATTCCAAGCATGAGAAATAGGAAAGTATAGCTTGATCAAAATAGTCATAATCTTATTCATGTAAGTTTTAGTTAGGGGACATCAAAAAAATTCCTTCAAAACTCCGTGAATGGTCATACAACACAACCACCTTAGCTCTTCCTTATAAAACTCACTACATACAAATGTTTTGCAAGAAACTACAAGCTAGAACCTAAAACTTTTAATCTAAAATTCAACAACTACCCCCAATCCACCTCTTTTCACAAAAATGGTAGATTGTTACAATATATAGCAAATAAGAGAAAGAAGAAAAATCTGATTTATTTCTTCAACCACCAACAAGACGCATTAAACTCTTGGAAAACATCATGGGCACCCTATCAAACTCGTACCTCAATGTCATTTTGATTGTAGAAGAAGGAAATAAGATAAATCAGATCAGATTTTGGGTGGTTGAGAATTTAGATCAACACATTAATGTCTTGATCCATCTTTTCCCTTTTTCTCCCTTAAAATGCCATCAAAATCTGATTTTGATGATTCCAAAATGAAGAGCTTAAGAAGACCTTTCCATCCATATAAATTTTGTGAGATTTGGAGTAGGGAATCGATAGATATTGCTTTTATAAGTTTTACGTGTCGGGAGGAATAAGAGAATGACACCTAACAACCTATGATTAGCTTGGTGACTACCTATGCCAATGTGTACATTTCTATTCCTTCCACCATGTGTCATTCTTTAGTTGGGTCATGGGATTAGGCTTTACTTTCCTACTTTTCCTTCATTTATGTTGGTTTTATGAAAGTTTTATGTATTAAGAAATATGAACCAATAAGACTTTGCCATGTTCCTTCACAATTTTCCTTTTTAAAGCCCTTTAACCGACCATTGTGAAGTATGAACCAATAAGAATCTTGGTACACGCCTAGAATTTACCAGCGAGAGAAAGGGGTTTAGGAAACCACCGAGAAACTTTGTGTTCACCTCTGTCAGTCACATACTTCCATAGCATGGCCGAGTCATTGTCAAAGGAAAAAGGAATGCCCAAAATTTAAATTGTTTTCCTCTTCCAATCCATTTCCAGGTAAGCTTTCAACCAGTCTAGCATTGGAAAAAATCTCTATTTATAGCCCAATGTCTTAGCCATTTGAATGTTGGATCCTGAAGCAAGGAAGAAAGTATCTAGGAAGTCAAACATCATAGCCACATTGTGTTCAGACTCAACCAGAGTTAGAAAGGAATCATCGGTGAAATGCCCATTAATAATTTTCATCGCATGATCCAGAAGGAAAATCTTCTGAATGTGACCTTGATCATCACGATGAGTAATAAGATAAAATAAGGCATCAATCGCAAGAATGAACAAGGCAGACGTAAGAGGGCACCCTTTCTGATAGAGCGGAAGAGGCCAATCGTAGGTGACTTATGACCATTGATGGTTAGGAAAGCATACATATTGGAAAACAGAGTTTGGGTTGCCGAAGTGAAGAATTTTCCAAAACCTAAAGTTGTGAGCATAGAAAAAATGAATGGACACTCGATGCAATCATAGGCCTTTTCATAGTCAATTTTGAGAAACAATGGACATTGCAGAGAAATTTGAGCACATTCCATTCCCTCCCAAACAACTATAAGATTATCCAAAATGTATCGGCCTTTTACAAAACCGGTTTGCTCAAGGTGAACAATTTTTGGTAACATATCAGCAATATGAAGAGCCAGAGCCTTAGCAAGAATTTTGTAGGAGACATTTAACAAGGTGATAGGCCTCCAACTAGTTATCTACTCTAGATCTCCATCCTTAGGAATAAATTTGATGTTTCCTTGATTGATGAATCTCCCAAGAGAATTGGATTAGAGAGCTTCATTGTAGACATGAAATAAATCAAGCCCAATAAAATAGTAGGTTGCTTGTAAAATTCACAAGGAAAGCCATCCAATCCTTGAGATTTATCATCTGACAGAACAATAGGGTGGCATAGATCTCATCCAAAGAAAGAGGGCCATTACAACGGTCCCACTCCTTCGAGAAATCTTGACTGACACAACCTCAATACATTGTTGTAATGTGGCATCTCACACAATCGAAGCCTCTTGAGCTTGGAAGACTAACCAATAATGCTAAACAAAGGCAATAGAAATTTCAAGCAACTCTATGAGCCATTGATGTGAATCATGGATAGCTTTGATCTATTGATAAGCATGCTTGGCTCAGAGGGATTTGAAGAAGTGTTTTGATGCTTTGTCTCCAACCTTAATCCAGTGTAGCCTTGACCAGATTTATGCACCATGGGTTGATTGAGATTCAAAGAGCTTAATATTTTGTCAAATTTTAGCAGCCTAGAATCTGAAAGGGAATATCAAAAGGGTTGGCCTCAAGAAAAAGTGAAATCTTTCTGAATTCTTTTTACAGATCTGAGTCCGCTCATTTATGAACTCAAGCAACCCACTTGCCAAATGGCAGAGGAAATGGGTGGTGTGTTGAATCACCGCTTCCCACCACTTCTTTCACTAATAACAAAAAAATGTATGTGGCACCATGTTCCAAATCTTAGTTATAATTGGGATCACCCCAAATGACTCGGCAAAGAGACGTTAAGAAGGAATTGATTTAAAGGGACTTTGTAAGGGGGCTTGCACCAATTAACCTTAAATGAGATCGGATAATGATCTTACAAAAGCACATGTGACCACACCGGGACAAGGGAGGAGCCTTACATGTCAAAATCAAATATAATCTGATGTGAAAGAAGTACACGATCAAACCTTTTCAAAACCCGATCATATCCTTCTCGAAGATTGGTCCAAGTATACCAAACATGGGACTTAAATTCTTACCCTCAACTGAGCAATGGATCAGAAAGTCCCCAATGGATTTTAAAGAAATACCAGGCCGCGCACTCACCGACATACCAACGCATAGGGAGGGCGTCGAATTTATCATCTGGATGCTCTATCATATTAAAATCATCACACACCAACCAATAAGCTAAAGGTAAGTTATCTCCTAACCATTCCATAAATTCGTTCTTTCAGAGCCATCATTAGGAACATAAACATTTAGAATACTAAAAGAAAAATTATTAATTGTCATTATCACCCACATGGCCTGATTTGAAGGATCTTGGCCCAAGGAGGTGATTTATGCCGAGAATTTCGATGCTATGGAAATGCTCACACAACCTTTTCCATCAATGTGCTGAGTATGAAAATGTGAAAAACTAGGGCAATACAAGTTAGTGTATTTTGAAGCATGAAACTAGAAAACTTAATTTCATGTAAACAAATAATATCAAGGTTGTTTAAATTCTAGAAATCTAAACAAACAGAGTATTTGTGACAGGAATATGTAAGACCCGAACATTCAATGAGATAAAATTCATGAAAAATTAGACATATCAAACTCCCCTGTCTATCTATAATACCATCCTAAGAGCCAAGAATGGAAAAATTGTTGGCAAGCAGGGTCCGGTTTGAATTAGAAAGCTCAACTTAAATGGAGTGGCACTTGGCCCCATTATCTCCTTGCACATTATGGGACACCTCTCAGGTTAGACTACGAGAGCGTCGCAGAGGAAGAGAAGTTGAAGTAAGATTCCTAGTATTCTTTGAACTTAAAGGAAGAACACAACTCTGCGAGGCTTTGGAAGGAATGGAAACTAACGAGTGGGATGATTCTGAGCCCAACTCATCCTTGGACGGGGGCGGGGGAAGGAGATTGGGTAGTCAAAACCACGGGAATGGGTTTCATACCAAATCCCTTCTTATTCCTCACCGTAGTCCAACCATTAGTCGAGGGGTCAGTTTTGGCCTTGGACAGTGTGGGTGGCGTCACCACCATCTTAGAATGAGCTAGTAGAGGACAATCATGAATGTGGTGGTCTGGGGCTTGAAAGTGAAAACACATGTTGGGGAGGTTAAAATATACCACCTTTTGAGAGATATGTAGGGACCCAACTTGAATATCCAGGGGTTCTCATAAATATTTCATGAGGTCAACTTCAACACATACACGCTTGTTTGGACGAGCGTAAAAAACACTCTTGTTCATGGCATATCACCCTGCCAATGGGTTTCACTATCTCTAGAAGGATATACCAAAGATGAACATGAAGAGGAAGTTTGATCCAAACTGGAATTTTCAACAAAACCTAGCTGGTGGGACTAAATTTGTGAGTCCACTGAGAAAACACTAACATGGTATTTCTCAAATACCAACAAACCACTTTAAGGAGGAGGGCTTGGAGCTGAGAAGGCTCGCGAAAGGAAAAGAGATAAAACCCTTTGGTGAGGTTCCAGATACCTGAAACCAGAATACTATGTTGGAATCCCAATGGTTCTTTATCCAATTCTAAAGGTAGGATTATGAGGGAATGTGACCACAAAAATAAACAATAAGGCAATTATTACGATACCACTTGACCAAAGACTCTAAACATTCATCGGAAATAACAACATATGGGGAGGATTCAAAATCCATACCTCATCGTAGATTTTCAAACCAAATTTTCGCACACGTTTGGGAGTCATTCTCACTACCAGTTGCAACAATCGTTGCATTGGAAGGAGAGTTGGCCATTTATATGCAAATCACCGCCTTAGCAGTGAGAGAAAATAGTCAAAATTCACTATGATATGACCAAGACGAAAACTTTAGAAAGGCTAAAATGACACAAAACGTAGTCTTTAATTTTTTTATTAAGGGCAAATAGTTTTGAAGGGACTATACCCTGTATACAAAAGGGCTCAAAAGCCAGATAGAAAATATGAGAGAAGTAGCCCAGAGAGGGGCAAAACAGTCAACCAAGAAGGCTCAACAGCCAGATATTACAATATAGGTGAAAAGTGGATCTAAACGTACAGAGATCCAGAACTAAGAAGACAAGATCAAAAAGAAACCAAAAGAGAAACAGAATAACGAGCTCGCCAAAAATAGCTCCAGAACCGCCCGATGACAGCCAGATCGCAGCCAAAAAAAATAGCACAACAGCCCGTTACTTGATGGCTCTGTCAATCTTGGTCTTGATGGCCTGCAGTGACATGAAAAAGGAAATGGCAGTGGCCTGAGAGGGGTCCTTCATGTCTACTTGGGAGATTGCAATGTCCCTATTCTCTTTAGGGCCCCATATGTCTTCATTGATTCCACTTAAACTGCAAACACTGTGGACATGTTGTTCAATGAAGTTATAAATGCTTTTGAGGGCAGATAAAATGCAGTCATTGTGGCTTTTGGCATTCCCCAATCTGCCATCAAGGGACTGCAGTTTCTTGAAGACTTCATCAATGACCCCCTCTTCCTCCTCACTTTGAAGGATCCTTTTACCCTCGCTCTCTCCATGTTTTTAGAGCCCCTTTGAGCTCTTGAATCTCCTTCTCCAATCACAACCTCTCCAACAAATCCTCCTCTTTGGGCTTCTCCATAGGCATGCTAATATGCAAGAGGTTTTCAGCTAGTTCTAAGTCCTTGTGGCTCCTAAGGACTCGTTGGGAAGCAGGGATTTTAGCTTTCTTGCTTTTCTTGCTGGAGCCAACATCATCATTCTTTCTTTTTAGCAGGGGTGGAGTGGGAGCAGTATGGGCAGGTGGGGGTATGAAGGAGGGAGGTGGGATAGGGTTCATGGGAGGGAAGCTGGAAAAGTGGCGGTGAATCAGGAGGATAAGGCCCTGGTGTAGAGGGACAGCCCTAGAGTGATTTTGAACTTCCCTTATAGATTTCTCCAAGGAGTTGATCAGATAATGAGGAAAGCTAATAATGTTATTTCTATGAAAATGATTCAGAAAAATCAGATGCTTGTGAGGAATAGTCACATATCTTCCTTCAAGGGTAACATACCTTACCACCATTTTGGCAAGTTCATCAAAAGGTACAGGGATCGACTCCACCTTGAGGCCAGCAGTTACGAACTCAAGATTCTCTCCCTCTTCTAGAAATTTCTTGGTTTCCACCTCCCTGTCGACCTTCTTATTGAAGAATTTTGTGCCTTCCAGGCTGAGACCCGTGATCTGAGCTATGAGCTCTTCTGTAATTTCCATTTTCATGTTACTATACTTGACAATTTTGTTCTTCCAACCCTTGGCAAATTTGATGGAGATGTCTTGGTCGAAGCCTTGAATCCTCTCAATGAAATTCGACAGGCCCCCGATTTGCAGGTACTCCCAAAGCTCCGTGTTCTCTTTCCACTCAGGATTGTGGGTCGGTTCAGTTTTGCATGGTGGACCCCCCATGTTTCCTCTGTTCCTATTCCTGTTTTCAACGGTAAAAAAAGCTTGCAATGTGCGGGACAGGCCGAGCGGTGTTTTTGGTATTTGAATCTGTTCTTCCCGTGAAAGCCGGCTTAATAATAATGTAGCATTTGTTATTATTGCCCTTCTCCCCCACTTTCCTCCCATGCCAAGAAATGATGGCAATCCAATCCGCACACATCGCAGCAATCATCCAAATCTTTTGTGATGTCATCATCATGTACTTGGGGATCCACACATTAGCATCTAAAAAACAACCGTTATTCATAATTTTCACAGCCATGAAGATCAATGATGATGGCTTTATTGACATGTGCGGGCAGAACATCCCCACCAATCCAAGTTTGAAAGGAATTATTCACTCCTAAGTTAGCCAAGCTGTCGGCAACCCTGTTTCCTTCCCGATAAGTATGGGTGATGTGGACATTAACAAAGCTTTTGCATATTTCTATAGCTTCTTCAATATAATCCCTGATAGACCAGCTGGGCTGTTGCTTTTTATTCAGAAGATTTATAATATTTAGAGAATCACCTTCAATTATGATATTTTGAATATTACAATCTCTGGCAAGTCTAATACCCCAAAGAGCCGCCATGGCTTCGGAATAATGATTAGTCTGTCTTCCCATTCTTCCAGAAAAAAAAAACATAGCAGCCTCTTTGATCCCTGATGATGCCCCCACCACCAAAGTCACCTGGATTGCCTTTTGAGGCCCCATCAAAATTTAATTTGTGCCAATCAGTGGGGGGTTTAATCCATCGGACTGTGTTTCTATGAGTACCATTTTTATTTCTATTGATAGTGGCTATATTCCATTCAAATGAATGCATTCTTCATTCTCCGGGTAGAGTCTATTTTTAGGGGGTTTAAATCTAGCAATATTATCTTGCACAACAATGATTATTTCCTTATAAACTTTATTACAAGCCTGTCTATTGCTTCTGAAAATACTATCATTACGAGCCTTCCAGATTCTCCACATAGTGTGTGGCAGAACAAGTTGCCATAGTCTTTTCACCATGCAATGTTTAAATGGAGAGCTCCATTGCTCCCAAGTCTCGAAGGCGTAGGTAAGGGAAAATCCATCTCGATTGAATTTTGCAAAAATAAGTGCCAAATTTTGGAAGCAATCTCACAATGGAGGAATAAATGTTTTATATCTTCACCTCTTGTGACGACACATGCAACATCTATTAGGCATGATGAATCCCTTCTTGATGAGGTTATCATTAGTTAGGATCTTGCCATTAATAACTAGCCACCAAAAGAAGTTCACTCTAGGGGTTAGCTCCGCATCCACAACTTGTGCCACTTGATTTCGCTTTCCATGGATGCAAAGACAGAATTATATCCTGATTTAACAGTGTAATCCCCATCAAAAGAATCATTCCAGATGAGCTCATCTTTAAGATTTTGATTACTTAGATGGATTAGGGAAAGTTGATTCTAGAGAGATATAATATCAGCTTGAATACTATCATTCTCCACTTTTAGCTGCTTCCATTTTCTTTTGTTTCCATCCCTCTCAATGTATCCTTGGATTTTGTGTCCATACTTTGCAATTAAATTGTCTTTCATATGATCATAAGCAAAAATCCAGTTAGAATCAGTCCACTTATCGGTCCAAAAGTTTATGTTTTGCCCATCTCCAAGCTTCCAGCTGCATCCCTGAAAGAGAATGTGTCTGCTGCGAAGAAGGTTGTTCCAGAAAATAGAACCACTCGGAAGGGACTGATCATATATGAAGGAAATCTTGTTTGATTTGAAAGATATTTGATCTTAATCAGCTCTGTCCAAGGTCTGTTCTCTTTTATCAATCTCCATCCTAATTTTGCAGTAAGGGCAGTACTCATATGCTTGATATCTTTGATGTCTAACCCCCTAGTCTCTTGGGTTTACAAACCTGTTCCCAAGCCACAAGATGATATCTGAATCTTTCCTCAGTACCGTGCCACAGAAAGTGTTTTTGAATCTTCTCAATACTATTCATCACAGCTTGCAGGCATGTTGAACATTGATAGTATGTAAATAGGCAAGTTTTGAAGCGTGCTTTTAACCAAAAGGCACTTACCTGCACTTGAAAGGACGGCTCCTTTCCATCCTGCCAACTTTCTTTGAAATCTCTTAATAAGATCATTCCAAACCTCCACTGAAATCTTGCCAGTGCTTAAAGGTAACCCTAAGTAAGTAGCTGGTAGGGAATTAATGGTGCATCCAAGAATATTAGCAATCTTTCTTTGCCTCTCCTCAGGAGTATTGAAGAAATAAATAGAGCTTTTGTCAAAATTAACTTTTTGTCCTGAGGCTTCCTCATAAAATCTAAGGACAGTTTTAATGGCCTTTGCTTCAATAATAGAAGCCATTAGAAGTAGCAGAGTGTCATCAACAAACTACTGATGAGAGGAGAGGTCTGATTACCGGTTGTAGTTGAGGAAGCCTTTTATCATGCCAATGTCAATAGCTTTGGATATAGATTTGCTTAAACTGTTAGCCATAATAATGAATAAAAGAGGGGAGATTGGGTCACCTTGCCGTATACCTCTATTACTGGCAAAAAAACCCACAGTTCCCATTAACAACCACAGAGAATCTAGAGGTAGAGATGCAAGAGTGGATGATTTTTCTGAATTTGTCTTGAAAACCAAATTTGGATAGGACCTCATCCATGAATCTCCAGGAGACCCTGTCAAAAGCTTTATGCATGTCAAGTTTGATGGCCATCCCCACCTTTTTACTTTTATCCATAGAATGTATAGTTTCATGAACCATGATAATTCCATCTTGGATAATTCTTCCCTGAATGAATCCGCTCTGCTGTTGTGAAATGATCTCCATTAGAATAGGTTGCATTCGAGTGGTGAGAATCTTTGTGAAAATCCTATAAATGACATTCACCAAACTGATAGGCCTGAAATCTTTGAAGTCTTTTGCATCCAACTTTTTTGGGGCAAGCACAATGTGTGTATTATTTAGTTCTTTAATCAGATTTCCCATTCTGTAAAATTCATTGACAGCTTTCAAGAGATCTTCAGAGCATATTTCCCAACATCTTTGGTAGAAGTTAGCCGAAAATCCATCTGGACCTGGAGCCTTATCCCCTTCTAAAGCAAAGACAACCTTTTTTAATTCCTCGATGGTGACTGTTTTTGAAAGACTTTTAAATCTCTCAGCAGGCATTAGATTATTAGGAATGGAGTCTAAGAGGAAAGAGGCCACTTGTTCATTATAGGAGGTGTTTTCAGTGAGGAGGTTCTTGTAAAAATTAAGTGCCTCTGATTTGATAACCTCAGGATCCTTAGTAATGTTTCCATTTCCTTTAGTAACCTCAAAATTTGTTACAAGCTCTATGTTTGATGGCTGTCAAATGAAAGAATTTTGTATTTCTGTCACCATCCTTAAGCCAAAGGGCTCTAGATTTCATTCTCCAAAAGGTTTCTTCATGACTGTTTATATTATGTAGATCAGATAGGAGTATTTTTTCCCGTTGATGATCCTCAAGGGACATACCTTTCATGGAAACATTTAGCTCAAGCTCTTCTAGTTGTTGCTTAAGTTCTTTCTTCTTTTCAAAAATGTTCCCAAAAACCTCTTTATTCCATATTCTAACTTTCTGTTTAACATTCTTTAACTTCTGAAGAAGTCTGAATTGGGTTGTCCCTGTGCCTTCCCAAACCCACCACTCTTTAATTCTATCCATAATGTCTTCATGTTCGAACCACATTTTCTCAAATTTGAAATTACCATGGAAAGGTTTTGTCCAATTGAAGAAATTGAGGACTATTGGATTATGATCAGATCCCGTTCTGGGAGAGAAGAAAGATGGAAATTCTGGTCCAGGATCCAATTTGAAGAGATAAGAGCTCTGTCCAGTTTAACCTGAATTAAGTTTTCCCCTAATCTTCTGTTGGACCATGTAAATTGATTGCCATGAAGCTCTATGTCCATAAGATTAAGAGTCGAGATGAAGTCAGCAAATTCTTCCATGCCAAGGGAGAATTCGGAACTTCCCCAAAATTTTCTCCAGGATTCAAAGGAGTATTGAAGTCTCCCATAACCAACCAGTTCATGCTTTCAACCTTGCTTCTGAACAAGATTAATTCTTTCCATAGACTTCTTTTACCAGTAGCAGTATTGGGCACATAAATATTAGACAAAATCCAGCTAAGATTATTTTCAAGGCTTTTAAAGATAATAGCTAAATGATTCTGGGTGGAGATGAGTACCTTACCATCAACCATCTTTGTATCCCAAAAGATCGCTAAGCCTCCAGAAGCCCCTTGAGAGTCAACAGCAGCAAAGGCAACGTTCTGCCAAAAATGTCTTTTGAAGTCTTCAATTGCTTTACTTTTCATTTTAGTTTCCTGAATGAGAAGAATGTTGGGTTTGTTTGCTCTTTTAATTTCCTTAAGCATTCTTTGCTTAGGCCCTCCATTAAGGCCTCGACATTCCAAGAGATTACCTTCATTAAAAAAAATTTGGAGATGCATTTTCCGGATGGCCCAGAGTTCTCTGTGTACCATCTGCAATTTCCTTTTCAGTCTCTTTTTCTCTTGTTTCTCTCTTAGATGGCCTACCTTTTCTAAAGGTTACTCCAAAATTTGCAGTTCTTCTAGCAGTGGCCCTTGTGATTCTTGAGGTGGAGGCTTCCCAGCTTCCAAGCTGCTTTTCTTCCAGGCTTTTTGAACCTCTTTTCTTTCTTTTCACTAAGATGAATCCCTCATTATCACAGTCATTTTCCTTGTTAGAGGGGGTAATTTCTCCATCCTCCTTTCCTGTGATAATATCAGCCTGCTTATCCATTTTAGGAGTCAGCTCCTCCACATCTGTGTCCTCTTTCTCTTGGTTTAGATCACATGCAATGGATTCTAGATCCTCTTTGCCTTTTTCTTGTCTCATTTTTAGCTTCTCCACAGATCTGCTCTTTATCAGCTCTTGATGAGCACTTGGTTTTGTCTTCCTCTTCTTCCATGCATGAGAGAGAAATGTTAACTTTTTCATTTTCTTCATCAACCTCCATGTTCAGCTTTACTGGATTTGGAGTCAACGAGTTCAAAGCTGAATCCACTGATATCTCCCTTTTACTTTCTTCCTTATTCGGACCCAGATCTACTTCTTGTTGGGACTCAATCAGCTTCTTAGGCTTCCAAAGTTTTCTGTATACTGGTGGTCTCTTTGTCTTAAATCCTTTTTTTCTTTCTTTAAGCTTGGAATGTCTCTCCAACCACCTATTTCCATAAGCTGGTTCAGATATCTGCTCTTTATCCGCCTTATCTCTCTGATTCTGTCTTTGTTCTTCAAGAGTACCTGAGGGATCTTCCAGCTTTTGGACTGTTTGTTCAGGACATTTGCTGGCAAAATGCCCTAATCTGTGACATTTGCTACATCGTAACTGGAAGGCTTCGTATTCAATTTGTTGATTCCATTCTCCCAGTTTGGATTGCAGCACAATGTTATCGGGAGCTCCTGATCCATTTCTATGGAGACACAGAACCGAGAAAATGCCAGCCTAGACCGATTTCTCGTGGGCCCATCCAGGCCAATGGGTGAACCAATCGATTTGGCAATGTGAAGGAGGATTTCATCATCCCAAGAGATGCAGAGGAAGTCCTGGGAGTCTACACCAGATGGGTATGGCATGAATATTTTCAACAAATGGATTAAATCCGGGTACCATTTTTTTAAAAAAGCCCCATGTTACCAAGGCACCAGGGACCACCCAATAAGACCGAGTCAACATCAGATTGAGGTTAAATCTAGCCAGGAAAAAACCTTTTGCCATAGTGGTGATAATCAAATCCCCTTTTGGTTTCCATCTACGAATGGCCCATTTCCTAATGGTGTCCACATTGGGTCGTGATCCCAAAAATTTGCCGACAAGTGCCAGATTGGTTTTCTCCAGAGCTCTTTGCAGACAACCGTCAGGTACCTGTAAGTGGGTCACCCCTTCAGCATCTTTTGTACTTTTAAAATCACATGTAGCCTGAGATCTCGCATTTTTGTCTGGAGGAGTCTTAACAACTTCCGCCCAGGCTCTAGACCCGAAACTGTCCCCAATGAGCGCATATTTCACTTTCAACGGTTCCTTAGCGGCAACATCACAGATCTTTGAAAGGCATTCAGCAGCCAGAGCTGCTGAAACAACTGCCTTCGAATCCCCCATGCAGCCCGCCCAAATTTTCAAATTCGCAGCTCATGCAGTCTTTAATTGACTTGACTTGACTTGGTGTAGAATATTATACCACAATGTATTTTTTTTCTTGTCATTACCCAATTTTCCACTATCATAAAAATGAAAATTATTATTCTTGTGTGAAAGGTGGCTCACCTTAACTTTCTTATATTTTCATCATAACCAAGTTGCAAGTGCAATGACACATATATCTCGGCATGTGTGACAAAACATTATGACACTCGAGATGTTTTTGCATAGCCACCATTGGCGATTGCAATGAATCTCCATATTCTCACATTTCCTCAATTTTAAACCGTGGGTTTTGGCAGATTTCATTTGAGTTTTGAGTAGGTTTGATGATTTTGTACAGTTTAGAAATCCTGTTTATGCGTGAAACAGATTTCATTTTTGACGTTTTTGAAACCACCCAAACTACTATTTGCGTATTTTTCACATATTTCCTGCAGATTTCTTGGCCATTCACAGTAGGTAATCCAATATTCTAGGCATTCATTGGTTTGTTTCCATTATTTAATGAAATACCTTAATCTGGCTAATCTATCGGACATTGCTTCATATTTTATAGCCTCGCATCCAAAATCACAAGAACAGGAAAGGAACAAAAACTGAGAGAGATCAGGTACCAACACAAGAACAGAACTCAACACGAATAGAATGAGTTTGCATGCCAACTATTTGATGAAATTACTCAGCTAAATTATAATGTCAGAGTAGCCAACAAAAGGGGATGAAGATAAAATGGAGGTGTTTAACTTGAATCCATCACAAAACAGCATGGTCATCTCTCTCATTCATTCAGAATGACACTCCTAGAAGAACAATTGAAGTCCCTTAAACAACAAGTGTTGGAATTATCCTCAGTTTTCATGGAGCAAAATAAATTGATTGTTGAACAGTTTGAGCACATCAACATTTTAGAAACCTCTTTGGTGGAGCTTAAATCTTCCCTTAAACATCATTAGCAACAACAATTCTGAAGAGCTAGTCCATCTTCGGGATGAATTCATGACTAATAAGGAAAAACAAAATGATTTAGCTACCGAAATGGAATCTATGAATCCAAACTCAAGGGTTCAAGTTGTAAAAAACACTGAAAAACCACCTCCACTTGTTGAAGTTGTGATTCAGGAAAAGTTTGAAGAGAATAGGTGAAGGCAAGCCAAAGCCCTTAACCAACAAGTCAAAGATTTACCAAAACAAATGTCATTCAAACACCATCTCACTTCTTAAGTCGTGATCTAGAACTGCCTAATATTTCACTAGATAGAGCTTGGTTCAATCAAGATGACTCCTTAGTTATTCGCTTTCACACATCATAAGAAAGATTGTAGGCAATAAGATCAAAGAAAAAACTATTTGGTCATGTTGACAAAAATTTATCTTGATGAAGACTTAACTAAGTTACAACAAGAGGAGGTCAAGGAAAGTAGAAAGAAAGTGTGGGAAACTAGAAAACAAGGAAAGTGGACTATGATTCACAATGGAATAGCTTGAATCAAGGATTCTCCTCCCGATTGGTGAACTAAACCTTGGCCAATTATTACATGACATCAGAGCTCAAAACCCCACTCTACAACCTCAATTACAATTGCAATTTGGAATTGTGGTTGTTCTCTCTCTTTTGAGCCAAGGCCTTCTGAAGATGTGGTTCTTAACTCAAATATCATTTTTCTCATGGAAACACACAAGACCAAGGAGAAACCACTCCCCTAATATACAAGATATTCATTTATTGTTGTCCACAGACCGAAACTCCGACATGGAACAAAAGGATCTGGTGGAGTAGCTTGCCTTTATAGAGATATTCACCAATCCTATATCCAATTTCAAAGATCCGACGGATGAAGATTTAGAATATTTTATCGTATAAAGTGTTTAATCTTGATGGTACCCAACATTCTACCATTAATTTGAATTTGACAATGGAAGACTTAATTTGAACACCATAATTTCATGCTATCATTACTGCTAGAGACAAACATGTAGCATATATTGTGGTTCGAAGCCGCTTCAAGAGTGGCATGGTTAATAGAGCTAGAAGACCCAGTTTAATGTAATGGCTTTTTCTGACATATGATAGGAATTTGGTGAAATTTATAATTAAATCCAGATTTTGATAAAGAGTGGACTAGACGTCTAGTGTTGTTTAGGTTACATAAACTTCTCACCTCTCGACCAATAGAAGAAAGGGTGGTTTGAAGTAATATTTGGGTGATTGTACATACTAAAATGGGATGTAAGCATGAGTAATGGTTTTACAAGAACAAGAATATTTATGAAGTGGTCAATGTTGTTGGACATCAAGTAAGATGTGTCATACTTTAGGTACAAAATAGTTATTGAAATAGAGAATGTGTTTGGTAATTCATATAACAATGATCACATTGCAATATAGGCATAAGATCATAGGGATGGTGAGTGAAAAGCATTCATCATCTTTATGTCAGGTAGTGTCATGAGGCTATGGGGTTCATATGAGGCACAAGTCGCATGACATCATGTCTAATTGCAAGCAGGTGCAACAACACAATTTGATTAATTATTCATAAGTATAGTACCTCAGTTGATGGGTTGTGATGCTTTTGTTGAATAGCTTCAAATATTATTTTATCTTGATTACATTTTTTACCCCTTTGTGACAAATGGGTGTTGGATGTATTTTATGATCTAAAACCTATATTATAATAATGCATATAGTTTTTCCCACCCTCGCTGGATTTTGCAAACTGAACTTCGATGGATCCTCTAAAGGTAATCTTGGTCTATCGGGGCGGGGTGTATTATTAGAGATGAGTATGGGAAAGTGTTGGTTGTAGGGATTCTCAAGTTGTTCTCCATTCTATCCGGAAGGGGAGTTTAGAGAATTGGCCCTTAAATTTCTTCATTAATAATATCTTATTTTGGTTGGAGGAAATCAATTTTTGGCAAGCATCTCATATTTATCGGGAGGCTAATATGGTGGCTGATTTTTTGGCAAACAAAGGTATTGTTTCAAGGGAAGGGGCAATTATTTCTTCGCATGTAAAATATTGGGATAGATTAAGAGCCATCATAGTTGGGGATGGATGGCTAGGAAAAGATTAATTGCTCGATGGCTTTGACGTGTGTGAGGGCCTTAAGTAGAGGCATATGTTTCCTTTCTACAGGTGTGTTAAATCTTTCGAGCTCAGTTTTGATGGAAGTGTCTTCTCTACCATAGGTGTTTTTGAGAGGAGAGAAATGAGAGATGGCATTTTTAATGCAATCACTCGATCCCATTTGCGGAAATTTTCAAGGTGGGTTCCTCCCATGTTTGTGATGCAATCCAAAGGATTATGGGGGTTGAATATGTTTTTAGTTCAAAGCAATCCAGTCTTAATTCTAGATTTGCTTCAGTTTTTTGTCGAATTTGCTTCTCATGTAACAAAACAGGGCTGAAACCCTAGAGATTGCTTGTGTTTTCATCTTACCATCTCACAAAGTGGGATTAGATGAGGAGGTGGAAAATTGTAACATGTCTTCTCTCTTCCTATTCAAAGGCCATACGCCTGAGGCGAGCTGGGTGGAGAAGGCTTTGGAGGAGCAGTTGGCATAGGGGAACCACTCTCTCATTTGGTCCACGTAGGCGTTGTATGATTTCTTTGTATCCAAAAGTCTTGAGTCGTGTCATCTTCCCCCACTAGATCTATCAATGATCAAATCCCTACTCGGTCACGTGCCTACTCGGGTTCTCACCTTGAGGGAAAAGCTTGGTATGGCGTATTCTCTCCTGCTGAAAATGGCCAAGGCGGGTGGCAGTCCTCATAGGATGGCAACTCGGAGGTGGAGCTCGGTGGGTCCTACTTTCCCTTTTGCCAATGTTAAGCAAGAAGTGATTGATATTTTAGATAATCGATTAAGGTTATAGTCTACGGTTGTGGATGTTTTTGGTTGGGATTTTGTTGTTTGTGTACTTCTATTTGTTGTTGGTTTGTTTTGGTCGATGTTGTTTTGTTCGATCTCTTCTATGTTTGTAAGGGTGGGGTCTCACCAACCCCAATTCATAGTTCCGATTCAAAAACGTTTAGAAATCTAATGCATATAGTTAATGTTCTTATCTTTTAAAAATATAGAAGAAGATGTTAATAACAATACAAATCAAAAATAAAGTTCCAAAACTCCCAAAGGAGGAAACAATTCAACAAGAAAACAACTAGAAACAACTATAAAAATACATAATAGAATACTCAAAGATGGAACATTATATTATGAGCATCCTCTTATATGCCAACTTATGAATATGCCATATAAGTTTTCCCATCCATTATATGCCAACTTGTGAATATTATATGGTTATCATTCGGCTTAGTGTCAGATAAGAACATGGAAAGGAGCATCAAGATCTCTTTTATAGTAACCCAAGTACTTCCATGGAAAGTTCATATATCATGAGCATATTCTTCATTATCATTAAAAATTATCCGAATTGTGATGATTAGGGTCATTGACGGGTTATTGGGGATTTAAGTACTTGATTTATTTTTCAATAAATAGTGTATGCTACAAAAAAAATCTCAATTGGCACACAATAGTCCACCTCAAAATAGCTTTCACCTAAAAAGGCATAACTATAAAGATATAGGATGTGTGGAGATGTAACAAATTATGGCTCAAAGACCATTATGAGAAAGTCTTCATATCTCAAAAGTTTTATTAAATGTGGATACCTATTGGTAATATTGTACATATTTG